>VXBB01009699.1:368573-417153 GCA_013399915.1 Illadopsis cleaveri
AAAAAAAAAAAAACAGCGAAGGGAGTTTGCAAATAATCAAGCGCCGATGGCACCGATCGCGGCTTCCCAGAAGGAGCGGGAGCGAGCGAGAGAAACCCTCTGCTGAGATTATGGGGGATCTTGTTTAACAACACATTTCAATCAGGAGAAAAATTGCAAATAATCAAGCGCCGATGGCACCGATCGCGGCTTCCCAGAAGGAGCGGGAGCGAGCGAGAGAAACCCTCTGCTGAGATTATGGGGGATCTTGTTTAACAACACATTTCAATCAGGAGAAAAAAGGAACAGTCAACAGAAGTTGGTGAAACACTTCTGTCTTTCCCCCCCCCCTCTTTATAGAAAAGAGAGGAAAGGAAAAAAATAAAANCATCCGTCTCTCCCGTTGAGCTCTTGCTGTAGGAGCACCAACCCGACGAGCATCATTTTTGTCGGTGCATAGAGGAAAGCTGTAGGTGAAGCCACAGGAACCCCCTTTGCCTGACAGGAGCTTTACAAAGGAAGGTCAGTCACCAGGTACCCATTACGCAGGCAAAGGAAGCTGAGACTCATGCAAAGCCTCTGGCAAAGGTGGAAACAAAACCTCGGGCTGTGATCCTGCATTAACAGCCGTCTGGATCTGCCTGCCTGGAGCTCCTTACAGAAGAGCAGGCTGGGACCGGACCGGCGAAGACATAACTCCCTTTGTGCCTGCTGTTACTGCTGATCCCTCAAAACGCTGCCTCTCGCTGCTGCTGGTGCCACCCAGACCTCTCCCACCGCAGCACTTGGTCGCAGCCGGGCTCAACACCCGTCTGATATCTCGAGGACGAGGCAAGAGGTAACTTTTACTTGGGGATTTCAGTGCGAGGCAAACGCTCCAGCCAGCCTGGCCCTTGTCTCGGGGTGCCTGCGGGTGCCTGCGCTGGCAGATAAAAGCAGGCCAGGGAGCAACCCAAGCTGACCAGTCGATGGACCAGGATGGCCATGGCTGGGCTGTGGAGGATGTGATCCCCAGGCTCCTGTGGGCCATCTTGTTTGCAAGATATCTTCGGTATTGTGTATGATTTTTCTCCCTCCCCTGAAAAACGCCTGGAACTACAGGAGAGCTGTCTCACGCTCCATTAGCATTCTGCTTGCAACACGAAGCTGAGGATACATTTTAAATGGGGAGTGCTGCGCAGGGCTGGTGGAGGTGATTGAGGGCTCAAAAGTGGGTTGGGATGGCACTGGAGGAGTATGTACAGCAGAGGGAGCAAAACCTGCTCCCGTCTCAATCCCTGCTTCATTTTGAGAGTGATCCCGAGATCAACCATCACTAAATCTTGGAAAGAAATGGACTTGCCTGCAGCTGGACCACTGGGGAAGTCCAGGCCAGAGGTGGAGGGCAAGCATGCAGATGACAGCAGGCACAGTATTTGAACTTGTTTCTTGTCCCTCTTTTATTTAGCTATGGTGACCCTCAGGGTTCAGCTCTAGGCAAGAGTCAAAAGCTTCATATTTTACTAAAACATGTTTCTGATAATTGTAATTCTGCACTGCTCTCTTCTTTGTGATGGAGAACCTTATCTGTTTTCCAAGGCTACTGATGCCTCTGATCCCAGCCTTGCCTCCCTGCAGGGGAAGACACAAGAGGAGATGTGGAGAAGTGTTGAAGAAGTGTTGAAGAAGTGTTGGAGAAGTGTTGGTGAAGAGCAGAGGACAAAACTAGAGGAGCAGGCTGCTACAGGAACCAGCTTCACTTCTTGGCATTGCATTCTGCTGCAGCATGGCTCAAGGTCAGTCACATCACCCTCACTCTCCTCAGCTGCAGAATGGGGGGCAGATGTACCAGTCTGTGCTGTGTGAGACTGCACTGATAATTTCTTCTCCCTTTCTTTTGCCCTGGACTATCCCATAGTCTGTGGGATCTGTGTTAACTCCACATCCATCAAAGCTGGTATGACACAGGAGCTTAAAGTACGAACCAAACTCACTACTTGCCAGAAGAAAAGGAGGAAGGGATCATCAGAGATGTCTGCAGGACTCACCATGTGTGGCCTGGGCATGGAAGTGGTGCCCCCAGGCCCTGTGGCTGGCGGGTGGAGCATGAAGGGAGACACAGGAATATCCAAACGTGTGTGTGACATACTTAGGCAAATGCTAAAGCTGTTGGCTCCAAAGCACAGGTTATTCTGCTTGTCTTAGGGAAAAGGTGTTGAACTTGATGGACTGCTTGGCTGGTCCAGGACAACAATTCCTGAATGCCTCTCAGATTCAATATCACCAAGGACATTATAAACTCTCAGCCACTTAAAAATTGTTCCAAGATAGGAAAATTAATGGGCATGTTTTCACCAACAAGGACTGTTCTGGTCTTACATGTTTTTAAATGTTGTTGCCAAATGAGGCCACATTTGGTAAATAAAAACCAGCCCCAACAGGTCCTGACCTCGGCCCCAGACTGGCTATGAGAACATGGTGCATAGACAATGCTGGTGTTTTGTGAGCATGCAGAGGGAGTAGGGATTTGCCCAACTGGGCACAGTCTTCCTCCCCAGCTCACACAGGGGTCTCCCCCTGAGTGTCTTTTTCAGAGAGGACTTCGGGCACATGACTGGAGCTAAGGGGGTACAACCCCTTGCTCTACTTCCCCACTGCTGTGAACAGATGGGGATGCACTCTGGAGATGGCCCACCTCTGAGCCTACAACCTTCTTTCCATTCTCCCCAAAACTGAGCATCCATGCAAGGATGTTACACCCTTTGTCATCTGGGTCCCTGAGCCAAGGCCAGAGCTGTGGTGTGAACATACCTGTCGAGACACAGTCGTCAGCAGTGCAGCTGCAACAGCCTCGGGGCAAGGCTGTTCTGCTGGAGAGATCATGGTCCACTCTCTTTGTGCCTGAGACTGCAGGGGATGTCACTGGAATTTTGAATCCTGAGAGACTTTCCCACCTCAACAGACTACCTCTTCTCTTTGTCCCCTTCACTTTGTGGGAGGATGGCAAACCAGCACTAGAGAAGCACCTTTTAATGCCTCATCTGCAGGTTTTTTCATTTCTCCATTTGTATATTTGGGTCTCCCATAAACACAGCCCTGGTCTGGGTGCAGGTACATGACATCCTCAGCTGTGTCATGGAATATCATGTGCCACCGAGGCAGCAGCATGCCCAGGTATGTCCAGTGTGGCTGCTGGGTGGTGGTGGCAGGCACTAAGTCAGGGAAAGGAGGGGTGGCCTTTTAACAGGACTGGGCTGGCACTCAAAGGAGCTCCATTTCTGCTCCACTTATGCAAATCTTGGTGGTCTTGGCATGTAACTCCTCCAGAAAGGCACATGGTGTTTCACTGGTGTGTCTCAGGGGCCTGCTGAGCCTACACTTAATTGCAGTAGGAGCAGCAGGAGTTACTGTTTCTTGTTGGAAATCGTGAGAGTTTGGACTTCTTTTTCTTTTCCCTTAGAAATTACTACAGATTTTTAAAGTCAAGTTTAAGAAGAAAGGCAGATAAGTTTTAAAACATAGTTTTTGGACATCATTCCCATTTAGGGGGGGTTGTGTGAGTGGACACAAGATGTCTTTTGGCCTTTCAGAGCCAGAAATGTTATGGTGTTATCACCTCCTCTTCTTTGGTGACTTTGTCAAACCCTGGCTGTGCCAAGAGCATGCGAGGGGCGTTGCCAGACGTGCCTGCTGCTGAGATGCAATTTATTCCTCTTTCCCGCAAAGCTGGGGTGTCTGTGGCTCCCAGCTTTCTTGGTTCAGTGTCCATCCACTGCATTTATTTCTTTGGAGAGACTGAGCCTAAAACTGTACTAATATAAGACTGTATGGTACAATAAAAACACCACCACCACCACCAACAGAAGAAACAAAAAAAAAAAAACCAAAACAAAAAAACACACAACCAAAAAAACCCTAAATCCAAACCAGTGTGTTTAGCANNNNAAAAAAACCCCAAACAAACAAAAACAAAAACAAAAACAAAAAAAACCCCAAGCCAAAAAGCAGAAGAGAAAGTCTGTAGGCACACAGGGTGAGCATGTCCCCTTCAGTGACAATCTTTCATACCTGTTTGCGTTCATGGTAGAACTGGAATGCAGCAAGTTGTTAACAAGGATCAGGCCCCAAATCTTTCACATTAAGCAAAGCAAACTATTTTTCTAAAACATCACAGGAAGGTTTCGCAATGAAATACACACAGTTGTTTTATTTTTAAATGTAAATCAGTGAGGGAATGGACAGTTTAATTAAAAGCAAAATTATTAGGTAAGTGCTGAGGGAACCTATATTATTTGCTGGGTACACTCACATATTTTTACTGGTGAGTCAATTGCAATTTTTAATTTCTTTCCACCTACTAAGACTAGCTCAGAGAGTAGCCACTATGATGTGGAATATTTGGGGAAGGATTTTTCCATGGATAGCAGGAATGTTTGCTCTGTGTGCAAATTGTGGATGCCCAGGCAGCCTGCTATGATATGTCCATTACATCTCTGCTAATCACAGAATATTCTGAGTGGGAAGGGTCCCACAAGGATCATCATTAGCAAACACTTGCTGTAGACTGCCTCTGTGGCATCACCTGGAGAAAATCTTGTCCCTTGTGACAGGGACTTGGGGTTGCTGCTAGTGACTTCAGTGTCACCTATCCCTCCATACACAAGGCTTTTTGCAGGCAGGTGTTTTGTGGAAGCCCCCCTGCCCCTTCCCTTAAGCCCATGCATCCCTCTTCCTCATGGCAAATGATCCAGACTGACCTCCAAGCACATCAGAAAACAGCCAGCATACTGGGCTGGGACTATGACTGCTTATTTTGTAAGGTTCTGAGGGAAGGCCCTTATCTTTGAACACATATGGAAAATATGCTGCATACTGTTGGGGACTGATGGCTCTGTCACAGCTGAAGTTCAAAATAAGACCACAAGAACTTACAGCACAACTATCCCATGCACCAGTGAGTGGGGCTTTATAAGAACTCAGATATTTTTACTCAGTCTGAACATCAGTGGCTTCCTCAATGCAGCTCATGTGATGTAAATGCCCCTTTCAGGGGGTAAGAAATGGATCTACAGCACAGGCATACAGAGGGATGAGACTTAATTCCCACTATGAAACCAGATGATGCTGATAAAGCCTCAGTGGTTTCAACAGATGTACCCTGATAGAGAGAAGAGTGTGGCAATGAGGAACAGGACAGCTGTTGTAAAATGTTTCAGGTACCATGGATGGAGGGAAGGTGCGATGCGGGCGCACAGCCTGATCAGTGCCCCGGGGAAGGCAGAGATCTGGGTCACCTCACCCAAGCCTAACACCACATCTGATCACATTCCTGAGCTTGCTTCTTCATCAGGAGTATCACTGAAATAAATGCCCTAAAAATGATGTGGCCTCTCCATTTGAGGGGTTAAACACAATTTCCCATCGTCGAGCTTTTGCAGTTGGCTCAGGTATTGTTGCAGGATCTTGGATCCCTTTCTTCTTATTATTAATAAAAGAAACTTTGAAATATATTTTAAAGAAAAGTGCTTATCAGATAATGAAATTCTAGCTGTGGTTGTCTTTGAAACAACCAGGGCCATGATTTAATTGGAAGTAATTATAGTCTTTTCTGAAGTATAATTTTTAGGGTATTTTTTCCCCTGACATTTGCAGTGTGGAAATTAAAAATAAAACGATGTCAGAATCACGAGATTTCAATCTGTCTTCAAACAATAATGTGGGCTAGTGTCAGAGGTTTGTCCTTGGCTGGAAGGGAGAAAAACTCACTGAAGAAAATCCTTCTGGTGAAAATTGCCAATAGCACCTACTGGTGCATTTACTGTGCTGAGAAATTCCTGAGGGACTCCTGCTTCCCAGAGCTCACTGGAAACCCTCCTACCTCTGCTGCAGTGGGAAAGGGCACATCAGTACCTTGCTCCTGAGAGCGCCACATTTGTGATGCAGGCTTTGTTAATTATTCCACCAACAAAGCTGTGTTAAAAGGTACACTTAGAGCAAGGAAAAAAAATTCCCATTCTACACAACAAAAAATTAAATCTAGTCCTCATATTCTGCTGATAGTTATTTCCATATTTCTTTTTCCTCCCGTTTTTTTTTTTAATTTTTAAACAGGAAATTTTTCAAATTATCTTTTTCTAAATTTTACCTTGTTTTCACTTTGCAATTCTTCATCCTCCTCTGGTGAAATCATCAGTGTATCCCCTAAACTTTGACTCACACTCTCTGTCTTACTGGAAGTGCCGTTCCCAAGGGAGAGACAGTCTCTGCCAGCATCAACTCAACCTTTTTAGTGGCCAGTGGCATCAGCAGGGCCCTGTGGGCAGAGCCTGAACAGCTACCAGCCTGTGTGGCTCTACAGGTACTGGTGATGCTCTGATGCCCCCAGACCCATATGCAGTTTTAAATACAACCACTCAGTGGACAGTTTGGCTCAGCCTCCTAAATCACATTCTCCAGAATTCAAATAATTTCTGTAGGGATGTGGATGCACATATGAGGAATCATCTTGCACTCCGAATTCTGATCTAAGATTCTGGATCTGCGATTTTACATCTAATGCCCATTTAAAATCTGTTCCTGAACACCAATCAAAGGGAAAGGAAGGGACTACTTCAGATTAAAAGGGCAACACATATAAAAAGAAAACGTTCCATACAAGGCTGCAATTCACTGTATAAAGAGCTGTAGAGGATTGTATGAGGGATGCTCGGTTCTGCAAAGTGTGCTGACTTTTTGATGAGGCATTAGGTGAGGTTCCCTATCATTACAGACTCTATGGAGTTAATAACAGGATAATTTACAAGCCAAATTCCTGCTGGGCAATGCCTGCCTGGCCCACTCATGTACGCCACCTCACTGCTCAGCTTTATTTATTCCATTTCACTCTTCACCTTAAAAATGCCATTGTGTGGTCTTTCTAGTGAAGAGCAGCTATGTTTCATCTCAGCCATGCCATCACCAACAAGGGTCGGGATTTCCCTCTACTCTTCAGCCTCTGAAACAGCCTTTTCAAAGAGAGGCATTTTATTATATGGGAAAAAAATTTATGCAGACTGAGGTAAAATTTTGGTCAGGCCTTATAAAACAAACTCAGTGACTTTAAAGTAATAAAACTTTCTCTGTCACTTTGCCAGAGATGATCTTCTATGCTATACTTCAGGGATAAGTACGGATGTGCTGACAGAAACCTCGTGGCTTCCAACCTGTGTGCTGTGTGGAGCCTCAAGGGATTTTCTGGAAAGCAACTGCTGTTCCGAAGTTAAACATTTTTATCCCCCTTCCCAAAATGGCCATCAGACCAGCAGTGTTTCAAAGACAAGCACATGTGCTTTCTTCCACGTCTTTCATGCTGTCAACAGAAAATATTTGAAATTGCAGGCAAAGTTTCCAAGAAAGCCGAGATGGAGATTTTCTTTGCTTTAAATTTCCGAGTACCTTCCAGCAGTCCTTCTCCTGTCTTTGCACCACTCCCTTGCTCAGCTGGGAGCCTGGAGATCTGAGTCCATGACTTGACCACGGATCTGTCTGGGGACTCTGTGTGTTTAGGTACTGTGAGCCAAGGAGTACATTTGGTACACGCAGTGCCGGCCACAACACAGCCCTGAGCTTGGCGGGAGCCTTCTGGCCAGGGGTGGAAAACTCTTCTAGTATTTACACTTATTTGGCTATGCAGAGACATTATCCCTTTTTCCAGCCCACATCTCTATGAGAGCCAAACCTGGCCATGATGTCCATCACTGTTAATGCTGTACCAATAGCTAAGCAACTGGTGAAAAGTTTGACACAAAAGCATTGTGGTGCCTTGCTGATTAGCCACAGCCTGTGATTTTTACAGCTTTAAGAATTGTGCTCATGAGGTCTTGTCTTGCGACCCTGCTGCCCACCCTCTTCCATGCAGAGAGAGAGGAATAAATATTTACTACTTCTCGAAATAACACCCAGCCAAACTCACCCTAACTGCTGCAGAGTAGTTCATCTAATTGAAATAAGAACATAAGTAAATTGTTTGTCAAGGCAGTTTATTAGGAAAAGATTGCTGTGTCAGGAGCTCCCTCACTGCAAGAGATGCTGTGTTGTCTCTCTTAATATTTAATGCCATTTTAATAATATTTCCCAGTTAGGGGTGCAGGCTGATGCTATAGACAAAAGCCTGCCAAAGTGGGGAGGAATAAAAACTTGAGGTCAGCTCCATTCCATTGACTTTTCCACCTGGAGGCTGGGCAAAGAGCAATGCTGCACTTTTTCCAAGGGACTCAGCCACTCCCCAGTACTTCTCTCGGCAGCTTTATCTCAGATTTGTGGATTTTGCCTTTCACTCACTCAGAATGACACTTTAAAAGGTGAGGGCCACATCCTGAGGACATAGAGATGAGAAACCCACATTTTTTTTCCTTTGACAAACCCATTTCTCTTTGTAATGCTGTTCCACTTGAGCTCATTAATCAGACAGTACCATAAACTACTGAATTTCTCCCAAGCTCATGATTGCATCTGCAGCTACAGCACTCTTGACTCTCAGTGGCAAACCTCTTTTTTTGGAAACCCCTGGGTTAAAGTCAGAAGTGTTTTAGCCCAAGGAGTGGGGATCTGCAGCTTAAGTATCAAGAGCCCCTGCTTGTAAAGCGTCCACCGATGCTACCTTGGTGTCACCCTCCAGCCCTCACAGACCTGCCTGGACTGCAAAGTTGTTGCACTGGGGGTGCTTCAGTCACCCCTCCAGACGTCTCCTGGCAGCAATGCCCAGCTCAGGCTCTTCCTTGTTGTGAAAGACTCCTGGCTGAAGGACCATGGAGTCAGAGCCTTTTGAAGCTGCTGCATAATAAGCTTTCACCAAACACCACTAGACAGTTCAATAATTACATAAACTTTGTAATCAGCCAAACCAGCATAGCCATCTCCCTGACGTACACGTAGCACTTGTGAGTAATTTTACATAAAGGGCAGGTACTTTTGTACTTAGTGCACAGGCCTTGTGCACAAACAACTTTAGAAGGAGGGCCCAGTTATAAATAAACTGTCCTTAGTTGTCACTTTTCTGTCTCTTGACTTCCCACGCATTCAAATGGTGAGACTGATTCATTTAATCTTACTCTAACGCAGCAAGCCACAGAGTCAGTTTCCTGACAGTTGCTTTAAAAAGTGTAGCTGAGCTCTCTTAAATTGTCTTCCCTTGTATTATATTTAGACATTGTGATTAGAGTATCTGTCATGATATTCTTTTACTTTAAGGCAGAAGTTCAAGCTGCTTTCTGAAAGCAAACAGAGATGCTCCTGGGAGCTGAAGGGGCACGAGCACTGGAGTTCAGCATTTGGGAGCAGAGATCTTCAGCATCGCTTGTGCTGCTGCCTCCTCTGCACAGCCAGCCTCATCAAAACCTGAGTTTTCAAGTAAGTGCAACATTACTTACCATAATGAGACTACTGGGAAGGGTGAAGGCAGCAAAATACTTAGTGGCTGTTTCCAAGGGTTTTAGAAATATCAACTGAGCAATTCTTATGATCTTCCCTTCTCCCCTCCTTCCCTCTTCTCCCCCCCAGATCTTGTCAAAGGTTTGGATGCAAAATCTGGACACTCCTGTCATATGAACATGGCTTTTATATGTTTTTGTCATTGCAAAGCAGATTATAATGACTACACTTCATGCATTTTACCCTAATTAAGTCAGTGGAGGTTTCAACGCGGGTACAAACTCGACATGCAGCTCTGCCCTTGACAATTGCCTACCAAAGAGAATACCTGAAAGCTCTTGTTTTGCTAAATATGCTATTTAATATTTTGTGATGCTCGGGTAAATGCATGTAAGTGAAGTAAGTGAATGTAGAGCCTTCTATAGTATTCTATAGTTTCTATAGTATTGTGGAGGAGGTTATTAGAGTTATGCTGAAGGAGGTTTCCTTGTTCCGTGACTTGCTTTGCCAGAGCACTTGCCAGATACTGAACTGCAGGTTCCAGTCCTGCTGACCACCATCTGTGATGAGGAGACCCCCAGACTCCAGCAGACTCTCAGCCACTGCTCTGATGGCAGGAGCTCTCCAGCACCCTGGCAAATGTGACCAGGATCTGGCAGACAGGACAAAGCGAAAGACCTGCTGGGCTCCAAGGTACAAGGAGGGACAGGAAGGGCTCTGTGTAGAGGGGGATGGGTAGAGTGCAGATGCCTTGCCTCTGTTGTGTTTTGTTAACCTGAAATAAGTAGAGCAGTGGAATTTAACACACTGGATTGAAAGGTGAGTTTCTCCCACGTGCTATGTGTAGGATGCCTGTCTTCCTCTAGCTGACCTACAGAGATTTGTAAATCTCTTATTGCTTCCAGGTACTCTCATAGAAACTTGTGCTTTAGGTTTAGTGTATAGAAAACTTTAGGTCCTAGGTCCACATTCAAGTGTTTGTCCAAATGTGATTGGATGACCATTCCTTTAAGATTGGTCATATTCCTTTTGCTCAGATAAAACTGTCATGCTAGAAGTTTTCCACCATCCCTGTGTCTCTAGAGAGAATCTTGGAGACTTGAAGGTGACTTTTCTGAAAAATGGTCTCAATATAATTCCAAAAATACTTTATAATTTGGAGCCTGCTCCTCAACCTCCAGCAGAGATCAAAGAGATCCCAGAAAAAATATTAAGCACCATGCATTCCTATGAGCTGAACCTTTGGTTGTAATGAATCAATCAACTACCCTTTGTCAGCCAGATATAAACTAACTTAGGGCATTTTGGAGCCAAAGGCTACTACTACAAGGCTGCTGGTTTAGGCTTTGTTTTCATTAAAATGTTTGGCTCCAAAGGAAGATCTTTGTTTTCAAACAGTGTTTTTTACATCTTCCTGTTATTTTCACTTTCAAGCTTGCTGACCCAGTTGGGTATGAAAAACTTGTTCTTGTTTCCTAGTGGGAAGATCATGTGTTGATGGTATGTATGGGGTGCTAAGTACTATCTGTCATTGGTATTTATGGGGTTCCAACTGCTACAGCACCATGGTGCCAGGTACAATATTGAGATAAGCAGGTAAGTTATTGAATGTGGACTCTGCTCTTCTCACCCTAGTGCTTGGCCCCTTTGACTTGGAGACTTTGTCCTCTCATCCATGCTCAGATGCAGGGCACCTGAGAAAAAGTGAGGTTTGTGCTTTGCTGTGGAACAACGCTGGCCTGTGAGCTCAGCCAGGCTATACCTGGTACCCTTGGCTCCATCTTGGATCATGTCCTGCTTCCGTCCCTCATGCTGGCGTGTGACCCAAGGCACCAGCGCTGTGACCAGTGGCACTGGGAGCAGAGCCCACAGAGCCTGTGGCCTGCACACCAGCTGCTCCTGAACTCTTTTCCATAGAATGTTTTCCAAAATCCAGCAAACTGTGTCAACTGGGAAAGCTGAAATCAATTGAGGTGCTTCTTCCCAGCCTGTGCAGGGTCACAGAAGGTGTCCCAGTCAGGCAGCATGGAAAGCTTTGATCTCTTTGGATAAAGAAACTGCCATGAAGCAGAGGGCTGCTGGAGCCTGGCTGGCATTAATGGGAAGAATTTCTGCTGGCTACTGGTACTAAAGAGACGGTTTGCTTCTCAGACAACTCAACCCTCTGACCAACTTGACAAAAGCTGTGGGCAGAGAGTCAGTCTCAGCCTGATTCTGAGAAAAACACATGCCTGAAACTCCATTTCTACCACTACAGAGAAATTAACATGAACCCACAAGAAAGCGGAGATGAGATGAAAAAATGCAGGTCTCGGTAGCAGCTAGTTCTTAAGTGGGACAAGCATAAATTTCTTTAATGTGGATATAGAAGGGGACTTATTTTTGTTTCTATTATTACTTGATTGTGGGAGGCTAAAGGGAAATTTTCTCACAATCTCAAGAAAGAAATATTCAAAACTAGTTTTTTAAAATGTGAAAATTAAAACAAAAAATTAGAAAGGAAATCGTGATGGAGGATCTGTGTAAAAATTTTCCCCCCTTCTTTTTGATCAGCTCTGATGTCTCTAACTGATGTCCAAGGAGAAAGCCTGATGATTTAGAGATGAAGAAGAAAGGAATCGCACCCTTGGTAAGCCCTGCCTATGGGACAGCAACCCCGGGACATGCTGAAAATGTTTAAATAAGGAATGTGCCGTGAACCTACATTTTTCTGCTGCTTACCCTTACAGCTATTTCCTTACCCTCAAATTTTCAGGAATGAAAAGCTGTAAGGATCAGTAATTACGCTGAGACTTTTCCTTTATGTATCACTGCTCAGTCAAGAATTTCAGCCCATTACACAAACATCAGTGACGTACTTGTCAGGGGCCCTTTGAAGCACAAAGTACCATTGCTGCCAGCTTGGTTTCCTCAGCGGAAGAGGGGCGGCAGAGGGAGATGAAGGGATGGAGGCTGCAATGCTGGGATGCCCTCCCCTTTCCGGCCCTCCCAAGTCACTCATGCCTCTCCTGCTTTGCCCCCATGGGGGTTTCTGGCCTCACAACCCACCTGAGGCCAGGCTCTTTTGGGACGATAGAGCATTTCCAGATGCTTATGTGCACCCGGCAAACAGGGAACGGGCATCCAGTGCTCAGCGCCCAGGGCCAAGCAATCCAGTGATCCTACCCCTGGATTGCTGAGAGCTGCTCCGTGACGCCAGAAGGTTCACAGAGAGCAAGCAGGGCTGGAGTCATGGAGTCAGGTTACACTGACTCCCAAAGACCAGGCAGCGGCTTCCCAGGGAAAATACATGCGCACGTAAATAACGAGGGAAATAATTATAAATGAGCAGAAGTAAAAATGGGAAGCTGAAAGGCTGAAAGACTGAAAGAAAAGAGAAGTGCATGAGCTGTTTTGTAGATGCAGAGGCTTGCATTTTACGTCTAAAGAAATAGAGGAAGAAATTTAAATGCGTATTTAGAAAAAAAAAATCCAATGGGAAATGTGAAAAGAACCTCTTTTATGAGGAAGCCTCTGAAGAGACAAAGCTATAAATGTACAATTCCAAATATCAGTCATTTCTTCTTCAACAGTAAAAAACCTCAAATAATTAATTCTGTACAGAGTTAAAGCAAACTTTTGGAAAAGCACCTGGGAGCAGTGCTGGGAATTGTCAACCCTATGATTTTTGCTCCTGTCACTGGGCAGTATAAGTGAAGTGTTATTTACTCCAAGAAACACTGCATTCCTTTCTTCTCACCACTACCTTGCTTATAGTCGTGTGTATTTATAGAAACCTGCTCAAAGCCCTGAGATGCACTGCCATCGGTCTCCCAGCACCGTCCACTCAGTGGTCAGTGGAAGGATAAAGACTCCTATCCAGGGAAATACCCTTTCCCATAGAATCACAGAATGGTTTGTGTTGGAAGGCACCTTTAAATGTCATCTGCTTCAATTCCCCTTCCACAGACAGGGACATTTTCATCTAGATCAGGTTGCTCAGAGACCTGTCCAACCTAACCTTGAATGTTTCCAGGAATGGGGCCTCTATCACCTCTCAGGGCAACCTGTGCCAGTGTTTCACCATCCTCATTGTAAAAAATTTCTTTTGTTTATCAAGTCTGAATTTACACTCTTATCATTTAAAACTCTTGCTCCTTGTCTTGTTGCTAGTGTCCTTACTAAAAAGTCAGTCTCCATCATTCTTATAAGCCCCCTTCAGGTACTGGAAGGCCACTATAAGGTCTCCCAGGGGCCCTCTCTTATCCAGTTGAACAACCTCAACTCTCTCAGCCTTTCCTCATGGAAGAGGTGCTCCAGCCCTCTAATCATCTTCAGATTAAGCAGAAAATGGCTTATGATGGAGGCAGGATTTCACTTAGAGAGCTCCAGACTGAAGACCCAGTCTTTAACTTTCTCTGAAAGACAAGACGAAAAACCAATCTAAATATGGTCTCTTTGCTCAACCACCACAAGGTACTTTGTGTACCTTGCTCTCGTGTTTCTGGCTGAAAGAAAATTCTGTGGGCAATTCTTGACCAAATTAAAGTCACTGCTATCAAAATCATTCTGGATCCAAAAGAGTCAAATAAATTTGATTGTACTTGTAGAAATTTATTGTGGGCAATGATAACCTAACCTGCTGCTCACTTAACTCTTATGTAGGCAATACTTGCATGGATTGCAATGGGGATGGCTGAATGAGGGCTGGATGGGGTAATTGCACTGAGCTGGTGATGGAGGGGCTGGTGCTTGGAGACCAAAAGGCATTCCTCAGCCTAGGGTAAGTCAAAATCCCCAGAGACAGGGCAGTCAGGTACCTGCTGCCTTTTGTTCCAGCCCAGTTAGGAGATAACTGGAGTGACACTGTAGGGAAAAGATTCAGGCAATGTGATTGAAAAAAAAACAGGAAATAAAGTTCCTTTATGATTCCTCTATGATTTTGTGGTTCTTAGAGCATGCTGGGTGGTAGGAGTGGAAGTATGAAAGCACAGCACACAGACAGACTTTATTAGCTTGACAGATTAGAAAGACTGGTGTGTTTTGGCACCCCATCACTGTTACTGGCCTTCAGTGAGACAGTGTCTTGGCCAATGCTATTTCCAGGGAGGATTTCTCTGGCCTTATGTATACCCTGCCTGTTGGGCACATGAGAGCTGTGCTGTTTAACCCTTCTCCCCCTTGTTTATATTCCTCACTCCCACACAACCATAGGCACTGTTGTATAGCTTTACTCTCCTCCCCCAAAATTTCCCTGTTTCAATTGGTTTCACCACAAAGGAATAGATTATTACTGACACTGATCCCAATTTAATCCTTCCAATAATCTGATTTTTCCAAGCCTATTTAGATCCTTGAAATGACAGTAGGGTTTGAAGTGATACAAATACCTGAGCCTAAGTACTAGTACTGTCCACAGCAGTCCGGTCCAGTTTTGACCCTTCAGAATAAAGTGTAACCCCAAATATTATTTGATAATATTTGATATCCCTTCCCAAGTGTTTGTAGTACTAGACTGGTCCTTGGTTCCTCTTTTTGACTAGCATTTTCACATTACAGGTTTATTCTATGCACAAGTATCAAGCTGAAGTCCCAAAATAAGTTTTAAAGCTCATATAAATGTAGGATTTTTTTCCCTTTGTGGATTTTAATAACTTTCTGGTGTCTGGAAATGATCTAGAAATAAAGCTTTCATAGCAATGTAAGAAGTATAAACCCATTCTAATTTGTTATTTCATCCAGCAACCTGAGAACTTTTTTTATTTCCCTGGGCTTTAAGGTGATCAGCCAATGTTTTGTCCCATCCCTGATCTCCTTAAGAAGCTTATTAATGCTTTACATTGAAAATAAAGACAAACCAATCTGAAAATAAAGCCATCCTTACACTGCATATTGTAAACATGCTTGCTGGACTATTTCCACTATTAGTAACCAATTCATTTTAATATTGCTCCTGCTTGTTGCTAGATCTGCAGAACCTCAGTTCACACATAGCCAAGGAGCAGTTCAACCAGCAGTCAGCAGGTTTTTGTTCTTTTTTCCCCACTCTTATAATTCAGTACAGTGACTTGTTTATATAACCAAATCCTTTTGTTTCTCCAAAAGTGACTTGGCTATTTCACTTGAGCAACAACACCTGTGGTAGGTGATGGTCTATTTTTTCCAAAGCAAAGGCTTCAGTTTTCAGCAGAATTTACATTCCAGTAATAAATATTTAAAGGAATTATAATGGAACTGAAGCAAAGAACGTCCCTCTGAAGTGCACGCAAACACACGTGTACACACACACGCACACACAAAGACATGCACACTCACATTCAATTAATCTGGGGTCACTCTGGTGCAGATGGTGCCTCTGTTCAAACTCTGAGATATTTTGCTTTTTCTGTTAGGAAACTTGGCCACCTTGTACTTTTAATACCCCATAAAAACCTTATAAAATATTATTCTTTATTGTCTATGTAGCAGAGCACTTAAACACCTATGTCAAAGGCATTTACTGCAACAAAATCTCTTTCTGCCCCTAATAAAGTGTAAGAAAGAGTACAATCCATGCTGATTTCTTTGTGTCCTTTCTCAGGTATGAGCTTTAGGATTTTCAATCATCTCTATTTTATTCTATAACAGTCTAAAATAAATTACACTGGAATGGCAGTTTTGGAACATGCCAGGGCTACACAACTACCATTTGGCTTCAAATATGGAGACTATTATAAAGCAAATGAGATACTGATGTACTTTTCCACTTATGAAGCTTGGATTTTCCCCTATGGGCATAACATTAGGTGATGTCTTAATTAATGACGGTGAAGGTCATATATGTAACATAAACAAAAGAGCTGCTTTTTAACAATAATAAAAAAGAGAAGAACAAAATATTCCAACTCTTTTGAAAAAGAATGAGCTGATTCCAAAAAGTAAGATAATGAAAACCAAAAGGCAAAAGAAGGAAGAATGCGACGTAGATATTGGAGTTACCTACAAATGTCTCCCTCTGCCATCCAGAAAGTATTTATTCTGTATATTTTGTTGTATCCTTGTCTCTTCATGTGCACTGAATGATGCCCTACCAGCAGCACTACATCTGTATTAAACTGCCTGATTATAATTCTCACTGAGCACTGCCCACCCATGAGAGCCTGCTTGTCCTTTCTCAAGCCAGTGCATGTGCAATATTCTTAAAATGACACATGGATCACCCACTTTGTCCACATTTTATATACATATATATATATATATATCATTATCTATGGAAAAATAGCCATTGAGTCTTAACTGTAAGTACACAGAAGGGCAGTTTTGCCAGGAGGAGGCCTGTGCAGAGGAGTTACCTGTGCAGAACTGACCCTCTGACATAGCACGCTGAGCTTGACTCTAACATGTCCTCTTCAAACTGGCAGACGACAATGCAGTGGCCAGTGCTTTTTTTGTTCTCACCCCTGTGTGACCCACATCTGCAGGAATCTTGGGATGGGAACAACACACTGATGGGTGCTTATCAAGGGATGACCATGATTATATCTGACTTTAAAAGCCTGAAACATATAGGATGTGTAGGAGCTGCAGAAGGACCTGTGTCTCACAATCTGACCAAAAAAGCAAATTAAAGAAATGAAGAAAGGTGTGTTGGGGGTAAGGGGAATTGGTCGTGGATAGGGGCTCTAAGGGGAGGTGGAGGGTTACATGGTTTTTTTTTCCATTCATTCCTGTGTCAAGGAAACAGGAAATCCAATGGGATCCAAGTGGGAAAACAGTATTTCTCCATTTACACACTATCTCTGGTTTTTACACCTTTGGAATCTGGTTATTCTTAGCTTAGTAGGTTTAATTTGCTGACCTGACATGAACATATCCATCTTTCATGTTCATCCTGGCTTAAACTCAGCAGAAACACAAGAGTGGAAAATAACCCTTCTGACAGCTAGAGACAGTGACACTGAACCAGTCCAGGAGGAATGGAAGGTGGTCACAGGTATGTAGAAGGTCTCTGTGTGCTCACAGTAGTCCACAGTTTAAGAGCAAAAGAGTCGGTGTCTGTGGACGTGTGAGCATGGACAAACAGACACCAGTGGAGAAGTAGAAATAGTTGCTTTTTTACTCATCAGCCCTCATTGCTGTATTCAGCTCTCTGCAGGCATCACTGCAGGGAGGCAGCCCTGGCAGAAGCTTACCTTCATCGGGAGAGACCTTAGGGGTGGATCCGCTGGCCAGGAGAGGGAACGAGAAACCTCCTGCAGGAAAGAGGAGACCGTCTAGTTCAGGAGAAGCTCTTGGGAGAGGGGCAGGCGTGGATAGAGGTAGAAAGGCTTCCCACTCCTATCGCTCAGCCTTCCCCTGCCAGCCCTGCTCCATCTGCTGGCAAGAACAATGCGGAGCCGCTGCCGTTTGCCCGCCGGGGTCCGGGCCCTCCTGTCCTCCTCCCAAGCCCAGATTCCCCCCATGTCTTCATTTCATCTCCACAAGTGCTGAGGGAGATAAGAGCAAAGCCTCCCCCAGACACAGGAGGGAGAACAACCCTTATTTTTGGATCCCTGCTTTCCCATGAATTTCCCTCTATTTTAGCCTCTAATATGTCATCAAAGTTACAAATTAAGTACTGTGCATGCCGTGTATTTACTATCTGATCTGATGGCTGGGACGTTGATTCCCCTGCTCACCTGTGGTCAGTCAAACACAATGGAAATATCTGCAAGTCCCCTGAGGCTGCACATTGGGATACTGATGGGAATGGAGTGAGGTGGCAGCACCAGCCGCTGGTGCAGCTGTAAAACCAGGTAAACCAGGGTGCAGCTGTAAAAGGTGTTCAGGGGAAACAGGAGTCCTTTGGCTCTTGGCTTTGCTGCTCAGCTCTTTGCAAGGGTATTATTTTAGCTCTGCCTTCGTTTTTCCCTTGCCTACTAGGTGTCTTAGAGAACAGGCTTAGGAAAGCTCTGATATTTTCAAAACGTTAAAGCAACATGGAAAGCTTTTGTCATGTATGAGCCTGCATGGCATTGTGAATTTGACTCACTCTTCTCTGCACATGGAGATGCAAGGTGTTCACAGCTCCACTATGAAAGGGTTTTTCAGCTCTGGCAGCATGGGCATTAAATGCCTTTTCCTCTTGTCCTGTCTTCTGCTTTTGGAAAATGATCTGCACCTGGAATTTGCGGGTTTTTTTCCATATGGAAAAAGAAGCATGTTCATCCTGCTGTGGCCTTTACATATGGCAAGTCTTTCAGCTCTGGGTTACAGGCAGTCAGGTGAATGGGGTGGGCTGAGCCTCCACACATCAGTTGTCTCCTCAGGGAGGGAAGAAGGGCAGCCAGCGTCAGACCAGTGTTTACAGAAAGTTTAGTCTCCAGTGGATTTCCCTATTTCAATGAAACAATAGGAGGGTCTTGTGCTGTATTATCCATGCTTCCTCTTTATTCTGATATTATCTGTGAATTCTTGCAAATAATAGATGACTGAGAGCATTATTGTTTTGGGAAATAGGAAGATGAAAACATTAGATGGACCTTAGCAGTTTCAATAGACTTATTCATGGTGTTTGTAGTTATGCAAGTCAGAAACTAGCAAAATACCTGTTGGAATAAGTAATAACCCTGTGCATTCACAAAAGCAGTTCTCTTACATCTCATTTTTTAATAAGAGAGACTGCCTCAGTGACACAAGTGCTACAGAGTTCAAAACAAAAAAGGAAAGCAAACATAACTCCATTGTTAATACCACAAGATTTTGGGAAGCAATCCATCCCAGCTCTTCCATGTATCTGCTTTAATACAGGCATTCTGATATAAATTGCATGATGGTGATTAATAAATATTCTATCAATTGAACTTGAAGTCAAAAGAACACACTTTTTTTTTTTTCTTTTTCTTTTCCAAACCTGCATTAAAATAGATTATTCAGAACTCTTGGAATGAAAAGTGCTAGGTCAAAACTCACATTTTTCTAGCAAGTCTATGAAAACTTACTATAAAAAGTCACATACTGTAGAATCTCAATTATCCTGGAAGGCTTATCCGGGTTATGGCTTAAGTGTGCTATTCATGTGCTGCCAATTTGTTCTAGAAGTACAAGATAAGCTGTAGTGCCTCACAAAGAAGCTAAACCCTTCCCTGGGCCAGATGGAATCCAGAAGTCATTCAATGGATTGATGAGGGTGCAGAAGTCCTGCAGCTTCCCTTCAGTCCCATGCAGAGCTGGGCTGTGTCTCAGAGCTAGAGCCATGGAGCAGTGTGGGTCCTCTGCAGTTCTCGCAGGACTCAGTATCTGCCTCTACATCATGTGCTCCTCATCTGGGAAGTCTTCTTCATTGAGAAACCTTTCCCTGCAATTGCACAGAGATGGCTGTGGCATGGTCCTGCATAGAAGCTAAGAAGTCTTTATGGGTACCTCCTGTCTGGACACTAAAACCTCCTGCATCATACATGTACTATTATTTCCTATTACTTAGGACCTTTCCTTCTTCTCTTCTTCACCTCAGGTAAAGGGGACCTGTTGATATATCCATGGGTTTAATACCTACGGGTCTTGGTCGAACTTCTCTGGCTCATTGTACATTAACATTGTTGATACTTCTGTATGAGTATACAATTAATAAAAATTGGACAAAACTTTAAAGCTTTTGTTATATTCTGGACAGATGATGATTTTTTTTTATTCTGGACAGATTATGATTTTTTTGTTCTCTGTGATGTATTGTTAAAACTTGCTACCCAAAAGGACTAATTACTAAGAGCAGATTTTACTCTGAAAGAAGAACTTTCTCTCATTTGCAGAGCCTTTTATTAGAAAAACAAACATTCACAGTTAGGCAAATAGGGCCGCTCCCAAAGGGGTTTTTTGTGAGTCTCATGGCATTTAGTGATCCTATTGATCTCCCAAATTCAGGGCAGCAGTGATTGTGTAAGAAACTTCACCTCTAGTTTTCAAAAGAAATGCCTAGCTCTTGGGAGCACAAGGTAAAAACAGAACGTGCAATTTAGGCTCACCTTGCATGAGTCCATCAATGTGAGCAAAGGTAGCTTGTGAACTGAAAGCCTGAACAGGGCAAACTAATTCAGAATAAAGCAATGTTAGTGTGAAATATATGTCCAGCTCAAGGAGGGGGAGTTATGCAAGAGAAGCTACTCCACAGCAACTCCCAGTGTGGATAAGCCCTTAATTACTTTTAAAATCTCAGCATTACTAAGCCATGCTTATAATTTCTAGAGGCCTTGAGTTTCTGGAACAACTGGAGTATGAGATTCAATTGCATTCACTTCAGTGGAGAATACAGTTAAGTATCGGCACGTTTGCAGGCTTGAGGCCAGTCATTAACTAATTAGTGTATGGGAACATTTGTGTTTTCCGATCTGATTTTGCAAAGTTATTTGGCAACACTTGCTTATGAGCTTTTACTTTTTACTTTTTCCCTTCTCCCTTCACAGCAGACCAAAGAACCCCCACCAGAAGCAGAAAGACAATTGCAAGTACACTAACTTCTCATTTTCCCCTTACTGAAGATAAAAAATATTTGCTGTGTTTTGCGCCTTTTAAAAATTTTGTTATTGTTATTTGTAATGCAGACATACATGCATAGACCTTTTTAAAAAGAAACATATTAAAGGTCTCAGAGTGTTTGCTTCGCTTGCGGCCACGCAAAGCCTCCTTTCCCAGCAAGGGCATGTAAGCCGGAGAGGGTGGGGGTGGTGATGGAACTACAGCCCCCAGAGGGCGTGGCAGGGGCCAGCCGAGGGGGACGGGGCAGGGAGGCGCGAAGGCTCTTGGGAGTTGTAGTTCCGCGGCCCTGCCTGGCAGCTGTCCCAGCACCTGTCCTATAGGAGGTGGCGATGGCTCCGCGCCCCACTGCTGCCCTCAGGCTGCTGCAGGGCACCTGCGACTGGCACCCCAACCAGGAACCGCTGGAGGAGGCATGGGAGACCTCTGAAGGTAAGGATTTCCTGGGATTTTCTGTGTAAATCCTGTGGTCCATTCTTGTCCTCCTTGCCCCGTGCTTTTGGCTGGGATGTTTTGCCACGCCGTTCCTGTGGCATATCCTTGGCCAAAGTCATCGGAGTTTGGGTTGGCTGGCGGCACTGTCTGCAGTGTCAGCGTGTGGGATCAAGGAGAGGTGCCACAGCCATGGTTAGATGTGTTGGCTCCTTTAGGTAAAGGTTAGTGGAATAAATAATCATTCAGTCTTAGAAAAAGTGAGGGTAGGAATCCCACTCCCCTAGAGAGGCTGTAAATCTTTCTCTAGTGAATAAGGGTCTTATAGCATCCAGCTTTTTGCTGAATTTAAGCTTGCTTTTTATGTACTTTTTTTCTTTTAAGTTGATTTTCTAGGTTTTAGTAGAGAGAAATTGACAAATACACATTTTGCATACGTGGCTGCAATAGACTCTGTCTGTGTACATTTCCTTCTTCCAGTGTATCTGCTGTTTGCTCAACTGGAGGCAACTCAAAGTTTCAGGCTGTTCAGACCACTACAGTGAAAATCCTTGAAAATACTTGTGTTTCACCCTTCTGCTTAATAAAGCAGAGCAGTGGTCAGATAGCAGAGGGAGGAGAAATGGTTTTGTGTGCATCCTGGGTAAAGTAAAACACTTCTGGAGGTTTTGGCTGTGATCCTCTGGCGAGCCAGGCACCTGGGAATCTATTCCAGCCTTGCTGTTGGTCCTGGTACCTGAGTGTAAATTGCCAGAGAGCCGTGGTAAATACCTTGCAAAAGGACACGCTGCAGACCTTCCAGGACTAAGTGTACATGAAATAGTAATGCCCCGTGCATAGAGACTTGGTTCCATGACACAATTAGACCCTTGTGGTCCTTTCCTATAAATAATTTACTTATTATTCTGAAGACCACAGATTTGTTGTATGCATTCCTTATGGTCAGGGGCACTGGTTCTCAGCTACTGCTTCTGGGGTGAAGCAGCAGGCAGTGGGCAGCCTGAAAATTGTGGGAGTGGAGTGGGAGTTTTTAGCTAAGGCTACTGGTGCAAGATCTTATTTAAACAAAAAAGGTGGAAGTGAAGACAGAAGACCCTCCTGGTAAAGATGTTCTGCAGGGAATTGTGTTGCCCTTTTAATGGCAATAAAGTAGCTTTGCTGTTGTCTGCAGAAGTTGCCAAATGCTGAACTAAACAGGTCTGGACAAGGAGGCAGTTCCCTTCCTGTTGAGAGGCTTGGCAGCTCTGGGCCAGTGTGAGGTACGGTTTTGGGTGTGGGGGGTTTTTACACCATGGCATCAAGACTGCTGTAATACTGAAAGGCAGAAAGCTGAAGAGCTGGTGTCCTTCATGAATCAAACATGCAGAAAGGTTAAACACAGTGCCCTCAGATCTGAAATGAGAACAGTATAGCTAGTATTAGAGGTGTTGGTAAGAAGTTCTAAACCTTCTACCAATTAATCCATTACCTTAAAAATCTCAGCAGCTGTAATGGGGAGGTCTCATGGGCTGCTTTCCAGGTGAAGTTTTTATGTAGCTCTGATTAGTGGCATTGCTGATATATTTGTAATAGAAAATAACTTATAGGTGCATCTGAATTGGAATAGGAATTAGTTTATAGGGGCATCTCAATCTGGAAGCATTCACTACACATTCAAAAAATTTTCTTAAATGTGAACAGCACTAATATAATAAACAGGGATCATACTTGCATGGAGCCTTGCTGAGCTTTGAGTGTTTCTCTGTACACGGACAGTACATATGGCAACTTAAGCCAGGGTGTCAGAACTCCTGCGAGAATATCTCCAGAGAAGTGTGATGGCTGGGGATGCCACTGAAACCCTGGGGCAGGGCAGGTGACTGAGGAGGAGGATGGTGGTGGTGGCACCAAGCCCTGTGCAGGCAGCAGCAGTGCTGAAGGAGGATGGACCTCCCTACTCTATCTTTCCCCATCTGACAGTTGGGCTGCAACATTTAAAACAGGCATGGATTTCCCTGTTTACTCAACAGCAGCACGCCTCCCAAATGGCAGTTGTGTTGGTTTTGTTTTCCTTTCCTCATACATATCAGAAATCACACGGCATGATATGGACAATGGGATTATATTGACCCACCTCTGCAGTTGCTATTAATACCTGAAGAAATCCCCAAATGCCTCGACCACAGTGGTAGTTGCCTGGCCATCTTTCTCTTGCCAAACAGAACAGTGTTTTTTACAGTAATTACAAGTCCAAATTTTGCTTCTTGGTCGTGTTAAGAAGATAGGGACCAAATTATATACGAAGAGAATATAAATAGAATATCTGTTTTTGAATGGGTAGCAAGCTGATTTGCAGTGTCATTTAAACAGCATCCTAACAGCCAAGTCTTTTATAAAAACAAAGAAGGCTGAGGGGTTTTGAGGCTATCATATCTTTTTGTTGCTGCCCATAGAAACATAACCCACCCTTTCTAAAAAAAGTGCATTTGAAATTCAGCCTTGGTGCACAGGCTACTAAATTTCAATTGCTGGGTTTATGTCATCATTGCAGTTGCAGTAACTCAGTAAAACACAAGATGAAAGGTTGCTCTTTCCGCTCTGAGCTCTTTCCATCCTCCACCTTTACAGCAAAGGTTACCCTGAGCAGTGTGTGCGTCTGTCTGTTGTAAGTGTAGAAATACGTATTATTCATAACTTGCCAATGTGTATGCTGGAAAAGAAAAGCTGAATTTATAGCTATATTTCCTCTCTGCCGGGGTTTTTAGAGTTGTGTGTTTCAGTGTTTCCATTATAAACCCCTGTTTTCTGAGGTTTATAACAGTCTTGAAGAGCGGAGTGGTCTTGAACCATAATAGCAAGCACGTAATGTTGCATTTACAGTACAGCTGTAACTGCACATTAAGGAGTGTAATCTTCTCAGTGTACCCTCAGTGCTCCAATAAGGTTCATTGGAGTTACATATACTGAGAGAAAAATATTTTATGTTTGGAGCTGGTGCTCTCCATCCACAGAGCTGAGTGCATCACATGAGGACAGGGAGCATCTACCTGCAGCAGACTTACAAAAATTCTTTGCTACACCCTTTAAATACTCACATGCATCTGTGGGGGCCCCTCTGAATTACAGCTCATCATAACCTCCCTTTGTCCCTGGGAATTTCTAGTTAGCTTAAGCTGCCACAGACAGAGCTGGGGCTCTTGAGGAGAGAGCT
The DNA here is from genome assembly GCA_013399915.1 of Illadopsis cleaveri. NCBI lineage: Eukaryota > Metazoa > Chordata > Aves > Passeriformes > Timaliidae > Illadopsis > Illadopsis cleaveri. The sequence goes on from VXBB01009699.1 coordinate 393,028, forward strand.
CCCCATGCTCTGAGAAGAATAGGTATTTCTTTTTTATACTAGCCCAGCTACAATATAAGGCTGAGTGTATCTGCCACTTGGTGAAAGGCATCAGAAGGTGGGAAGGAGGCTGGACACTGTAAACCCTAGGCTCAGATCCCAGCTACAGTACACTTCAAGAGATGAAGTTAAAAGGAGTGTCAGCAGGGTTGAAATCTTGTTGAGACTAAGTTTTTCTTGCTGTTTCAACTTATAATGTCAGGTTATTTAGTCTTCCACTTAACCTCTCTTCCCTTGGCTAATAGGTCAGCTTATTAGGTTTATGCCCTTTTGGAAGTATTGCTAACCTCAAGCATTCAAAAATCACAGATTTACTCCCAGATCCATGAGGCTGCAGGAAAAACATGCATTTTTTAAATTGAGCAATTAAAATAGTTTAATTAGAATTTTAGCCCTGATCCTTTGAGTTTCACAGCTTCTGAGCACTTTTTTCTTGCTTTGAGCTTGACAGTCCTTGCCCCCAGTAAAACCTGTATTTATCACAATTGCACAAATGAACAACTAGTGCTGTAACAAAAAACTCAACTAAACCAAGAGTTCAGAAAGAGCTTGAGATTTGGAAGTGCTGGTTTTGTGATTGCTTTTTTTTTTTTCCACTTTTTCTTTTTTTCTCTCCCCTCACTGGTTATGTGTGTCTGTGTTACAACATATCTGCTGAGAATGAGATAGCTGAAGGGATTCCTAATTTGGTGAATTAATGTACAAGTGGTCAGCAGAAAGGTCTGCAGCAAAAAAGCCCAATGAATGGGAAAGCACAAAAGGCTGAACCAGAGTAAAGCTGCCTGTATGTTGCATGTGCTTCTCTGCCACGTATAAGGGGGCTGCAATATGCATGTTAGTTATCTGTGCTCCCTTTCATATGGGTAAGACGGCCTTTGGCATGATCTACCAAGAATTATTCACCATGTGATGCATACATTTAGGCAGCAAGTACACTCTGTATAGGGGCATGAGTGAAAATAAGACATTTCAAGGTACTTTATATTGTCCCTGCATTTGCCTCATAGTGTGAAGGTTCAATATGTCTTTCTGTCCCAGCTTTGTGTGTTCCAGTGCCCCATACATCTTGTGTTCTTACTGCCATCTGAGAATATTCATCATGGTTGTTCACAGTGCAGTTATTGTCATTTTGAAATGCTTGTCATGGGGAACATTTTCAGAGGCAAGAGAGGCAACAGGGCAACAGCTTCCCCTGCCGCATCTGCAGGAGTCAGAGCAGCATTACCAAACCCTGCACCTGCTGATCTCCAGGAGAGTGTCCTGTGAAGGGATGTTTCTGCATCTTAAGAAGTGGTTCTATAGATACCACTGAAGAATTGCTGAAGAACTGGTCCTCAGTGATTTCTTTTGCTGCCAGTTTGAATTTCTTTGGAGTCAGGTTGCATTTCTACGTGTGGATGTAAACTGAGAGCTTCTGGGCTCCTTGAGGTATGAGAACCATTGCTGTGGCAATAGTATTAGTCTGACTTGCTTCATTGCCACCTTTCTTTTTCCTTTTTGCAAGTTTACTGCCTCTTCTGTGCAGAGACTAGCAGTGGTAGCACTTGAGATGTAGTGCCTGTTCTGGTTTTGGCATGTTTGTATCATCTAATGCATTGCACATTCATTTGTTCTCTCTTTTTGCTGTCTTACTCATCTCAGAGGGACAATTGCATCTAAACCCTCTGGTTTTAGACAGGGATAAGGCATAAGGGACAGCTGATACTGCCCACAGTTCCCAGATGGGAGGAATTCTACCATCTTTGTCAGGCTGAAGGCCATAACCCATGGGCACATTCTCCATTCACATCTGTGGAGTTTCTTCTGGGAGCATGAGGTATTTGAAAGAAACAGTGGTGAACCTCAGGTGAAGAATAGTTCTTTGCCTTGTCTGAGGTTCAAGGTTTTTGAGACTTTTGGTGCATTTGTCATTTTGAATTTTGACTGGGTACTGATAAATGCATTGTATTAGTGTATAAGTTTGTTTAACTAAGTTATAGAACAAGGTATTTCTGTTAAGTTTTTCACAGTTCTTTGATCTGCGATCCAGTACCAAAACATAGTTTGGAAAATTCAAGCCTGGAATTTGTTATCTAGAGTACCTTTTCAATCAAACAAAGAAGGTTAGGTATTTTTCATGGTGTTTAAAAACTGACCTTCAGAAAAAACCCAAAACTTATCAGCTCTTACCATAATACTTTTGCAAACATTATATGTCTCTCTGCAACTACAAGACTAGTCTAGGGAGGGTTTTTTGGCTTTTTCTGTGAATGTGGAGCTATTGATCTGTGAACATAAATCCTTATTTATCTCTAGTCAAGTTTACAGGACAATGAAATTATAGGATTGTTTGAATCAATCAATGTTTCTAAAGCAAGCTATAGAAATATAAACAAGTTACCAATTATTTAATAAAGTCAATTTGCTTAGAAATGCCTGGCAACGGGCCGCAGATGTTATACTAATTTCTGCTTTCTCTGGAATTTCACAGGGGCTGCAAGATCTTAATGTCACTATTAGCAAAGGTAACTTTATTTTAGAAACTCATTCCAAACTCTCACAGCAAGAGGAAGAAACTGTCTTTCCTTTTGACCACAAAATCTATGCTATTTCTAACAGGAGTTCTTTGAAATAAGTAGGATATCTCACAGCTTCTTGCTTTAGAGGGAACTTAGTACAGTGGCACTACATTTAGTTAGCATAATTAGTTTTTTAGCTTCTAAGATGCTGTGTTTGAAGTACCATAACTTTTAGGCAGCTAAGATTAAATTTGTTAGTGAAGTACAAGTTTGCATAATTTAACTTTTCTAGAATTTTAAACTGTATGCCTGTTTCCTGAGAAGCATTTAGGTTACTATAACCAGGTTCTGACTTGGCAAAACAATTTAAGTGCAAAAGTGTGTCTTTCTGCTTCTCAGTTGGAAGTGTCATGAAGGTGGCCTCCTTAGTGTGATTTTACAGTTACTGTGTTTGCCTTTTGAGATCCACTTTATTGGAGTGACTTTATTCAAGGTGACTCAAGAATCTCCCATGAGCTCATGGTGTCCTTTTGGTTCTCCTGTCTGTTTTAAATGTAGAACAGGATCTTTATTAGTAGAGTCTGATGCCTTGGTGGTCTATCTGTTGGGTAGTTTGTCATAGTTTGTCATGCAGGAGTACAGAAACTTATGATTAAACTGCTAAATCAATCCTTGAACAGGGATAGCAATTATTAAGTCACAGATGGCTATTTTAAATCCCTTTATTCCAATACATCATTATTCCCATAGTTTGGATATTAAGGTTGTTTTAAATTAAAAAACAAACCAAACCAAAAAACNCCTTCAAGACATTGAGAATTCATTTTGGCTCTGGAAAGGTTTTTGCAGTAAGAGAAATTATCATCATATATACTTCCCCTTTTTTTTTACATGGGCTTTGTTAAAGCTTACACAGAAACTAGTCCCTAATTAATCTCTTTTTTAAGCTGTTCTGTGATATTTTGTCTGCAGTATTTTGTGGCTAAGCGGTCTGTAGCAGGATTTTGTTGATCTGAAGACTGTGCTATAAATTTCTATAGACACAAACGGCTATAAAATTAAAATGTAACATCTTTCTAGACTTCCTTCATCTATCATAGAGTTGGTGTGGCTCAGCCTTAATTAGATTATTATAGACCTAAAATATATGAGGTAGAATAGCACAAGAGGAATTGAATTTGGTCATTAGCAGGAATGTGTGGTTAGTCTATCTGGTGTAGTCAGTACCTCCTGAAATATGAGACTACACTTTCCATTTGATATGCTTTGAAGACAGGTCAAAATCCTTAACATGATTTAGGTTTACTGGGAAGGTCTATAATCCTGCTTTTTAATAAACTCTGTATTTCATGTTGGAACAATACTTGTGTATGTCAAACATTGCTGAGGCTCACAGCCACAGTTGTATTCCTTTGGAAGCTGAAATGCATTGTTTTGGAAGAGCATTTACAGAAAATATTACTGGACTCAGACAGGGCTCCAAGGCACGAAGGCTTCCTGTAAAACCTGGATTGTCTGGGTGCCAGGTTTTTGTTCTTTTTCAGCTGAGGAACAATTCAGCCTCTCAGACACTGAATGCTATTGTGTACTTCCCTGTTTAATAGCTACTGCTGCGAGTGAGTGTGCAGGCTGTAGCTCTGGCTGCTCAGCACTGAACTTCCTTCTGTCATTTGCTAGGGAGCTCCCAGGCAGTGGTGGGGAATGACGGATGAGATGTGTCTCTTCAGTGGGGATTTTAGTCAACATCTGTTTGTGATGAACAAGGTGGATTTCAATTGCTACGGAAGAGAAGAGCGTGGATGGCACCGTGTCAAGGGGTTGCAAACCTTGCTAGATGCAAATCTTCAGGGAAGCCTTGTGGATGCAAATGCAGGCACTGGTGCTGACTCACAGCAGTCTGACAGGAAAAGGCTCTCTTCTGCTTGCTTCTGGCTTCCTCCAGTCTGTGGTTAGTGAGGACTTTCTGTCTGTCTCACTAGTTCTTCGATACTGTTACCATACTGGCCAGCGTCACCCCACTGAAGGAACTTGGAGGTTGGTGAAAAATATCTGTGCTATTAAGTGTTAATTAGGATGATACTTCTCACGTAAAACACTCGTAAAGAGGGTTCTCAGGATTGATAAATAGCTTGTTTTCATTGCTCTCTGTATCTCTGACTCCTTTTCCCCGCCACCAGTATCATGTGGATTTATGTGACGCTTCACAGAGCTGAGTTCCCTAACTCCACGATGATAACTCTGAGTGCCCCTGTCTGTGATGAGAAGTGCTCCAGGTAGGTTTTAGAGTCAATGCTTGCCACCCTTCTTAATCGTTGGAGGTGTCAAGTTAAAATCCTTCAGCAAGAAACAGGTGATGAACCTTAAAAAGTAAAACAAAACAATCCCCACCATCAACAGCAGAAAAGGATGAAAAGAAAAAAAAAAAAAAGGCTCGATTATGTGTTCTCTTCCAAACTGGATTCTGATGTTGGACCCTATTTTCTTCTTTAAGCATATGTTTAAGCACTATTCATACCTCCTGTCTCAGTGCGACTGGGAAAAGACTCCAGTGCTTCTTATAAAACAAGTGAGATCTGTATTTGACCTGTGTGTGCTGATAGGAGTGATTTTAATAGGAGAACATCTGTCCTCTGTGTGCAGAAAAATGTCTTTAAAAAGCCAAACAAATTAAAGTGAAATTGGAATATTATTTCTTGTCTTCTACCCTTGTGGTGGTTGGTTTAGATTTTAGAAAAGACTTTCATGCATATCAATGTTTGATTTTTTTTTTTTTTAATTTTTCTGAAAGTCCCACAGGATTGGTTGCTGGTTGGGATTAGCTTGCGCCCACTGATTAATTCCTTGTGTCACTGGTCTTGAATCTTGTTGCAGTTGTTCTTGGAGAACTTGCCAGCAGCAGCAAACCAGCAGAGCTGTTGTTGACCTAGAATAGCAGCGGAGTTGTTATTACATGAAACAAGGTTTTCTGTGAACTACGTCGCTATTCTGTGGAGCTGATGAGCTGGTTAACACCTTTTACTTATTCTGTAAGGATTGGAGGCCGGAAGGGAATTAATGCAGTTGTGAAGCATGGAGAACCAAAATAGCAGTGATTCACTTAGAGTAGAGTCAAATCTTCTTAAAATTAAACTCCATTGTGTTAGAGACTTTACTTTTTTGATACATATATTATTAACTTCTCTGATAAAAGCAGGAAATGTAATACAGTGATATTGGAGAAGCCTTGCACATTAAATCTAAGCTGCTGTCTTGGGGTAGTAAGAGAAGAAACCACTCTTCATCAGGTGTGTTATGAGAATCATATTTTACAGAATTTCTGGTTCTCAAGGTTACCATATAATTCACAAACCAATTTTTTGGATAGCATTGATTTCCTTGTCTTTCAAATAGATTGTTTAGGATGGGTGTGAACTCTGAAGCACATATATGAGAATCTATAGTTTCATAAGTAACAAACAATACTGGACAGGTCAGGGTATTTTGTCGTGGGCAGAGGTGTTTACTTGCAAGCTGCTGCTTCTGATGTTGTTGTCCTGAAGATTTTTCTGTTCATGGAATTTGGTGACTTTAGTGTATAACAGGTCGGTGGACTTCTCTCATGGAAGTGCTTCAAGTTGTTTTCTTTGGTTTACCTTTCTAATTGGACTGAATCAGATGCAAAAACGGGCTTGAGATTTGCAGGCAGGAAAATATGGAGGAAAGCTGAAGAATTCATAGATAGTGAGCAAACCATTTCCACAACTGTGGTCAAAACTTGATTGTTGTATGCAGGTTGTTCCAGGGGCTGTGGCAGCCTGACTGTGCCACAATGCAGAGACAGTAGGTTTGACCATATTGGTGTTAAATCTGATGCTAGAAATACAACAGGCATAGCCAAAGTGTCTCTGGAAAGACTGGTTAGTGATACCTCCAAGACGGACAGTGCACTGAGCCAGGAAAATTTGCTGTAGCCCTCATGAACTTGAGTTGATACAGCCAAACAGTGCTGTCTGTGTGGTCTCACCAGTGTGGCAGATGCTGACTTACGGATCTGGTACTGCCCCCAAAAATTGCGGTTTTCTACTCAAAAGTTCTTTCTGTATATGCATTCTAGAAGTCACACTAGACCAGTTTTCCTCTAATTCCTCCTTTTAGTTGTGATAGTTTAAAGTTTACTCTGTTCCATTCTTACAAGTTATAACCATCTTGGAAATTAAGTGCTAATGAAGTTTTATATTGCAGAAATGCTCTGTTTTAGTTACTTTAGAGAACGCCACTGTTTGTATGTCAGGGCACTCCTGAAGTGCCTTTATACTTTTCTTCCATGATCTGTAACATGGTCAGGCTGTCTTCCCCATTTCTTTTCCCCCACATCCCCCAGTTTCCCATACTTGAGGTCTAAAAACCTATTCAGCAACACTGATGTCTCAAGCGGTGGGTATGTAAATATTTACCAGCATGACAGTCAACAACAGTGGGAGGGGGGAAATTGCTACATTCTACCATTCAGGGAACCTTTGAGTTCTGTCTCAGAGTGTGCAGTCGATGAGAAGAGGAAAGGTTTGCAGTTGGTGCTTGATATGTTTTTGCTCTCTCGGTTCCTGTTTTGTTGCAGATGTCATTCATTTAGCTGTGGAAGGCTTTATCAGCCCTTGCAGAGGCTTTCCCCTGAACACAGCACTCAAGGCTGGAGCTGTAGTGGAGGAAAATGGAGCCTGTAGATCTTCTGGCACTTGCCTCCCTAGAAATGAACAGTACCACAGTCACCCTGGCTTTGCTGGCAGTCTTCCTGGTCCTGCTATATTGGTAAGTCATAGCGGTGAGATGGGTTGCACATCACATACAAACCCTGCTGAAGCCCTGCCAGCATCTGTAGAGTCTTTTATCCATGAGGGGAAATTGGAAGGTAATTTCCTAGGAGGGAAATAGAGGGGGAGTTGGTTTTGGTGCAGAGAGTGCAATAAATACTCACAAAACTCACAATGCTTTTAGAGAATTCTCTCCTTGCAATATTGTCTTTTAAGTGCTTTACCAACTGCTAGCAAAAAATTGTCTTCAAAGTTAAGAACTTATTTATTGGTTTCTTATTAATTTCTTTGGGCAGCAGGAATATTGGTCCAGGTCAGAAAGAAACCAAGTACTTGTAGGACCTCTTCTTTCTTCTGTGCTGCACACTTGTTCTTTGGCTAAAGTGTACAGACACTTTAACTGCTGCTTGAATTTCCTCTCTTGTTCTTCCCACACTGACTAGTGGACATAAATCAGAATAACAGCAGCCCCAATGGTTAGCACAGTAAGCATTGCAGTGAGCTATGCTGAAATGAAAAAAACAAACCTCCCCCCATCCTGAAAATTTATTTCAGAAATTATATTAGCTGAACTAGGAGTGTTTTTCTGACTTTTTACTTGCATATCTCTTCAAATCCTGCCTTCCAGTAAAAGAATGGGTTTTTTTGTGAATTGTGTGAGTGTTCAAGAAAAGGTTTCAGGGACTGTTGCAGAAAAAAACATCCAGCAAAAAATCCAAAGCTAATCTGGAAGAGACTTGTGATGAGTTTTAGCACAATTGAGTTCAGCACAATTGTAGCAATGTAAATGACAGATTGCTTTGCATGTATTTTGTCATTCTTTCACCCCGTTGAGCTTTGTTCAACTTCTTTCTGTATCCTGGGAGGGTCTAGAGAGATTAAAAAGAGTCAAACCCATATTTGACTTGTGTTGCTGTATCAAATACATGAGTGAGCCTGCTTTCTTAAAAAGATCTGCCCAAATCATCACAAACATCCAAGTCCTGTTTCCTCTGAATTTTATTGGGAAAAAGAACAGTAGCTCTAGGTCATTATGTAAGACCATGCTGTTTAGCTGTAGACCTACGTGTCTCTGGGAGCTTAAGGGGGAGAGAGGGAGGACAGAGGCACATCCACAGTTCAGAAAAGCAGCAGATCAGCAGGTGAGATCTGGCCACCTGTGAATCATTTGAAATAGCCTGATACTTCCACATAGCACATGTCCAGATGTGCTGAGAGCTCCAAAGTGCTGGAAGTGCTCCTTGTAAATGTTACCTACTGTCTGGTGTGTGCTTGCCCAAGGCCTCATTTTCTGGTTCAGTTTAGGAAAGGCTATTTTTCCCCTTGAAGTTAAGACATGGTGGTTTAGTGCACATTTGGTCTTGCCGTTAACAAACCTAACTCTAATTGAAGAGTTAAACCAGACTCGTGGTTGTGGTCAGTTACTGCTGAACTGAGTGGCTACCATAAAAGTTTCAAAAAGTTCAACTTAGCAGTGAGGTGGGAAATTGTCTAATAGTAGAGACACCCTATTCAGTGTGTCTGCTTTCCTGGCTGAAGGTGAATTCTGTGAAAGCATCAAGAAAAGGAAGCAGAAGTTTTATATGGGAGAAGTGTTTTATACATGTAACTGCCAATGGTTACTACTAACCAATCTTGTTGATCTACAGATTCAAGTTTATTTTTAAGTAGCTTATTAAATACAGGTGCTTATAGATCACTCTTCCAATTAGAAGCTGGCAATTATTAAGCTTGCAATGAAATAAGCTATGAGCTGTTGGTAGGTTTGCCTGGTGGCTGAGCTGTTCACATTTATTTATCTCAGTAAAGTGAAGTGCCTGAGCCTGTAAGGTTAAAGTCTTGAAGCACATCTGCAAGTGTGGTAGTTGTTCAAACTTGTCAACTTTCTAATTTGAGTCTATTTTGTTTAAGTTTTTTTTACTGCCTGCGTGTTTAAACAAATCAGTGAAACTCAATGCATGCTCATATCTTCTTTACTCATGACTGAAACCTTGCATTCAAGGAATTATTTAAACAGTATGTAAAATGGTTGCTAATAGAAATGCAGGCCTCTAATTCTAGAGAATGTTTTTATTACAGTCATGTTGCATACTTGATTATCTGGCTCTTCTAGGAGTTAGAAATCATGAGTATTGTGTATGGTAGGAGTAATAATAAATAACTCTTAAGGTTCCTTTGAGGTTTTTCTTTATAAGCCTTACCTAATTTTTTAATAGCTACTGAATTATTCTTTTTTTAGCTTTTTCTGCCAGGATTGTGTCTTCTCAGAAGGACAGTCCTGGGGAAAGGGAGGAATTAATATTTGCTGTTGTAAATTTTGTTATGGTAGTAGTGTATGAATGATTGGGGTCATGTTGTGTCAACTGTTGTGTGAGTACAAAGAATAGGCAGTTTGTCCCCCTTGTTGGCTGTAAAAGGCTTAGTAAGGCTCAACAGAAGGCAGTTGCAGGTAGAGGAGAGAGTCAAAAGATCTAATGCGCACTAGAATAGGAACATGGTGATGGCAATATTTGTGTCATTGAGCTCTTTCCTTAGCACAATTTTTGTGGATGGGGGTACTCAGTGGTTTAAATGACAGCCTTGAACCGCTGTCCATCGTCTCAGCCTCAGTCCGTGTTTGTGTGTGTATGGTAAGGCCAGCTGGGATTTGTCACAGTTCAGCTGGCAGGTGGTATCTTGCTGAACTGTGATAAGACCAATCTCTTCACATTTTTGGGTATGATGAGGTCATATGAAAGAGGGAGAGAAAAAAGAGTTGATTGGGGAAGGGAGGAGAGGCTGTAGCTGTGTAAAAATAAACTTATAGGGAAGATGTAAGTCATAGGAAGAAACTTGGATGATTTGATAATTTTTAGGCTTTTATTTGTGGTACAATGAAGATCATCAATAATTCTTTATAACAAATCATGTAATAGCACATCTCTGATTTCTCATGCGTTGTCATCAGTGTAATATGAAGGTGATGCTTGTAGTGTAATGTGTCAATTTTAAATCAGTGGAAGCAACTCTCGGTGTTTGTCTTCTACATGACCTTAAGTCAGCTCTAAGGAGAGGCTCTGCAAGGTAGTTGATTTAATGTTGGGAGTAGAAAGAACTATGAAGCTTTTTGGATACATAGTCTATTTGGATTTGAATGGAAAGTTGATATTTTTGGTTATCTGTTAAATTATGAGGCTGCTCAAGCCTCTTCACATCCCCCATTCCTGAAGGATTTAGTCATCTGCTACCCTCCCCATTCTTACTACTTGTCCTCTGTAGGTAAAAGTCTCTTCTTGCAGACTTCTTATCATGGATTCTTGGATATCTATTGCTATATCATTATTATTGTGATAGACAGGTTACTGCTTTATTGACCACAAAAAGGCATAATATGGCTAACTAACAAAGTTCAGTAATACCAGTGTCACAACACTCTTAAAAAACATCTTGTCTGTGTTCACCCCTGTGATTTCTTCCACCCAAACTGATCATCAGAGCAGTTTCTTTTAAGAGCACTTTCATTCTCAATTGCAAGCACTGCTGTCTCTATTTGCCTAATCTGTGTGAATCTCAGGGTTTTTTTTAGGCATGAAATAAAACCAAACTCTTAAGGGAAGAATGATGTTAACATTTACAAATCCCAATGATATTCTCTATTGAAAAATGCAGTAGTATATCTATGCAACATATTGTTCATTTTCATTTCAAACATATGCTGAGTTGGATATCCCATGCTTGGCTGTAGCTGCAAACATTGCTTTGTGTCTTTCTTTTTGCTGTCTGGATAGATGTTTGATAAAATGAAAGCAGGAGTTTATCTTGCTTTAAAGTTTAATGTACCATAAGCTGAGCATTATGAAGAAGCTGTCACAGCATTCAGATACCTGTGTTCAAACTGGATTATCAACCCCTTGTCTAAACAAACCTGGGATTTTTTAGAAACATGGAGGTTGGATGGGAGTGTTTGTTTATGTTTGTAAGATCCATGTCTAATTGCATGCTTTCAAACATAGCAAAACATAAACTTGTGGTGTTCCTGTCTGTTTCTGAAAAGCTAAGTAATTCAGAAAGATGTCATTTTTACACTGAAGTAATATGAATGATTACTTGTGCTAGAGACAAGTATAGAGAGACTAGGAGATTGGGGTCTCCCTAGATCAAGGTACTACCCACGCAGTGCAGAACAAGTCACTCCTCAGCCAAAGAAATTGCAGTCTGTGATAAAAAAGAACGAAAATGAAACTTAATATTTTTCCTCCTCTGACCTTAAGTCATTTGCATACAGTTGGATGGGGGACGTGTTAGAGTTCATCAGTTGGTGCCATACCTGTACTAAACCACAACAGAAGTTGATCTGAGGACAAGGTAGTATTTCCATACAGGTGGCTTCAATACCATTGCTTATTTGGCATTACTTTGCATCTATGGTTTTGGAAAGGGCTCTAAAGGGAAAGTTTAGAGGCAATCTTTCTCCAGCAAAAACTTCATTCTGGTTTTGCAGCACCTTGCTGTTTCGGTTTGAGTTAGCTAAAACTTCTTTTTTTCTAAAGTAAATGCCACCTAATACTAGATCTTGGACCAATTTTTGCCTCTCAAAAGATCACTATTTACAAAAGATATTTGACAGCTAGAGCTCTAGGTTTGTGGTCTGAGTGCAGGCATAAGGGAAGTAGATTATTTTCCCTAACACATCCAGATAATACTTCTAGACAGATTCAGGGACAGGCAGTACAAAACTTGCCTCCTTTCTAAGTAGGTAGCTCTAACTTTTCCACCTGCCACTGCTGCCATCAAAGGCACAGGGCTGCTAGGACCACTATGGCTGGCAACAAGCCTGGGTGTGGAGCATCAACAAAACTCAGAAGGACATACAGCTCCGGTCTGACATCAAGCACTTTGAGATGAAAGGTTGAGAGAGGCATCCCAATGCTCAGGTGTCAAAGCCTGCTCATTTCCCTTTCTGGCAGAAAGCACAGCTCTGTAGACAGACAGTGCTCAGGGGCTGGTGCTCCTGTGCCGCTGCTGGACTCTGGCTGTTGGACTTGTCTCTGTCTCCCACATCCTTCTGACCAGCCATGTCTGACCCCTGAGCTGAGATCTCAGGTTATGGTCCCTAATGGGGCTTCCCCTATTACAACCTTGTAGCTTCCCAGTTTGCAGTGAACTCAGCATTAGGTTTACAGGGTCAGAAGGCTGGGAAGTTTTGGGGTTTTTAATATTCTGTTAACCCGAGCTGGTGGTTGTTTTTTTAACTTTTTTCCCCTAAAATGGCCATTCTCAGTGGAAATCATTCTGCTTCCCTCCCTTTCATGTGAATGTCCCATTAGAGAAGCTAGAAGGATCTGACTCAACAGGAAACAGCAGCAAACCACTGTTGATGACAGAAGAAAACCTAAAAGATTCTGAATTGTCTTTGTCATGCAGTTTCACATCAAGCAAATCTGGAATTCCCACTAATGTGTCAAACATAATTTGATCCCACAGCTGTGCAATATATGGCCTTGTCTTTGAGCTAAATTGAGCATCTCTAGGTGAGCTTGAGAAGGAGCAGAATAAATTACTGAATTACAATTTGGAAAAGTGCCATACTACATATGACTAAATACTTTATTTCTCTGAAAACAAAGTAGATTTGATCATCCAGAATGAAGGAATGAAGTTTACTCAGTGCCCTGATTATGCTGCTTTTAGGTAAACAAAATTATCTTACTTTGGAGGGAAGAAGCAGAACAGTTTTCTTTTGTTTTTATTGCAGCTTCAGATCTCTAGGTTCTCTGAGATATCCTCAGAGTCTGTTATAACACCTTGGTTATCCAGGCAAGTGTTGGATCTTTCGTGCTGTGCAGCTTTGGTTTTGCTTTGTTGCACTGCACTGCAAAATTCAGAAACCATCTCTGCTCAAGTTTTGTTTTGTTTTCTTTTCAATTTAGAGATTACGTGTCTAGCAGTGTTTATTTGAAGGCTCTCAAGTGGTCGCTTTTGTGAAGGTGCACTTTACCCTAAAAACTCTGTGTAAAAATCTCAATCTCCAGCCTATTAATTCCTTGTGGGTTTTGTTTTCCCCCAAACTTTTTCTTGTCTTTCCCCATTAAACCCCAAATTAAATTAATTGATTTTAGTGAGTAGAGACTGGAGCCTTAATAGTATGTATAGGCAGACATACAGGGATAGGATGTCTTCCTTTCACAAAACAAGTATATTTAACTGTGTTCTGCTATGGTCTCCAGATCCATATCCAATGGAGTGAGCTGCAAACCTGCATAATGCTGCACACAAATGGCTCAAGAGCAAACAAGAGCTGGACTCAGTCTCTGAGCCATCCCATTTCTGCTTTCACCTCCTGCAGGGCTTGGAATGGCCTGGGTCTGGTCTCATCTGTGTTCTATAGGCAGGGGAGACCAGCGAGGGAGGGCAGTACTCTGACTTCTCCATCAGGCAACTTCTGTCTGGGAGCCTGCTCTGGAGCTTCACTGAGCTCTTCTGGGCCAGCACTTCGGTTTTAACTTTTGATCTGGCCTTTGCCTTCGGGCAGGTTGCCTTCGTTTAACTTGGGGATATTTGGCCCCCTCTCAAACTGATTTTGGGTACTCCAAATTATCTTCTAGGAGCTCTTGCCTCCATCTACTGACAGTATTAGGAATATGAAGAACTTAATACCCTGCTGGTGGTGCTTTAAATGGAATTGAAATTAGATGATGGGAGAAGGCAATGTAAACAACTTCCTCAGAGAGAAGTCTCTGCAAGCAGTGCAGCACTCCATCCATTGCACTGGGGCTGTCTCTTGCTTGTGTCTGTGCATTTAATTGCCAGGCTCAGAGGGGCCTCTCAGGTCTGCTGCAAAGTCTTCAAACATTGCCATGAGCTCTGCTCTTCCCTGAACCTCAGGGGTGCATACTGCAGGTACTGTGACTGCCCTGCCCTGGGGGACTTGTTGTTCCTCCTGTGCCCCAAGGTGTGTGGATTTTTGTCACTCCTCTTTCAGATAGCACAGTGTCCTGCCTGTGCAGCCAGCCTGCCTGTGCTCCCTCTTAAATGAAAAGTTAAAACAGTTTGTAGTTTTGACAGGTTAGAACTCCTCAGAATGCTGAAATATAGACCTATGTTCTCTTTTTTCTTGTCTCCTTTAACGTCGCTCCCATAATTTTTTAAAAAATTGCCCATATTCTTCTTCACTCCTTTTTATCTTTGCATTAGATTTCATCCATACCAATGTTTGTTTTGTCCTCACTGCTGACTCACAGGTAATTTATGCCTTTGATTGCCATGCCTTGCTCTTCTGTAGGGGAGTTTTATACAGTATTTAATGGAGCTGTCTTAAAAAATGTTTTAAAATATTGACATATTATTGAGAGATTGTTTTTTATCAGTTCCCCTTGATATACCCAAAATCTTCAGATGGATTTTTCTCTCTCTTATCTCCTTAGTTCTGTTTTTTGGTTTTTTCCCTATTGAAAACAAAGTTTACTGTTCCATGAGCTCAATATGTGATAATTGCTGTGAAACTGCTGAAAGAGCTCAAAATATTTTCTGGTTTGGGTTTGGATATGCATTTATTTCACTTTCCCAGGAACAGCAGAGGGGCTTGAGAAAACAATGTTCCATGTTTGCCTCTTCCTTCTCTTGCTTTATATGCCATTACTTACACTGGTGACAATTTCTTTTCAGCTTTACTTGTTTATTTGACATGTGTTATCTATGATTGGAGATATGTGCAGTTCAACAGGAATACAAGAGTTTTAATGAAGCGGTCATCTAGCATGTGGGAGATTCTCCATATCCATTCCTTTGGTAGGTTCTTTCCTGGCTAGGTGTTGCTTTCATGGTTCTGCAGAACCTGTGAAGTTGTTGGGGGAGCAAGGAAGCAACAAACAAGGAAAATGACAATACTTGTTATATTGGGTTTTTTTGCTTGGGTAGGAAAAGAAGCTGGATGCCCAGCAATGGCTGGGAAAGGACTGGAAAGCATGACTGGGAACAGCAGGGTATGACTCCATGTGAATTTACAGTGGGTTGTTACAGATTGAGTTCAAGTATGTTTGGGCAAATCGAGGCTGGAAGAGAGGAGCTGAACTGAGATGTATGTTGGGAGTAGGAAATGGGGCAGTGGCTGTGTGCTTGCTTGTGTCGACAAATTAAAGTCTACTTCCTTGGAAAGAATAGTTCCTTTCAGCCACTAAAAACCTTGTGATGTTCTTTGTGATGTTCTTTATGAGTTGAAGGGCATAGGAAGGATGAAAAGGCAGTGGACATAGAGGAGATGAGTAATTGGTAATTGTATGATCACAAGCTCCTGCTGAATGAATGCCCTTGGATGAGAACTCTTGGCAGAGTTCTGAACCTGTAACCCTCAGTATTGTTTTAACTTAGTGGCAATAAATCTGATGTAATCTGTGCATGCATGTTTGTGGTTTCTCATCCAAAAAGCTCCAAAGAGCTTTTATGTAAACACCCTCTCAGTAGAGCTATAACAATTGAAGAGGTTGTCGAGGCATGTGGTTTGAAATGTGGGAAAGACATGAAATAAAACCATCCTGGGAGAGGAAGGAGCAGCTAAAGGATCTTCAGTGGGTTGCATGCTAACATGACAGACAGAGAGTGATGGTGGTCAAAACTACGAGGGCCCTCTTCCAACTTTAAAATATCAATATGATCTGTTTGTTCTCCAAAGGCTTTAACAAATCTCTGTTTTAAGATTTTCTGAAATACTCATCATGGCTTGAGGTGAAGCAATCTCTCCCAACAGAATTCTCCGTATAAGCTTCATAGTAGCAAAACTGAGAAGCTGCATATTTATGTTAGGATAAATTTCAGTGAGTGTAACACTCTTGTACTGGATTGATTAATGTCTCTGAATGCTATGATGAACTGTACTCAGTGTGAGACCCTGAGCTGACCAATAGCTGCTCAGTAGCCATTCAGGTCAGAGCTCTGGCCAACAGCTTCAGGAAGACCAAACACCTCTCGGTGGTTCCAAAAAGGCTTCAGATCCCCTCTTGTAGCTAATGAAACAGGGTTCTTCTGGAGTAACATTCAGCAGCCTTCACGTCTATGTGGCTTGCTCTCTCGTCTCCTCTTCAGAGCTGCCTAGGGATAGGTGGTACAAATATAAAGAATCCTCAGTTTTATAAGAACTATTCCAAGATATGGCAACAAACCTTGAGCCTTTCCTATTTCAGAAGAATAGTATTTTAAAATTTGTGTTGTTTTAGCGCAGATGGTAAGAACCAATTAGTGGCTGGCTTTGAAATTGACAACCGGATTAACCAATTAAATATAGGGATACACCCCTGGGTCACACAGGCTAAAAAATCAGGAGAATCGTGGGGAAATTCCTTTTCCTTCCAGCCTTGGAGGAGGTAAGAAGGCAGCCCAGCTCCCTCCTTGTGGGGGAACCTGGTTCAGACCCAGCCTGCCCGGGCCTGGGCTTTTCATGGGAGGCCTGCCTGGCCTGGTGACTCCCAGGCTGGGGGAAGGAGGAGAATATGCTCCCTTTCCCGACCCAGATGGGATTTCCAATGGCTGTAGAATATTCTGACTAAGCTGCGGGGGCTGAGCCCCCCCTGCCCATCCAGTGACTACTGGGCAGAGAGGAAAAGGAGGGGAAGAAGCCTGGCTGCTCCAGGATTCCTGGGTGTGAGTGGCTGCCACTGTGCAGAGATCATGTAACCAATGCAGGCCCTGGGCAAGATATTAGCTCTTTTTCTTGCACAGATGAAACTTCCAAAGCCCTAACCCTTCTCTGAGTGAGAGGAAAGGGGCAGAGTGAATATAGAGAAGACACAGCATGGGATGGAAGTCAGTGAAGAGAGAGTGAAAAGACTAATTGGGAGAAGGGATTTGAGGAGTTGCCATTTTAGGCTGGACTTCTCATATTGAGCCATGGTAATGAACTGTATATATAGATCGTCCCTTTAAAGCATGGAAAAATATGCATTTTGGGGAGATGATTGTTCAGATTTGTGGATTTGGGCAAAGGTATCTGTGATGGACTGAGTGAACATTGAATTAGTAGCTGTGATCCTGTGATTCAATGAGATGTTTGAACAGAGAGAGATGAGATAAGAAGCTTTCTGTGCCAGTGAAGAAGTGAGAAGACATCTCTGTTCCCTGAGATGAAGAATCCTTTGCCTTTGAAGTTGCTTATCTTTAAAAATGACACCCCAGTATGCATGAGTTCATGACCCATAATGCAGCTGTGGGAAGGCTGCACGATATGGGAGGGACTTCACAACTGCAGATTTTTGGGCGGCTGCAGATTTGTGACATGGGAGCCATCAGAGGACTGTTTCTTGTGGCAATGTTTCTACAGTAAACTAAGAGAGACTCCTCTTCCTAAGAACTGATGAAAGCTTATTTTTTAATTGGTGAAACTGACTGAAAATCACGTTTGTCTCTTTATGTTGTCAGTAGGAAAGTGAAAATTTGTGGGGGAGGAGGAAAAGTGTTTTGAAAGTTTCATTTTACTTTTCTTTTAGTGTGTGTTAATAATTCTATCATTATACCTTTAAGTTTGGGGCTGCTTTGATTTTCTTCTGATCCTATCTCACAGCAGAGTTCTGGTAGATAAACCACTGCACTAAATTTGGCAAACAGAATTTGGCGAACGTGAAACCATTACACTACTGGAAAGTTTTAGACCTCAGGTAATTTCTCACAGATTGTGTAGTTGTGTCTCTCGGTAGNATATTGAGCCATGGTAATGAACTGTATATATAGATTGTCCCTTTAAAGCATGGAAAAATATGCATTTTGGGGAGANTTCTTTTAGTGTGTGTTAATAATTCTATCATTATACCTTTAAGTTTGGGGCTGCTTTGATTTTCTTCTGATCCTATCTCACAGCAGAGTTCTGGTAGATAAACCACTGCACTAAATTTGGCAAACAGAATTTGGCGAACGTGAAACCATTACACTACTGGAAAGTTTTAGACCTCAGGTAATTTCTCACAGATTGTGTAGTTGTGTCTCTCGGTAGTTGTGTCTCTTGGTAGTTGTGTTTTAAAATTTTGAAAAGTTTAAATTTTTAGCAGTAGTTAAGTATTCAGTAGTTTCACAGTATATGTTCTTTCCTGAGATGTAACTTTTGTTTGATATAAATGGAAGTGCTCTCAATTTGAGTGGAAAAGCAGCCATCTGGTGTTCTTCTAGGACACAGAGATGTTGTCTTTTATTAACTGAAAGAGACCATCAGATCTTTGGTGTCAGGCACAGAGGATTGAGGAACCTCCCCAAGCAAGGCTGCAGAGCAAGCTTGGAATTTTAACCGTGTGCACAAGATGGTGGAAGGACTGTAGGAACCTGTGCCTTCTCAGGCCATGAACCGTAAGGACTGGTGTATTTACAATGTAAGTATGTTCATCCTGCCAGGACTCAGTCATGGATTTGAGAATTGGGATTTGGGTGGTTTATCCCTAACCTGCCTCCTCAGCTTTAGGAGACTCTAACCATTAATAAGCGTGGTAAGAAGACCTTTATTTTTGTGGTAGCTTGGTGACTTAATTCCTCTTTCAGGCTTTGACTGTGTCACTAGCGGACATTTTCTATTTAATTTTTAGGGATTTCTATTAATTGCTAGGGATTCTGTGCAGTAAAGCCTTTTTCTCCCTCCTTCTCCCCCTTTTTATTTACGTTCCTGAGTGAGAGCATAGCCAAGCAGTGAGCTCAGTGCCATGGAAGCATTTTATATTTTGAGCAGAGATAAAAATCTCATTCCTTCTATAAACAAAACAAATCAACAGATGATGCCCAGGAGAACCATTTCTCTATAGCCATTTTCCTCCAGCTGCTTTCTATTCAGTGCAGCTTGCAATGCACCATATGAAATACGTGTGTGCCTTCCTGTGTGTGCAAAGCGCAGGTTTCCTCCAGACAGTGGCAGCTTCATCATAAAAAAATAAACAAAACCCACCAAAACCCCCACTTTTTTTTTCTTTTACAATGCTGTAATAATAAGATTACTAATAAAGTTGAAATGCTTGGCTGTTTAATAGTGCGCAATTTAGCAATGCTAGAGGATATGCTGGAGGAACTCTGCAGTCACAGCCACTGCATCCTCCCTCTGAATGGGTTTGGACTATTGCCTGTGGGAGGATGAGGGACAGAAATAATCTGAAGGAGGCTGAGCACCTCATAAACGTGGCAGAGATCAGAGTACAACAACAAAAAAAGCTCATTCGGAGTCTGCTGCCCTGTGTGTGCTTGCATGTGTCCCTGTGTCAGTGAGGAGATCCTCTCCGGTGCTGCAGCAGCTTTGTGGCTGGGCACAAGCTTGTTGCAGGCATGAGACTGGTGGAAGGCAATAGGAACTGGCCCCTTCAGCCTGTTGTAAGTCCTTGGCTGATGGCACCTCTTGCTTTCCTGCTTTAGTTTGGCCATGGTGAACAGCTCAGAGGCTGAGGGGGATGGCCAAAAGTTGCAGGGGGGTGGGGTTGAGACCCCAAAGTGCCATGGAAGGAGATCATGCAAGGGAAAGTGCAGAAGGTTGTCTGGGTGAGAAGCTGGTAGGTAAGTGTATGGCATGATCTCAAGAAGCTTGGGAATAGTTGCAGGTCAGCCCTTGTCAGAGGTGCAGCTGCATGTATATCTTTTGTCAGCAGAGTCTTTCTGCTCACCTCCCCCTCCTGAGACGTGCTTCTGTACAGGAGGAGGGTGGCCAAGCCAGATGTTCCTAAGCTGGAGCCTGGGGGAGTAGTATCTATCCTTGCAGGAGCAGAGAAAGGTGATAAAGTTTGAACATTGCTAGGTTAATGGGCTGTCGTTTTGCCATAAAGAGTAGCCTCCGAGATGTGAAGGAACTTGGAACTAGCGGGGGAGGGGGAGCGGAGGGGAGGCAGGAGGGCAGTAAAATTTGGCAACATTACTTTTGGTTGTCTTGATAAAGCACGGTTTTGGACTGAAGGAAAATATAGTGGTTTCTCATCCAAGAAGCTCCTGAGAGCTTTCATGTAAACACCTTGCAAGTATCCATGTATGTATACATTTACACTTATATATAAACACATAGCAAGTGACTCAGAACAAACAGCTTCTAAATAAGCAGGCAAACGTAACTGATCTGATCATTAGATAGATCATGTTCACTGCCCAAAGCAAGCCCCTTATCCCATCTCTAGCCAAATGACTCCTGGCAGCTAAGGAAATAACCTTGGGTAAAACCAATAGAATTTTTATAACAGAGACGTTAGCTATTGACCCTGAGTGTATTTTATGACACTGCCTCGGTTTTGCCTTGTATATCTTCATTTTGGTGTTGATGTGTTGTTCTGTGTTTTTGAAAAACTGCAGTCTCTCTCTCCCCAGCACTCCAGGATCTGTCACTGCAGCACCAGGCTGTGGGTTCACACTCATCAGCACCGGATTGTTCTCTGAGGCAGAGCTCATCTGGACAGGGCTGGGCACATGAGACAATTTTGATTTATTTAACTGGAGTGCAAGACAAGTAATTGATACCATTTCTGCTATGCTACCGGGAGAACAAAGGCTGTACCTGATCTGGTTTGAAGTTCACTTTTCCGTATTAACAAATTTCAGTTAAAAGAACTTTTTAATACCAAATCAATTCTTTGTGTGGTATGGCTGAGGTGGTTTAGATAAGACGCTTCTTGCCCTAAACCTGAGTTTGCTGAGTCATTAAAACAGGATCTCAAACTTATGTGAGAACCAAGTTCTGTTTACTTTGTTCAATTGCCCTGGTAAAGTTAGGGAGTGGCAAAAAAAATTCAATAGAAATCTCCCTGACTGACAAGTGCACATGAGTCTGTTTTTTTAAAAAAACCTTGTATTTGTGAAAGTGTTTCCCAAGGTGATTTGCTTGTGTCTGAGCATTTAGGCTTGCAGTATCTATGGAGTTTGAACTCAGAGCTTTAAGGAAATGAAAGCTGTGTTGTAACATAGCTGACTTTATTTTTTCCCCAAAGAAGTAAAATATTTTAGGTGCTTAGTTCTTTTGAAAATCTGGTTTTAAAGAAGGTGGTTAATGATGGGAAATCTGGTCGCAATTTTTGGTAGCAGTGTCTGCTTTTCTGGGTGACACTATTTTGGGTGAAGTTATAGAGCTAAGATGTAAAACTATTTTGGTAAAGTTTACATGGACATCCTGTCTCATTAATTATCCAAGAAATTCTGAACTCTTAAATAACAGCTCTAAGCTGGTTTACTAGTGCAAGCCCTTTAAATTCATAGACTGAATTTGGCTTGCATTGCTTAGACCAGTGATAAAACAGTATTGTGGGGTTTTTTCATTCTTACCTGAGAATATAATTCTCCCACCTTTCAACTTTCCCACAGACATTTTTCTGACTGAAAAATGTTGTTAAACATAATATTGATACAGTAAAAGAGCAACCCACACAGAAACCCAAGCTGCACCATTAATCCTTCTCTGAAGTTGGCTCATACTGGTTATGTAAATAAAAGAAAATTGATGCTGTTTCCAGAATGTGATGATATAGGGGAAATTTCTCTTACGTGATAGAAATTGTTTGTGTCTATGAGTGCCCCTGTACCTGTCCCCCTACCCAGCTCTTTGTTGTTTTGGTTAGCTCTGTAGCTGATATAGACACCAGAGAACCACCCCCCGAGGTGGAAAATGTCCTTTCTCAAGGTTTCACAGAGGGTCATTACAGAGACTGTTTTGTCTTTTCCTTGCTTGGGAAAGACCTTTTGACTGAAAAATATATTGCTCAGTTCAGGAGGAATTACTGTATGTAACCAAACACTAATGACTTTCCTTTGAATGAGGTAGGTTTTAGTTCCAATTCCAAATAATAAATTGTATCTCCACAAACTAAGGGATGTTTCAACCCCCGTGACTGTTGATCCCCAAGGATGCAGCTGATCCATCTATGGGGATTTTATTTGTAAATTGCATTGCATTTGTAAATAGCTGGTGGCCAAAATCATTATCATTGTGTTAATTAAAAGATCAGTCAGCATTTTCAAGGGCTGGGCAGTTTCAAGAGCTTTCTCTGAGCAAGTTGGAGGCTTTGTCTTGTAGGCTGTGAGCAAATTGTTACAAAACACTAGAGAGCTGGTAAGAGTTTGTGGAATCATAATTAATTGACAATGGTTTTTCAAAACTGACATTTTTCAATTTAAAATAAGCTGTTAAAACAATTTAGAAGAGTGTTGTGATAGTCCCTTGACACATGTGGGGAGCTTTGGGTTAAACATATAAATAATGCTGAAAAGACTGTATTTAGTTCCAGACTGATCCAAGGACAACTGAAAAATTCAAGGTCAAATAACAAAACGAAGAAAAGAAAATTATAGCCCTCCTTGTTCTGTTCTGCAGCATGCTGCTTGGCAGCCGTGAAGGTTCAATACTGGGGAATTTGTCACATACAACTATTTATGATTTGTACTTTAGGCAAAGCAAGTAAGCATGAAGTGTGTGTACTTATTGACAGCAGCACATTACTGAGTCCTGTCACACTGAATCTGGAAAGCAGCTCTGTAATACTGCAAAATTTTGGGGGGATGGATATCAAAGGATCTATGAAAAGCCAATTAAACATTCAATCAATCACAGCTTTCCCCATGGTCTGTCTTGACCCTTAGGGTCTAGCAGTTTCTGCTGAGCTGAAGTATAACCAAGTGCTAAATGGCGGGCCAAGACCAGTGCTTGTTTTGCTATTTTTATTTGTACAAGCTTTTAAAATGATGGAACAGGAAGAACTTCAGTTCACTACTAGCTTAGGAGAACTTTCAGTCTGTGCTTGAGCAGGAGTTTGTTTAAACAGCCCAGGTGTAGAGCTCAGTGCTTCCAGCTGCGGAGACAAGGCCATGAGCTTTCAGTCGAAGTAAACCCTCCAGTTGTGGTAATGGCTCTTTTCTTCCCTTGTGGAGACACCTTGTGCAGTGCTCTGGTCAGAATTCGAGGTAGGAGCCAGTTGTATTCCCTTCATGTAAGAATAATATCTTACTTGAGTGGCTGCAGATTGCACAGGCACTGTGGGAGCCACAGGACCACAGCTCAGCAGGTCATGCCTATTTATTCAGTTGAGGATCTGCACAAGGACAGTGAAACTCTGCTCAGCCTGCTAATACATTGATGGAGATTGTCAGTGATGTGATTTCTGCAATCATGTTTATGTGATGTTTCACTTGACCTAATCTTGCCAAGCCTGATCATGCCTGCCTGTCCCCTTGCGCAGTTCCCAGCACGCCCAGAGCCCTTTCCTACTGGCCAACCAGGCCACAGTCCTGGGGCCAGATGCCTTCCCTGGAGTATCTGCTGGCCACTTTGCTTCAGACATGTTCTGACTGTTCTGTTTTTATTAGGAGATTTTGGTAGTACATGGTGTAATTAATAATTTTCAGAGGCTTTATTTCATTTAAACTAGTCTCCCACTAGCCTGCCTCTCCTTGAACTGCTTATAAAACCTTATTCTGTTGAAACTGCAGGGTATTATCTCACTGGGTATTGCAGTTTTCAAATTGACTAATGTGCTTTAAATTAAATGTGTGCATTGCATGGACAATGTCTATTCAGACAAAGCTTTGACTACCAGTTGTGTGAAAATCAAATGCATTTTTAGCAGTGTTAAAAAACGAGTGGGAATACATGTTGTCCAACTTGGCTAGCAGCTTGTCCCAAGATGAGTGCACTCAACTCTGAAACGGCAACATTCAGAGAAACAGACTTCTTTTGCTTAGATGGAAACCACGTCTTTCATAATTTGTGTTTTTGCAATTTCACATTAAATCTAGGCTTTGCCTGTCAGAGATAATGGGAAACAATTATTTCTTTCAATTACTAGCTGGCTGTTGTTTACATTTCCTATAAGCATCTCTCTCTCTCTCTCTCTCTCTCTCTCTCTCTC
>VXBB01009700.1:0-16125 GCA_013399915.1 Illadopsis cleaveri
GCCCTACGGAGGGGCAAAAGCCCCTGGGGCAGCGGGTGGCTCGTCCTGCTGCTCTCTGGGGGCGCTGGCAGGGTTAGGCATCCCCGCGCTCTGGCTCGGGAGCCCCCTCCACCTTATTCTACAGCTGTGTCTGGAACAGAACTTTACACAGACGGTATGATTTGGCAATCTTTATATCCACAATACATCATAACCATGCACAAAAATCGAGTGATGTGTTTATTTACAAAGTGAATTGCACTTAACACAGGAATCAAGAATAAAAGTAAATGAAAGGAATCTCTCTTCTGGGTTGCATAAAGGCCCACTACTATTTATAGCCTACAAAGCCTGATAGTCAACGCTACCATGCATTATCTGACCAGTGTAAAATAGGAATTGCTGTTATTTATTGAAACAGTGCAGCCCTGGAGATACTAATTCCATGGAAACATTCCATAAATCACCAACTACATTTAAGAGTCTGCAAGTCAAGACAATCCACCCTTCAGCTCCCACTTACTATATTTTACTTGAAGGACAGTTAGTCTTCGCCTCCAATTGTATGATTTTCTTTAGCTGAAATTCAGGCCCCTACCTTTAACACTGTTCTAGTTTTTTAGGGAGGAAAAAATCTTCCCTAAGTGAGTGAGCCACTTCATTGGGATCTTCTTTTCTTGTACAGAGTCCAGAGCCTTTAACCAAGTCCTTCTTTCTGCTTGGAAGGGAAATGACCACCAAGCCTCGGTAAGACTCAGCCAGAAATAGATCCTACCCCACCTTCTGGAGCAGTATAGCACACAGGGATCAAAGCACCAGGAGCAAAAATACCTCTTTTACATTTTTCCAACAGCTTTTGTTAATTAACTGATTCAAATAAAGGCTCAGCCCAACCCTTACGACACCCACCCAAGAGCTCTGTGTTCACACAAGAGGCCCTGGTCACTAGGCGGGTCACAGGACAGTACCCAAATGGGGGGATCTCTGGCATCCATCATCTTTCTACTGCCTCTAAACCTGCCACAGGGGCAGGAAGGCACCAAACTGCCTTTCTTCTACGGAATCTTGATGGCCTCCAAAGCACACACTGAAATCTTTTTAACAAAGTACAAGCAGTCACCCATCAACTAGATTTTTACATTCATACAAGAATGGAGCTTTAAAACTTCCCTGCAAACCAAACTTCCTTGTTCTCTGCAGGCTCCAGTGAAGATCCCAGACTAACTCACCTGTAAGCACGGACTGCAAGAAAAGAGGCTGGATTGATCTAATCTACCCAATGAATTTATTCTACCAATTAGCTGTTTCTGTGCTCAGGACCAAGTCACTTTTATGCACGTATTTTGGCCTTCACCCTCCCCATCACTAAGAGGAGAGGCAGCACGACAGACTCCTGCCTAGTTCTGCATTAAAGGACCTGTTCTAGACATCAGCAGGAGCCTCTGATGGTTGTGTTACTGACACAGGTGGCAGCACTCAGGGCTTTGTAGTGTTTTCAATAGTTAAAGGAAAGTCAGCCTCAACATCCAAGTAAAGCAAGCAGAGCACACATTTCTTCTTTTCACAGGCAGCTTTCCTGTTATCAGGAGTTTCACAAAAGCAAAATTCAACCCTCAAATCCCTTCGGGCAGATGGAAGAGAGCTGTAACCTTTTCTTTTTTCTTGACAGTAATACTGAGAGACACACAGCCAGCAAAGCTGTGGGATGAAGCAGTCTAGTTAAGGTTACATGTAGTCTGTAACTTCCACATCAGGAAAGCATGCTTAAGGAGTCTGGGCTATTGCAGAGCTTCTCTGAGTGTCAGACAGCTCTTCAGCATTTCCAGCTTTCTCAGGATTCCTCCAAGTCTTTCCCTCAGCAATTCCAGCACAGTGGTGGGCTGGGTTGTGGACGCAGTTTGTAAGGAGTGCACAATGCTTCATCAGGACACCAGGAAGCCCAGACCAGAAGCATTTTCCCTGGTCTGTGCACAGGAAGATGGCCTAATCTGGCAGAGCAGGTTCACTGTCCTTTTCGTATTGTCATAAACAGCCCTATGCTTAGTTTGGGCAGGAGCCCAGAAAGGCTGTGGCTCTGCCTGGAGAGCAGCACAGCAGCCTGAGGAAGAGCCTCATTTCATCCTGAGATAAAAGCCCCCACACCATTCCCAGTGCCCTCAGGAACTACATGGGTGCACATGTGCACACACACAATTCCCTCGTCCCGGGTGCCCCCAGCAAAGGGCAGGAGGCCTTTCCCTGTCACACAATGCATCTCAAACACAACAGAATGGTCCAAGGTCCACTGGTGCTGAGGAGGCTTTGGACAATAGTTGTTCAAGAGCTCTTCAATACCCATAAATTTAACAGGACTTAAGCCCTAGACACTGACATTTCACTGGGACTCTGCAGCAAAGTTTACAGCCTTCCACAAAGTCAAAGACTAAAGAAAATCTTTCAAGAGACGATCAAGTGACTAAACTGTTTCTTGGGTTCTTACACCAGGCTAGACTGATTCTAGAAAGTTCATGTTAAGAATGGGACTTGCAGAGTAAGCATGTTAATACATCACCCTGAACTAGTAAGTCTTCTTAACAGTACAATTCCTCCTCATGCTATCCAACTGATTTCTTTATATAAAGTTTGTTCAAAAATTAAGGAGCCCAGCTCCACTAGTGTTCACTTGTTCTTGAATGAAATATTTTCAATATTTCAGAATCTTCCATTCTCTCATTGCCAGCTGTCTGAACACTGCATGTTACGTTCTGGTCTTGGACCACCAAAAATGAGACATCCCAGTTCCCACCTTTTCTCAACAGAATGCTAATGAAGTAAATGCCAAATGTTGAAAGTGCTTCCTGAACTGGAACACCCTTAGGACAGAGCCCTGTGATGCCTACAGAGGAATTCATACCCTCATACAATAGGATCAGGCTGCAAGCATGCACCCTTTAACCTTGAATGTAACTTCTAAACAAAGCTGAAGAGTGGAAGTGCCAGGCACTACATATATTCTGTGCTGTGAACTGGAGCCCTCTCAGTGCATACAGTACAAAATTAAAGGCATTGGTCTGAAAATCTTATAAAAGAAAAACCATCAGAGTTAACTGCCCTTAATTTTATTATGTAAGCAGACAGAACACTTGAGACTGGAATGTCAGATTTCCTCTTCAAGCACAAGTCAGTTTCATATTTGCTTTGTATCAGTAAAGAAAAATCCACTCACTAATATGCAGCTGGGATTCATCCAGTGAGGTACAGGCTCAGAATACAGAACAAAAACTCACTGCAAATGGCTCCACAAGCCTTCAGGGAGCAGCAGAGGGTCTCCAGCTCTTCCTTTAGATCGTTTCACCCAGTATTTGCCATCAGGACATTCAGTGGAAGGGGATACCAGTGTGCAAGAGCTAGCAAGTGATGAAAAGCCATCAGAGATTTGCACAAGCAAGCAAGAGACTGACTACAAAAAGTTCTGGTAACATTCTTCCCATTCAGCACAACAAAGAACTAGAGTAGTTAGCCCTGCTGATAACAAATCTGTTACATCAGTGAAGTACAATCATTTAAGAATTACAGTCTGCAGTTCAGTAAAACGGTAAGAAGAAAACAACAGGTTAGTAGTTATTATGTGAAATCCTAATATTATGCATTTTAGTAGAGGTCAACAGTGAAAGATCATGAAGAGAAAGTTCCAGATACTATGAATCTGCAGAAGTTTTACAAAATGTATAAAGTATTGTGTTTTTCTACAACAACCAAAACCCTTACAAGTGCAGATATATATGTGACATGAAAATATTGCCTCACTCACTCAGACAGGGGCAGGAGAGATCTAGAGAAAAAGCAGCATGCAAAAAAAACCCCCTGGAACTAGAGCAGATCCCGCTTTCAGACACTGACCTACAGTACAAAAGAAGCCTACTTGTACAGGCTGCAAAAGGTTTCTGAAACCAATATGCTGGCACTTATTGTACAATAATGTTAACTGATTAACATAAGCCATGAATAAATATTACGCCACTTCATAAAGCCTGCACAGGCATTCATGGTGGCAGAGAAAGCAATGCAGACATACTTCATTGTTCCCAAATAAAACAAGAATAGAGAAAGATTTCCCAAGCAGGAAACAGTAAACTATGCAGCCAGACTAACTGTATTAGGGGTAATTACAGAGTAAGTAATGTTATTTTCAACAGCTTTCTTATGTGTGTGCAGCTATTAAAATCCTCACTGTGAGACTTCATCAGGACAGAAAACAGAGCATTTGGCAGGATAGCTAGTTTAATTTCTCCCCCATGTTTACAGAAACAAAAGAAAAAGAGATATCTGACTATGGGAGGAAAAAACCTTGTCACCTAAATGTAATTATTTCTTCAACTGGTAGAGTCAAGTCCCATTGTTCCCCTCCCAGAAAACAACAACAACAAAACCAAACTAAAAAAACTCCTAGCAAAACCAAAACAAGCCTATTTGATAAGAGTGTTTCATGGGATAATATCCAGCAGCAGATGTTCCAACACAAACATGTCTATCAGATCAGTGACTACATTTCAAGCCCAGAAGTCACCACATGGAAGGGGTTTCAGAGGCAAAGGGATGTTAGCCCTACAATTAAAGCTCTAATATGAGAGGGGAGATTTGGGAATGGAGTAAAGGAGAGAGGAGGGAGTCACTGAATCACAGGAGACAGGAAGTGCACACAGGTTTCTA
The DNA here is from genome assembly GCA_013399915.1 of Illadopsis cleaveri. Lineage (NCBI taxonomy): Eukaryota > Metazoa > Chordata > Aves > Passeriformes > Timaliidae > Illadopsis > Illadopsis cleaveri. Next base: position 4,669 of record VXBB01009700.1, read on the forward strand.
AATGAAGCACAGACAAAGTGGAGGGCACAACAGTCATCTAGAGAAGGTCACAGGTTCTGACAGCACTGGAGTTTGTTGGATTTCTGTCCGTCGGTGGTTGGTGGGACGCTGATGTCAACGACGTTGTTTCCAGGAGACTCATCATGCGCAGACCGGTCAGCAATTTGCTTCTGCGACACGATGCGGTAGATTTCTGCAAGGAGAGCACATGCGTCAGAGCTCCAGGGGCACAGCCTCCCATGGGCACAGGGCTGAGCAAACTGTCCAAGAACATGCCAGAACCCAAGAAGAAGAGGATTTAACTTGGGAGCTCTGAAAGGGAATCTAGGCTAACCAGATGTGGCATGCAACATCTGGCTGGCATTCCAGTTCCAGAATGAATATGCCAGCTCTGTCTGGAAAAGCTATTAAGACAAGAGTCCCCACTGTCTTCTGTGACAGCACTTCCCATCCTGTTCTTTTTCAATGACTCCATGAAAATGGGGATTATTAAAAGGGTTTTCAAATGGGAAAGCAGCAGGAATGCTCATTTCTGAAACAGTCAATCATCATCTTTGTGATTAAAAAAAAGTGGGCAGCATACTCTAGAAACACGCATCACCAGGACACTGGGAAACCTTCGCAGCAGCAGTAAGTTACCTGATGCCCACCTCCACTTCTGGCAACCTGCTACCACCAAGTAACAGCAATGCTCCTCTCTGCAACACATCAGTTTTCCTACCTATGACAGTAAAAAGCTGCATGGGTCCACAAAGCCCCATAGTTCTCCAAATGAATTTATGTGACTCAAACTAACTTATGCTTGAAAGCACACAGATCCACAAAGCTGTTACCACTAAAGAGAGACTGCCAGCTTAAAAGCTTTCAGAAACAAACTGTTTCAACTGCATAGTTAGCAGAAGTCTTATAAGTGGAAAGGTTTTTAAGTTACTTATTTCACTGACTATAAGCCCTTGTTCCAACTTCCCTCAATTGTGAAACAGGAAAAGGGCAAGTACTTCCCTGGAAGTCTGTGGTAAATATTATGGTCACATTCATACAGCTACAACCCCAAAACAGCAATACCCAAAGCCTTTAGTAAGGATTAAAAATTGCAGAGGACTGTGAAGGACTTGTTTATGGGTGTTTTTTTGTTAGGCTTTAAGAATCTGTACATATTTATGTTGCTTAAAATGGAAACCTTTAACTCAAGGCCAATTCTGTTTCCACTGGCTACGTACAGATCTTTGCTGAAAGGGAGGAGGAGGGTTGTTCAGAGGCTGTCTCATCCTCTTTCTTTCCTGCTCAGTACTGTATTTGAATTTGAGCTGTTCAGTCATTGCCAAGCCCCCTTTGCTTTGAGGTAGTATCTTTTTGGGGTGTTTTGTAGGGTTTTTTTTCTTCCAGTCTTTAGTGATTCCTCAAACAAGTGGCCAGTAAGGAAACTTCTGTCCTGCTGTTCATAATCTCTTCCGTCTGCCAAGACCCCTGTGGCGGTTGCCAACTCACTACTCTACACAGCACATTTTCCTAGGTTCCTTCTCCTCTCTTAGAAGGATGATTCTCCCCCAAGTGTAATCACTTCAGGAACAGCCTTTTCAGGACTTCTCAGTCTTATTATCCATGTGCTTATGCTACCTGAACTAGACAATCTCAACACTTTTGGGAGCCCAGGATGCTGTGAGAGAGAGGGGTTTGAGTTCAGTTTGCTCAGCCCTGACCCCAGCTTGAGTTGTTACAGTACTGTGGCTCTCCTAGAGTGGCCTCAGGCCAGCCTCTCTAACCAGGGTCAGTCTCAGAACAACACTGCTAAGGAAGACAGGATGGATGGTGACTGTTGAACTAGGCTCAGAGCACTAAAATCAAAAATACTGTGTCGAAGTGCCAGAGAAGTTGCCTCATATCCAGCCAAGTGTCCCAGATCAGCCATGAATCTGCTACATGGTGCAAGACTGGCCCAGCTCCAGCTCTGGGCAGTCAGCTCTGCCTCACACTCCAGCTGCTTTACTAGTGGCTCTAATAACACACATCTGCTGGGCAGCAAACACAATCCATTCCTTGTCTGTCAGGCTTTTTACCTATAGAAGCTGCTTGACTACCCCTTTTTTCCTGTCTGCCTCTTCTTGGGCACCTTGGGCTTCACTGCTGAGATTTTGTGCAGGCACAGAAGTAAAATTACTAGTTCCTTTACAACAGTACTATTGCAGTGGCTCAAACTTATGGAACATGGGGAGATAGAAACCTCCAGGGGACATAAACCCTCTCCTGGGACAGAAAGGGGTGTATGGGGTGAGAGACAGAACACAAAGGTGAGATTAGAAAGCTTGCAAACTAACCATCGTTACCAACACTCATTTCCAAAACATTCCAGAAAACTACAAAACATGCCCATGAAGACGATCCACCACTTCAGCAGCTCCTCTGAATCCATAACAAACCATACCTGTAAGTATGTTCTTGAAGGCTTCTTCTACATTTGTTGAATCCAGAGCAGATGTTTCAATAAAAGATAGGTTATTTTTTTCTGTAATAAATAAGAAGTGATTCAGTTAAAACTTAAATAACACTTAATTTCACGTTTACTTTGAGGTTTTTATCTTTTATTTTAGCCCAAACCAGCCAGGGCCAAGTAATTTTTTTTTTTCTTTTTCCCGTTGCACAAGGAACACCTTGGTGCTGCAGTTCAGCAACATCTCCTTTGCCCAAAGTGCAAGAACATTTTCCCCGCTGTAGCCCTTGATCAGTCAAGCAACACAAAATATCATTCTCTTCTGGCTACAGATCACACTCACAGGTACCTTCAGCAAGAGCCCCAGCAAAAGCACGTCAGCTGCTACAGAGAAACAATTCTCCTCTTCCACTCCAAAAAGATCAACAGACCTATACTTTCCTATCAGACCTCACTTCCAAATAACAATGACGCCCAAAACACAGTCTATTTTCTTCTTTCCTCTTACAATGCAAAAGAATTTTTTTTAAATTAAAAAAAGAAAAGTGATTAACACTCAAATATCATACCTAGAATGATTCTGTATCACCTGCCAAGGAACAGGCAAATTTCAGTCATGGAGCTTAAACAGCAACAATTAGACCACCACTAGCAATTTAAAACAGCCTTAGGAGGAAGTCAGGGTCAAAAGTAAGAAGCTGAACCAAATGACCAAAGTAATAGACTATCTGGGGCACCCACCAACTTGTTTTGCTTCTCTTAAGACAAATGTCACTTCTCCTCCATCTGAAAATTTAAGGCAGCTCTATTACCCTCAGGGCACTTGCTTACCAGCAAATTTCAGAAAGTGTGTATAAGCAAGCCTTGGTAATATTTCTAGAGGTATTTTAGAGGTTGTACATTTACATTCCACCTCCAAGCTTGACAGACACAAAAGCTGAATGAATGTCCCCAGGCGTTTCAGAGCAAAAGAGTATCTGACCAATGCTCTGCCAGGTACGGAAGAGAGAAGGAATGTAGTGACAGCATCTTACAAAACCCACTTGACTTCTCCCAACAAATGGTAATTTTCAAGTCTGATGATCGCTGCATTTAAGTGAGACAAGATGACACTACTACGTGCATCAGTGCTCTAGAGCAGCAACCACCTCATCTAAGAGAAGGTTCAGCATTCATTTGTAGCTGTCCACATTGATATCTACTCGGCAGAAGAAGGTCTCTAGAAAGGAAGAACGGGCATTTTGTATTGTGATATTTTATATTTTTATTGTGATATTTTCTCTTCTAAATCTTGCTTACTGTTTCTAGCCTTGTTAGAGGAAGTGTTTAATCTTCAGCTATCAGGCAGCTCAAGGACAGTGTTTCAAAAACATGTACTACCAATAGATTAAAAAAACAACAGAAAACCACAAACTAAAAATGACAAAAAAATTATCAAAAAAAACCAAACCAACCCCACATGCTAGTTAGTAAGTCAAGATATTTTAATTAAAACAAAACAAAATATCTTAAATGTCTTTTTTAGGGTTCGAACTAAAGCTTGAGGTGAGAGTTCAGCCCTGGACAAAACAGTGTGATCCCAGCAGGCACGATCCCCCAGGCCCCTGAAGCCGCAGTACAAACCTGCGAAAGCCCTGGCCTCATCAGTGGGCACGGCCCGGAGGTGGCGCAGGTCGCTCTTGTTGCCAACCAGCATGATCACGATGTTGTTGTCGGCATGGTCTCGCAGCTCCTTCAGCCAGCGCTCCACGTTCTCGTAGGTGAGGTGTTTGGCGATGTCATAGACGAGCAGAGCCCCAACAGCACCACGGTAATACCTGAAATCATGAGGCACAGCCCTTCAGCGAGAGCTCTGTCCCAGCCACACCAACAAACAGGCCACCTAGCGCTCCTATAATGCTTTCTGCTTTGGAAAAAGTTGTGCTGATGCACATACTGCTGTTGGAGTGGTTTTGAAGCCTAAAACTAAGTGCGAAATGCAGGGTTTTTTCCTAATGGCATTTCTAAAAAAATCTAGTGTGTGTACCAAAATGCTGGAGAGCCTGCAGAAACTGGACTGAAAATGTCCTGTCTGCTCCAACCACGTGCAGGAAAACTCACTATTGCAGAATTGGTACAGCTGAGAGGTTTTTGGGAAGTTACAACCTAACTTTCTGCTAGGAAAATAGCCCTTAATAAAATGTCAATATTTGTTCCTGATCCTTCAAATATCTCCTGTCCCTCCTACAAATTAAAGAGGGGACTCTGGGCTATATTATCACTATCCACAAACCCCTAATCCAGGAACAGAGTTTGCCCCCTCAGCACAGGTCTGGACCCATTTCAACACAAGCTAAGGGCTCAGCTCAGCACAAGCCAATTTGTATCAGCAATCCTGTAACATCCATCTCTCTCTTGGACACAATCCTACCATTTCTTCTCAGTTCTGCCAGCACCTGTCTGACATGTTGTTGAACTAAGTCAGGGTACCAACTAAGCAGAAAACATTCCCTTTTCCCTGACGTTTGGCATTCTGCTGGCCGAGCAGGCTGAACTGGCTGAGTGATGTGTCAAGCAGCAGTTAGTGCCAGCACAAAAGAGAAGCAGGATCACAGGACTGCAGCTGCACTAGTTCCCAGCAGTAAAACCTGTTGTTGTTGACCCAGACTAGACTAGCAGTTTTTACAGCAAGAGCAAGGGTCACAAAAAAATTTCAGAAAGTCACACTAACAGTTTCAGAAAAGATGCAATTTGAAATTGTCCCTCACATCTGCTTCTGCATCCCCTTCCCTACAGACTGCTCCCTTTGGGCTCCAGGCTCTCCTGGTTTTCTCCCATCATGACAAAATTCCTCTAACCTTGAGTTTAATGGTTTGATCTGTGCATGACGCAGAAACATGTTTTTACCTTTAAAAACTGATACACATCTGTAACATAAAAATCAACTCACTGATCAGACAGTGCTCTGGAGAACCAGGCCTGACCAAAGGGCTTGCTTTTTGTCCTCTGCCAGATACTTTCGCCAGCATAGAAACAGGTACACCTCAAGCCCCTCTGTGGATTAACAAGGTCCCACAGGTGAAAAAGCTTCTCACCTCCAGGGATTGTGCCTAATGCTGTACAGTCAGCACTATCATAGTTGCCTTCCTACTTCCTGGCTACACAATGTGTGTGCTCATGGACCTAATTTTCAGGGCTGTGACTAATTCAGAGTCATTGAGATTTCAAGGGACTCTGGCTGCAGATTTTCCTAAAAATACCCTCAATCTCAAGACTGAGGGAGAAATTGAAGCCAGAGGTGTTAACAGTAAGCCACCATGCCTAGACCAAAACTTGATACCAACATGATCCAGCTTCCATCTGAAATGACACTCACTCCACATAATGAACACAGTACATTCAGTGCAGACAAAAAAACAAAGCACAAAACTCAGCATTTGCCACAATTTTGATTTAAGCTGTCATTTGTTTCTATAATAGTAACATGAGAATCTAAAAATTACTTTCATTATGTTAATCAAAGGAACACAAAATTTGCTATCTTATGACTTGGATCCAAATTGAAGTCTGTCACAATGAGTTTGTCATGTGTGCCAAATTTGTTTCATTCTCTACCCACACATTTATCTGCAGCATCTCGGCTAGAATTCTGTTGAGCAAAGACACGGTACTCACGCTGAGGTAATGGCACGGTATCGCTCCTGGCCTGCAGTATCCCAGATCTGGGCTTTTATCGTCTTCCCATCCACCTGGATGCTCCTGGTAGCAAATTCCACCCCAATGGTGCTCTTACTTTCCAGATTGAACTCATTGCGTGTGAAACGTGACAGAAGATTACTTTTTCCAACTCCAGAGTCTCCAATCAACACAACTGAAAGGAAAGACATTATTTTCACAATTAATTTCTCATATCACCACTGACCCCACACTGCAGTGCAGCACGGCAGGTAGCATTCACCAGAAATGCACGGTCAGATAACACAGGAGAGACAACATAGACAACACCACAGTCTTTACTATGCACAGCTTGCTTCTCCAACCCTAGAAGAGCCCCAAGCTGTTTTGTGGTGAGTAGTTGGCCGATCCTCAGAGGTGAAAATGAGAAATTGCTTCAGCAACTGTTGAAGTCAAACAGTGAACTCTGGAGGCCCCAACCACTGCAGCAGGCAGAGGTAAGAGATGCCCCTCACATACTTGACCTTTGGCACAGGAAGGCTGCAATCCACATTTTAAGAAATACTACAGGCAACAACATGGCAACAGGCCACCTGTCTGCCCAACAAAAGCCTTTGTACAGTATAAGTGTATTCTATTTTTATTAAAAAAACAAAAACATGGTAAGTAAACAATTATTTGCAGTCCCTGTTGGAGTCATATAGGGTGTTTTATTTCAATAATTTAATTAATAAATATGTTCACCACAGAAAGGGGAAAAAAGAAGACAATGACACTACTAAAAAGATACAAAGCAAAGTAAAACTTCATCCAGCGAAACAAGTTGTAGTAGACTGCATAAGAAGAGATGAGCTAGAAACCTCTGCCTCCACACGTGGTGTTGCCATGATAACAGAAAAATGTAAGTGCAGAGATCTTCAGCACACTAAGCCCAGCTTTCCTGAAAGGAATTGTGAAAACAAATGTACATCTTGTGGCAGGAGGTTCCTGGCTTTTTGGAACTTTTTGGCTTATCCATGAGAGCAAGAAACAACTGAGAGAAACAAAGCTGAAACAACTGAGCCATGCTCCCTCCCTCTCACAAACACTGTATCACATACCCTTTGGAATTCAACTGTCCTGGCTCAAGGAAAAGGAAGAAAGGCAGCCAGCCTCTGTGAGCTTCTTTAACCTTGGGAATATTTCCTACTCCAGTTCTAAGTACAGATTTGCTGATCTTCCTCATTCATATGGTCTGTTTTGCCTACAGAAAAGCAGACATGGGCAAAAAACATTCCAAATTTCCCCCCAGCAACTACAGAAGAATCTTCTCATTGCACACTTCCAGAATGAGCTCACCAGCATCATAATTGTCTTTTGGTGCTGCTACAGCTTTTCTCTGCTCAGGCCATTGTTTGAGGATGCAGCTCCGGCAGCGCCCTGCTCCAGTTCACTGTCACCCCATCCCTGGAACACATTCCCAGGCTGCTGCTGGACCCTGGCTCTCTGCTGCGACTGCTCCCGAGCTGCACAGGGGCATTGTTGAAACAGCCCGGAGAGCCCCACCAGCATCTCATCTGCCTGACAGCATAGACAGACAATTGTGTTAGCATAGCTGAACAGGCAAAACACAACAGAGGCAGGAATGGGCAGCCAGCACATCGTGGCAGGGCACCACAACTCCCCAGCCGGGAGAACTGAAACCAGCTCCTCATAGTGCTCTGCCTTCCTTGGCAAATGGCCTAAACCATTTTTTAGGGTATGAGAACAGATAGATAAAAAAAGATTTTATTACAGTCCTAACTCTAGGATTTTGTTAGCTTTATTTTCCAGACATACAGTTTTTCATCACTAATTCCATGGGACCTTCCAAGAACAGGCAGAGGTCACCCATCTTGCACAAGGATCTGCTGGCTGGAGTAGGCTCTATCCTAGAGCAAAGCCCTGACCATAACCAAAAGCAGTAATATCCACCACACAAGCTAGACTGGATTGGAAGACCTCTGAGGCTTCCAACTGTTTCTGAAAGGAGTTATCTTGACTTTGCAGCTGGAGAAAGCACAGCCTTTTCACCTTCTAGCCATCTCCCAGGCTCTGGCATTTTAAAATTATCAACTTGGGGCATAAACCATGCAAACGGCTCTCAGGTCATTAACTCCATCTGCCACTGGAAGAAAATTCCAGTGGTCCTGTACTCCTTTGGCTGGTTTCCTGTGGCAGGCTCCCTTCACCGTGCTGCCTCACATTCCAGCAGAGCTTCAAGGAGAGCATTTTTCAGAAGTTAAACAAAGGCAACCAGATCCCAATTCAATAATGAGCATTCTTAGAGTTTCCAAATGCTTCTTATTAATACTCAATCTTGAGCACTAAAAGCATTTTCACTTTCAGGAGAAAGATGCCATGACTAGGGGCCCCACACGCAGACAGAAGCCAAAAACTAATTTTCTCTGGGAGTTGAGCAAGAAGGTACCTTTAACATTCTGGACTAAGTGATTAGATCTTGGGAAAGTTTCTAAATTTGGTAACAGGCCACAACATAGTATTGCCTGTTCAAATTCAGAAATCATGACAGAGTAGGAAAAAAACTTGCAAATGACAGCTTAAGAGTCTGAATACTGTCCAAACACATCTCACCGGAACCGAGGAATTCACTCTCCAAATGCCCCTAAGGGCCACACTGGTGATGAAAAGATGCACTGGTTTCATCTTGGAAGTGGCATGAACCAAGAACCAGCATCAGCCATCTTCAGATGGCTCTATGCACACAGACAAGGCTCACGTAGTGCCTTGTTTGTATCCTGAATCCTGCTCCTTCAGAATTTCCTGATTTTCCCTCTCCTCCAGCACCCCCTGCCACTATGTGGGATATCACTACCACTTTACCCATCCATCAACTCACTCCCCACCCTCACTCTGCTTTCTGAGTCTACAACATCCAGGACTACACCACAGTCCCACTCCCAACACCTGCCCTGTATATTGAGATCCTTGTACAAAACAAGCCAAAGTCAGAATTAAAATTCCAGTGCCATACATCATTGGTAAGAAAGGGAAAATAAACAGATCAAGTTATGACAGAATTGCAAATACACTCGTTTATTAATCTGGAAAAAAGAATATATAATTTTGAGTGATTAAGAAGATTAAGACTCCCTCCAGCAGAGACCATCTAACCAGAGTTTGTGATAAATCTGAAGTACATAAGGTTGCCAGATATTGGCGACTAATAGGATACGCATTTGTTTTTAATAACTGCAGCCTTTGCTAAGTGGAGACTAATCAGAGCAGTCTAAATTCCCACAAAAGTAAAAGAAAGCTTTTTTTTCCCTATGGCTGATTTTTCCTGCCTTTTTCATGAGACAGCACACATCTGCACAACCTCAGATTTAATTTTTAAAATAAACACTGATAATAGCTAATCTTCTCGAGAGCAAACTTAATGTGCAGATCACATTTAATAGGTACAAGGCATCCAACATTTTTAACAGCTCTTCAAAGGTCATGAATTCAGTTCCAAATCAATGCATTCAAAACTCATCCTGAAAAGTCCCTGCTTTTTCACCATTCCCGCTACAAAACTAACTGGGAATAGAGGCCAGAACTGCTGGCTTCACTTGGGTCACATCACTGAATGCAACCACAAGCTCTTCGCAGCCTCCCTACCCACACAGCCCTGCACACACAGTTTGGCTCCTTCCCCCAAAGGCTGGGTCTTTGGTAACAAGGCTCTTTGGTAACAAGTAATATTTTGTTGTGATCAATAAAATAAGCAGTTCTGTTGGGATGCACACAGAAAAAAAAGGGAAATTAGGAACAAAGAAGCACTAGTTCAGCAGAGCAGCTTTGACTATAATCACACACATCCCCAGAGTGCTCCCAAACCTTAAGTCAGTCATTGCCTGCCACATGCTGTCCTTTGGAAATAGGTGGCAGGGGAAACAGTCAAGCCTTAAATTCAATAAAAATAAACTTTCCCAGAGCAAGATCCTCCTACATCATTATTTCTACCTCTGCCTACTACAAAGACTGACAGAACAGAGCTCAAAAGTCGTCTGTTTAGCTAAGAAGGGGCTAAACCACAAATCAATTCAAGTCCTGGACATCATTACGGCAATTGTCCTTGATGTTTAATTCCACTACTGGAAGAGGCAGAAAGAAAAGGAAGGGGAGTTGGTCCCACAGCAGAGCCTTCATCCCAGTTGGTCCCGTTTATATTATTTTCTGTGTAGTCTCAAAAAGCTTCAGAGGAAGGAAAAGAGAAATAATCAAACCCACAAAGAAACCCATCTCTATCCACTTTTTTTTTTTAATCCACACAACAACCCCTCCCAAAAGATGCACAGAAAAGGACAATTCTCTCACCCGTTTTTTGTTAAGTGCTACAAAGTGTGCCAGCATCACCACAGCACAGATCTTGACCAAATGCCTTCAGGTTGAGTCTCATTCCAGATAACATTAAAAACGCATTTCAAAGCAAGTATTTTTAAAAGATGAATGCAGTTCTCCCTAGCTAATTGACTATTCAGAGAAAGAAAAAAATAAGTACAATTTTTAGGCTTTCAAGTTCCTGCCTATTAAACCACCTGGGAAACAGACTTCAGAAGGAAACTACTTTAGACTCAGACAGTTTAGCATATTTTTACAAGCTGGTCTTCTGCTTTATAGGCAGAGAAGAAATAAGGGCTTTTTTTCCCCCTTGTCTTCAAGACTCAACCCAATGTAAAACAAATAAAGCAAATACACAAATACATCTATAAAATATTTCCCACGGATGAGTAACTGTTCTTTCTTTTGATCCACAAGTTCGGAATTACTGTTGCTCTTGTGAGAGTCCAGATACAAAGACATCAAACGCCTGGGAAATAGTCACAGCAGCAAGTGACTCCCAGCCCTCACAGACCACCAACGGCACCATTAGCACTGCCCTTCCTAAGAGTGAACTCTTGGGATGAAAATCAGGTTTCAGCCATTCTACCGACAATAGATCTGGTGCAAAACAGGCTGGGAAACCAAAGATGAAGGTGCTACACCCACCTGCACTACTCCTCGGGCCTCACAGGCAGAGCTGTGGGTTGCTCCTGGAAATTGGTCAGCTTGAGCCTCTGGACAGGCAGGAGCCCGGCCTGCGAAGACATCCCGCGGGACAGAAACCCCCAAGATATCGCAGGGGATGACACCCACGGCGATGATCCCCCCGGAGCCATCGCAGGAGGAGCAGCACTGAGCCCTCGACAACGCGACATGTCATAGGAAGGGGCAGGGGAGGCAAAACACCCATCAGCACAACCAAATTAACACTGTTACGGTCTCAGGCTCCTGCTACCGGCGCTCAGAGGGGACCTGCGAAGGACTCTCCACCAAAGCGTATGGTTTTGCAGTCCGGCTCGACACTGGGC
>VXBB01009700.1:16227-35618 GCA_013399915.1 Illadopsis cleaveri
AAGGGGAGTCTTTTTGGGGGGGCGGTTACACCGGATGTGGGGATGGCCCTGAGGGGGATGGGGACCCTCCCAGTTTCAGCGGGGTCGCTGGGAGAGAAGTTTCGCCCCGTTTGAGAGTGACCCCTAATCGCTTGGGGATGGTGTCATCTCTGGGCGGGGGGGAGAACCGGCCCGGGGGGTCAGCGCAGCACCGGAGCCGGGGAACACGGGTGGGGAGACCCTCAGCAGCGGCCCAGGACCCCCGGCTGCCGCCCAGAGTCTCCGCCCCAGCCCCCTTCCTTCCCCCTCGGGCTGCTGCCTGCCCCGCTCAGCGCTCCTGGCCCTACCTTCCTGCTGAACACCAGCTGAAAAGGCTGTTCTGGCAAAAACATGCCCTCACGGTGACACAAACGTTCAAGGAAAAAACATTTCCCCTTTTTCTTCCTGGCACGGCTCTAGGCAGTTTCCTGAGCGAAGTAGTGACCACAGCCAGAGGCAAGGTGGCCACTCGGGCAGTGATGGCGGGACACCCTTCACCTCGGCTTTGTGGGCTCCAGGTGGGACATCCTTCACCTTCCCGACAGCAGAGTTGCAGCAACTCATCCTGGGAACGCTGTCCAGGCTGCAGGACCAGCCTCACGGAGCCACTCGGGAGCCCAAGGGTGTCACCTGCTGCCCTGATGGCCCCCTCCTCGTGATCCCATACAACCTATACACACTTGCGTCCCATCACTGGCCTGACACCTTTCGTTGTGGCTAGACAAACCCTGGCAGGGAAACTGCCGACTTCCTTCCTCCTTCTGTGATGTGCAGGGAAGTGGCTCTGCTCATCACACATTTCTCTCTTTCTGGTCTCTGCTCATCACGACAGGTCTGCCCTACTTTCTTCCCCGGAGGAGTGTTTGTCCAGCTAAAAGATTAGTGCGACTGCAGTATCACAGAGGAAGCAGCAGCAAAACTGAGACCATGGTGAGGAAAAAGTTGGCTTTGGACTTATTTTTGCTGGCCTTGGGAGATGTTCAGATTGGGAGCAATGTAAGGGTGGGGACAGATTCAGCCCCTCCAGGTTCTGTGGCACTGAACTGCTCTCAGCTGCCACCAAACACATGAACACCTTGGACAGGCAGGACCATGGTATCCAAGGGATCCCATTTCCAAAAATAAGTGCTAATAAATGAGTGGAGGCAGACGAAGAGGCAGTAGTGACACCTTGGCGGGGTGACACCCAGGCTGCTAATGACTTAGGCTCTGTGAATGGGTGAGAACCATCGTGTTGCAAGCACATTGCAATCCCACTGCCAAAGGATCTAGGTATCCCTGTTGCATATCAGACAATTGAAGCAACAAGGAAGGAAAGCCAAAATTTCACGGAACCTGCGGTCTAGGAAAGACACAACTCCAGCCTAGAAATGGGTTGGGCCAGTTGTTCCTCTGTGACAGGCAGTGTGATTGCTGAAGGAGTGGGGAGGGAATCTTTTCTTAGGGGTTTTGGTGCTCACATGCAGCATGGAGCATCAGACTTTTAATCCTTCCCATGCCAAAGCGGCTTTTAACACCAGGATCTCCAAGAAGGTGATGCTGATCCTGTTCCTGCAGGACTCAAGTGAAATGTCTTGGTGAGTGATGACTAAAGCACACCCAGGGATGTTAAGCATTCAATGATGAACACTTAAATAGCATCAGGAGAAACAAAGCTGGAACATGTTGGATGCAGAATCTCCTGGGAAGGGCTATTATCCCATGCTGAGTCTCCCACAGCTGATAATGCTGCAACCAGTGAGTGGCTATGTGACAGGAGAGAGGGGAGGGTGGCTCCTTGCTGGTCTGCAAGGGGGGCCTTTGCTTCCCTTGATTTGCTCTGCACAGTAGAGGTAAAACATCTTATTTTCATCATTACAAGTAACTTTATTAGTTCTGAACTGAACACTAATGGAGGAAGGCCTAAAAAACCCACCAAAGCTATTTTTTATCAGTTTGGATGGAAATCACTTTCTTCTTTTCTTCTTCTAATGCCTGGGAGTTCTTGCCGTAAGTTCTAAAGAGAAACACGATGGTGGTACTGTTGTGAGTGCCATCCAGCTCCAAAATCCCCTGGGACAGTGTTTTAACATGGGCTGCAGGCAGTGGAGGTGATGACTTGGTAATAGAGGAGGGAGGGATGCTGTTCTGGGGTAATGTGGGGTGAAGCATGACCCCATAGTTTCCATGTTTTTCACATCTAGGAATCCCTCCAGCTCATGGTATGTTTTGCATTGCAGAATCAGTGTCATGTCACCAAAACCAGATATGTGTCACTGATGGGGGAATGCATTTGCAGAACCTTTCTGTAAATTCCACATGTCTTCAAATTTGCCACAGGCCATCAAACTTCCAGGGCAGTGGCCTGAGGTCCCACCTGGGTCAGCAAACTGGTAAGGAAACTTCCCTGTCAGACCATTTAGATCCTGATCTGGGGTTCCCACTGGCACTGCCCCAGACTGGCATTGCTAGGAACAAAGCCCCTTCACAGCGGTGGCTCCAGTGACCCCACAGACCCCATGTGACTCCCTGCACACCCCACACTCCCCCAGTCAGACCAGTTCCTCTCACCGGCTCGGACCCATGTTTCCCATAGCACAGTCCCAGACTCTGGTTCCTTTGTGGTGCAGTGACACAGAACAGCTCGAGCTGGTGCTCCTGGGGAGGGATCCCGGACAAAGCCCCCCTGGGCTGTGCCCATCCCGATGCTGATGTTTATCCTGGCTCCTGTTCCTGGCTCCTGCAGAGTTCCAGGGTGACTGGCCACCCCTCATCTGGCTCCCTAGTGCCCCGAGCCCTTGGTCAGGCAAAGGGTCAGTGCCACGTCCCAGCCCCTTACTGGGGACTCTGGCCATTCCCCTCACTCTGAGCACAACCTGCAGCTTGTGCTGCAGCTCCCTGAGCTGAGTACTGGAGCATTCCACAGCAGCCCTCCCTTTGTTTTAGTGGAGCACACCTGCTAATATATTGAAAGGAAGAAGAAAAATACTTTCAAGACATTTGAATACTGCCCTTATATACAACATTATCACAAGTAAAAAACATAACAGAATTAGGGCCAACAGAGTGAAGTACAGCATAGACTCCTTTGCACAAATACTTAAAAGATTACCAACAAAAAATCACAAAGGATTCTCAGAAGTTAGTTATTTATTAACCAGTTGATCACAGAATCACAGAATCATTAAGGTTGAAAAAGGCCTCTGAGACCATCAAATCCAGCCTATGATTAGGCACCACCTTGTCCACTAGACCAGAGCACTGGACGCCACATCCAGTCTTTTCTTAAACACCTTCAGGAACAGCGTCTCCAACATCTCCCTGGACAGCCCATTCCAGTGTCTAACTGCCTTTTCTGTGGAGAAATTCTTCCTAATGTCCAGTGTAAACATCCCCTAGTGCAGCTTGAGACTATGTCCTCTTGTCCTGTTGCTGGCTGCCAGGGAGAAAAACCCGACTCCCACCTGGTTCCACCCTCTTGTCAGGAAGTTGTGAAGAGTGAGAAGGTCCCCTCTGAGCCTCCATTTCTCTACGCTGAGCCCCCCCAGCTCCCTCAGCTGCTCCTCATCAGACACTTGCTCCAAATCCTTCACCAGCTTTGTTGCTCTTCTCAGGACTCAGTCAACACCAAAATGTCCTTCCTGAATTGAGTGGCCCAGAACTGCACACAGGACTCAAAGTGTTGCTTCACCAGTGCTAAGTTCAGAAGAAGAATCCCCTCCCAGTTTCTGCTGGCTGTACTATGGCTGGTACAGGCCAGGTGCCACTGGCCTTCTTGGCCTAAACACTCCTGGGCTAATGTTCAGCTGCTGTTGACCAGCAGCCCCACACCCTTCTTTGCTTGGAGCTTTCCAGCCACTCTACCCTAAACCTGCATTGCTGCAGGGGATTGTTGTGGCCAAAGTGTAGGACCTGGGAACTGGTGTTTTTGAGCCTCATGCTGTTGGTCTTGGCCCATTGATCCAGCCTGTGCAGATCCCTCTGCAAGATCTTCCTACCCTCCAGCAGATCAACACTCCCACCCATCTTGGTGTCATCTGTGAATTTACTCAGGGTGGACTCAATCCCCTTATCCAGATCATCAATAAAGATACTGAGCAGGACTGGGCCCAGCACTGATCACTGGTCACCTCTAGTGAAAATAATGGAACAGAACATCTACTGGTGGTTTGATGTGAGAATAGCATATCCAATTTTTCTTACCTATAACTTTAACAGCAAAATAAGAACACAGTAAAACAGCACAACCCCTCCTATCTGGATCCTAATTTGAATTTTCTACAGAATACCTTATTTAAAATTCCATCTCCAGGCTGTATATCATGTACCTGTATTTCAGGGGGTTGAGTTGATAACACTGAGCATACTTTGTTCTTTGAACCCTTTCTGCATATGTAAGACACACTGGGTCAGTCTTCATCCAATAAGCTGGCCGTATCTGGGATATAAAATCCTGGCATAGCTAAGTGCCTTCCAAAGATAATCTCTGCTCATGTCAGCCCTATGGCTTATCACGGAGTATTCTGGACATCCCACAGAGCCAAATTTAAGGCTTCTGACCATTTCAGATTAGCGTATATGCAGATTTTCACTATCTTTTCTTTCAATGTTCTATTAATTCTCTCTACTTCTCCTGAAGACTGTGAGTGATGTGGTATTTGTAATTTCCTGTCTCTCCCTAAGGACTTGTACAGCTGATGGATTATATTTGCTGTAAAATGAGCACCTCTGTCTGTTTCAATAAGCTCTGGAAGCCTGGGTATCAGGTATAACTTCCTTTAGCCAGGCATTTACTACTCCTCCTCTCTCAGCATTTCATGTTGGAAAGGCTCCTGCCCAGCCTGGCCACTATTCTACCATCACCAACAAACTCTTGTCCCCAGTTGGAGGTGAAGTGTCCGTAGTCTCTCTGCAGCCACTGGAAAGGGAAGCAGGCCCGTGGTAACCCTCCTACCTCTAAGCTTGGTCTGTTACATGAGAACTTTGGGCAAGCTGGGTAGCTATTAGTGATTTATTTTGCAGCAGCCTAAATTCCTGGAGCTGCCCTCACTTTTTGTCCCTCCATAGGCTTTACCCTGAAACCATCTCACCACTCTTACTAAACATTTCTTTGGCAGACCAGTTTTCCCTCAGCTGACCATATTCCATCATCATTTTGAGTTGCCTCCCACTTTTCTCTTCCTCTCCTTTTGTTGAGCCACACTTCTCATACGTAGTTTGAAATTCTGTCAAATTGGGCCTCTGGACAACCATTAGAGTCACAGTGGCACATCATCCCAGAGGCTGCCTGGCTGTGCCTTCACAGCTACATCAGCTGGGGCACTGCCTCTGCCAACCACTGTAATGCCTCTAGTGTGGGCTGGACAAGGTACTACAGCAGTTTCTGCAGGGAATTGTACTGCTTCTAGCAAACTGCGTATTTCCTCTCCATTGGATCCTCTCTGTCCTGCTGATGTGAAAAATCCCTGCTCTTTACATAACGTTCCTGCTGCATGACAAACACCAAAAGCATATCAAGTATTACATGTATAGCTGTTAACTCATTTCCCTCTTTGCAGATGTGCAGCATGAGCCAAGGCTGCTCCCTGTGTGCTCCTCCTTGCTGGGAGCAGTTCTGCTTCTGTTACCTGCCCCTGGCATCCCCAGGGATGGTCTAGACCATCACTGTCCTTGCAGGTAGCAGGATGAGCCCAGAACTAGATCTGTGAGGGTTATGTGAGGGAACATCAGTTAATGGAAATCTTCATCCCTTGCTCAGACCGGAGATGTGCTTCTCCATCATCAGGTAGAGGCATTCAGCTCACTGGATTCAAGGTGTTGCATCTTTTTAAGAGTGCAGTTAGGAGGATATTTTGTTGTGATAGAGCTGGGGTGGGATACTGTTCCAACAGTATCTCTGCCTCGTGTGGGACATGGACTGTTGCAGGATGTCCCAGGGTAAGGGGGTGGCTTTTCTCTAATGTTGTTTCTGCTGCTGCTACCGATTCATGACAGGTGCTCCCACTGCAACTGGATCAAGATG
Source organism: Illadopsis cleaveri (assembly GCA_013399915.1). NCBI lineage: Eukaryota > Metazoa > Chordata > Aves > Passeriformes > Timaliidae > Illadopsis > Illadopsis cleaveri. The sequence continues at coordinate 22,247 of VXBB01009700.1, forward strand.
AACTGAGGAGTGTGTGACTCTGGTGGGGTCCCATTTTCTATGTTACTACTCCAGTGGTGAGTTCTTTATGCCCATGTGGCCCCCCACCCCCCCCTCCCCCAATATATATGTACATGTAACTTTTTTTTCCGTAGCAAAAATCTTTTCCTTTTCACAGAAGGGGCAATACAAAGCATTAGGCAACAGAGTAAGTTTCCTGCTCAGGCAGGACTTTTTGCCCATTGTCCTGGAAGAAAATGAAAGTTTTCCCAAGTTAATAGAAATAATATTAGTGTAAGAAGGTTTCCTGCTGCTTTGCACATGCCATTAGTCCCGGCCACAGGTGATGCCCTCCCTTCATGAATAGAACATAGCAGATCTTCAAGAACAGCTACAACAGCTCTTCTTATTCTGGGGGAGGTCTTCAAATATTATTTGTATGTTTATTATCCCTTTACCTAATATAAATGTACATGCAGAAAAATGTGCTTTTATAAATATTCTTTTAGAAATATACAAAAATAGCAACATTATAAGCAAGTGCATGTCCACAGGGAATCTCATATACATACAAAAATAAAGTGGTGTGTGAGCTGACACACACCTGGAGAACAAGCTCCATGGTATTTCTAGTTTACATCCCAGTAATGCATTCAAATAGTTACAACTAAATCTGAATTCACAAAAATATATAAGTTTTCCAGGAAAACTGACACAAGCAGCACACATTTGGAAGCTGAGGTGCTTCTGGATGCAGATCTACCCGAATCTCCCTTTTTGAGGAGGCTCCGTGTGCACAATTACCCAGAGGGAGCAGCTCCCTCCGTGGATGTTTGTGCCCCAGAGACACGGGCCTCCAGGGAGCTGGAACAAAAGCTTTCCAGAAGCCCACAATTTTTTAAAAATCAACTCTTAGATTAAAATGTCTTGAAGGAATCACCAAACACTCAATACTGTTTCTAGCACACGATTTTTAATAGGTGCCCACTGTATCTTTTAAAATGCTTCAACAACTCTTCCTCAGCCTTTTTCCTCCGAGCCCAGCTCAGCCCAGCCCGTCGAGCACCCGCAGTCCCCGCAGGGCCACGGCCGGGCAGACCTGTCCCCTCGAAGCCCGCTGCGGACACGGCGCCGGCCTCATCTCGTTGCTGCCGCTGCCCGGCGCTCCCCGGACCCGCGGGTGCGCCCACCGGGAGCGGGAATCGCTGCACCCGGCAGCTCCCGGGGGCACTGCTCCGGGCACAGCGGAGGATTGTTCTGCACAGCCTCAGCCAAGGGCGGCTTCTTTTCCATGCCGGGGCTTATTCCCGCCTGTTCAAGCACTAAGAGGGTCTCGAACCACCTTTTTACAGGTCAAAAAAATATACTTTACAGCCTTCTGTGTGTGCCTCCTGAGGGGCTCCAATCTCCCCAGGAGTGTCACCAAATTTGAACAAAATGACGCCGCAACAGAGGGGCCCAGGTCCACCCTTAGCAAATGCGCTCAGGGAATTTGAACAGCCACGCTCAGGCTCCTCCCTGCTCCAAAAATGCAGGTGAACTTGCCTGGTAGCAGCGTTTGGATGCTTGGAGAAGGAAGACTCCAAAGGTGGTGGCCTGTGGGTCCCACCTGGATCGACAAACTATTAAGCAAACTTTCCTGTCTGACTAGTCTGATGCCACTCTGGGCGTCCCATTGGCACTGCCCTGGACTGTCACTTGGGACCGAAGCCTCTTCACAGCAGCAGCTGCAGTGACTCCAGAGGGGCCCCCGTGATTCTCCACACACTCCAAGCACACCCTGCAGCTCTCACTGCAACTGCACACTGCCTGTGCTCCTCAACAGCCAGCGAGGGTCCTGCTAGCCCCAAAATACTTTATTAAACTCTGCTGGGGTCTACATGCTGAAGAGCTGTCAGGTGTATGCCATCTGCTCCTTTTTCTAATGTGATAAAAACTTGCTTACGATGGTCACCTAAGATGCTGAAGCTTGCCCTGGAGAGCATCAATCCCTGCAGAATCCCAGAGACACAGCCACCTGCCTGGGATTCTTGAGCCAGGATTTCCCCTTCCCACCCTCTAAGTGGGATCTGAACCCCTGGGAGTCTGTGAGCAGCCTCAGGGAGCCACCCTAGAACACTCTGCTTGGGAGGTGTTCCTGGTAAAGCTGCAGGCACAAAGCTGTGCCAGGCACATCCACAGGAAACTGAATTTGTGCTCAGTGCTGCTGAGCACCAGCAGAATAGCTGAAGCTACTGGGAGGACTGGGAGAGTTCTGGCACTCCTGTGCCTGCCAGGCACTCTGAGGCATTGAGAGCCAGGGGATGACTTTGAAAGTGTGACCCTTGCTAGTGCTGGTGAGGCCGAGTGCTGGGCTGGGGGTGCCTGGAGAGTGTTGGTGGGTGGGGAACTTTTCTCTTGCTTTCAGCTTGCTGTTCCTTGGCTGTATGGCAGGTTTCTGTTCTCAGTGGGGATTTGCCAATTTGGTTTTTTGGTTTTGTACCACTGCTGTGGTGCTACACTGCCGGTGGGGGGCTCAGGTGATGCCTCTGTCTTACTCACTCTAGCACCCTGGTGCCACGGATGCAGGGGTTCAGCATGCCCATCCAAGTTGGTGCCGCTTTGTGTACACACAAACACCTTCCCTTTTTGCCAAAGAGCAATTTGGATTCCACTGAAGATAAAAATGAGGATAAAAATGAGCTTGAGGCTCTGCAGTCATGACTCCCGAAGGCTATTGTTACTGTTCAGAGGGAGGTCTGTGCAGCAGGCTGAGCCTGTCCTCACTTTTTGGGGCCACAAACACAGCTGGCTCGAGATGTTGATGCCTGATGCACAACTGCATCTTGATCTAATGATGTTCTGTGAGAATCCCAGGTCAATCTGCCTCTACTGACAGCTCCAAGCTCGGCACTGAAAGGCGTTCCAGGCCCGTGCCACCCTTTGGAGCACAGCCCCAGCCTGTTCCACAGTGCTGCTGTCCCCAAAAACCCCATCCCGCCATGTCTAGACCCTGCAGCCTTTGGTCTCACACCACCGCCACCTGCAGAAGCAGCCCTTACACCAGCCCTCACTGGGTTTTTGCTGTGGGGTCTTGAAGTCCCGGGTGGTTCATGCCACCAGGAGCTGCTGGCACAGGAGGTTCCCCTGTAGGAACCACGGCTGGTTTTGGGAGCAGGAGCATTCGGTACCTGGAGGACGCTTGTGCTCCGGCAGCGCCGTGCTGGGTCTGTTGGTGTCGCTGGAGGGAGCCCTGTGGCACCTCCCAGATGCTGCCACGAATTGCAGTTGAAATGCTTGTTAAAAATGAAAGAGGCGGAGGCTTTCAGATGAAAACAGACTCAGAACTGGCTTCTGCAGAGGGACCTTGAAGAGGCCCGAGGATGCCACAAGCTCCAGTATGGTACCGATGGCCCTGGAGCATGGGTGGCACTGACACTCATGGAATGCAGAGACTCGTGCAGCAAAACAGGCAAGACTGAGACTCACAGGAAAGCAAAAGCTGTGATTCCTAGGATAGGCAAGATTCAGGGCATTTAGCGTTTGCCCATTTGGCATTTACCAAACCCTGGATGGTGTCCGGTACTAGCTGGCACCATCCACCAGGCACCTCCTGTAGACCAAATACACCACAGGGGAGCAAACCCCAAGTCTGAAAAAAACCACCTGGTACTGCAGAACAGCTTCTTCACCAGCCTCTATTTGATGCATAAATCCCACCTCAGTCTCATCACTTTAGCATCCAGACTAAAATATGCACTCCAGTCTCTGCTGCTGCACTCAAGGAGTAGGCAAGTTTTGAATTAAGCAAAGAGAATATTAAAAATGCATTTCTGAATGCAGGAGTGAGCACAGAGCTGGGTATAATGGGCTGTTCGCGCAGTTGTGCTTGGAGCTATTATTAACCTTGGACTTTCCCCCAGGGAAGCAGGACAGATGTGGGAGCTGGGGCCACATTTAGGTACATCCCCTGCTCAGGGCACTACACCAGTCTTATCTCTTCTTCCTGCAACAAGCAGTTTTTCCTCTTCCTTCCTTGACCAGCCAGAGAAGCACCTAGGCTTTTCTCCTATGATTATCTTCTATGATATTGGAGCTGAAGAAAAAAATATAGATGGGATTGGGAGCAATGCTGGAATTTACCCCCATCACCTTAAAGATCCCGGCTCCATCCCCAGCTCATTTCATTCCGACATCTATAATCACCCCCATAGAAGTTACAATAAATACTTTTGGAGATGACTACAACACATGTGGTATGAGCAGCTAAAAGGCTGCTATTTAGTGGGGCTTGCCCTCATCAGCTGACTTTGTTGGGCCTGGATCATCCAGACCTCAGCCTCTGCTCATTTTCAAAGAGATGGCACAGGCTTTTCCAGCCACTGCCAAGGAATATTCTCTTCGTTCAAAGGTCTGCCATCAGGGAATAAGAAAACCCAACACATCAGCACTTATAAACTTGCTGCCCCACAGCCTAATTTCCAGGAAGAAAAGAAATTTAGGAGCCCATAAGCTTCAAGCAGACTGAAACCTGATGCTGGGCCCTATAGCAGCAATTTATCTCAGAGCTCCATAAGGCTACAGATGAACATGGAGGCCAGAAGGGAGCAGAGGGATCAGGTCATGATTCCAACAGAGGAAGTTTTCAAATGCAGAGTCCTCACAATGTTCCCACACACCTACTATCAGAAAAATAATGCAGGCAGGACACTTAAAGGCTTGTTTTTATTAAAAGATATCTTCAGAAAAGATACTTCAGTACAAAAAAAGTTTAAAATACACAAAGTACACTTGCTTTCCTTTCCAGCATCAACATTTATAAATTACACCACATTGTTATTAACACTGCATTTAAATATGAAAACAAATCGAAACAGGGAATTCATCAACAAGGTCCGACATCCTACAAACAACTATGTACAGTATTTAGCAGCTAGGAGCTCTAGCAGAGTAGTCAATATGACTTCAATAGGGCAGGATGCTTGGGAAGCCCCAAGACTGCAGCTTGGCCTGTAAATTTTCAGGGACCTGTTTTGGCCACCTCTCCCCAGACACCAAAGGCAGAGGTAATGCTGTACATCATGATACACACCTGATGAACTGTGGCTCTTGAAGAGAAACACTGCAGTCCCCTGGCTTTGTAGTACTGGGACACACATGTGGGACAGGTCCAGTCACTCTGCAAAGCGTGAGGCATCTGGTGGAAGTAGGCAGACCCTACTTTTGGGGGGCTGACAATGACAGCAGGGCTGGTCCCACTCAGGGACAGTCTCTGCTTTGTATCTGTGCTGTTCCACTGCTCGTCCTACCCACCCCCAGCAGCACTTGCAGGCTCCAGACACAGGACCCCAGGACCTGGCCCCTCAGGCAACCTGCTGCAGGATCTCACCCATCAACCTTAGAGCTGGAAGCAGTTTTCCCAGCTCCCAGCAAATTCCAGCACAGCCAGAAATACAGGTCTTCAAAGAGAAGGCAAGTGAGCCTGAGTTCCCCTTCTGCACAGGTCAACCTCAGCCCTCCCACCAAGCCCTATACCTCACGGGGGACAGGGGCTGCACAGGTGGAGCTGCCTGAGGCTCACTGCCCTCAGCCCCCACACAGGAAGGAGGCTCCAGGGGCTCTCACAGGAGGGTACATGGGACATCATTTGGGAACATCAGTGAAAGACAGGACATAGCAAGGCTCCACAACCAGGGCTGTGGTCCAGAGCAGTGAGACACTTCACATGCCCCACCTGCCCCAGGCCCAGCTCATCAACACAGTACAGAAATGTTAAGACAGGATAGAAAGCACCAAACAATTTGAACTTCTCGCAGCAGCACGTGGCAGGTTAGAAGACCCTTGTGCATGCTCTGGAGGTGGATCTCTCTTCCTGGGGCTCCTCTTCAGGTTTGGGAACTCCCATCCAGGGGTTTTGGCAACGTGGAGCTGTTTTACTTTTAGCGAGGAGCAGTGTTGTGCCTCTAAAGGGCTTCTAACCAAGGAAGGGGAGGTTGTTTTCTGTAAACACCGAGTGATGGAGCTCAGGTCCATGCTCCACAGAGAAAGTCTCAAGTAGCAACTTTAGGGCTCTGCTTCCAGTGCTGCAGGTTGGATTTTCATGATTGTTGACTTCAGGGGGTAGTACCTGCCCTTCCATGTCTTCCAAAAGATGCCCTGCTTGCGCTCATGCCTCTGCCGGGGGATGGAGCGGAAGTACTTCCCATTGAGGTTGGCATGGCCACAGGTGCTGAACCACCAGCCACCTACAAAGGCAATCAAGAGACAATTTTAACTCACAGAAATCCCAAACAAAAAAACCCAGATTCAAGGCAGCTGATGCCCCTATTTCCCCCACTTTTCCAGAGCTTCAGGATCTTACAAGACCATCTCATGCACAGTCAAGGAGCCCCATGCACTGGAGAACCTTTCATAGATACTACATTACTTCAGGCTGCATCTTCAAATCCAGGCTGCTCCTCCTTGTGTGAAAAACCTTCAGCACCTAGGGCAAGAGAGGCCTCTACTCTGCTTGAAAAGGTTCCACGCAAAGTGGCAGACAGCAAAGCTGTTATGAGGACAGATACTTGGTCCAAGACCTGAATCATGAACCCTGCCTCAGCTTCAGCTTCCCTCTTGGTTCCCTGCATAGTTCCATCCAAAGAAGCAGCTGTCCCAGGAAAGTAGGGGACAAGACCAGCTCAACAGCAAAGGGGTCTAGTGCCACAGGTTCTGTGTCCCACTGGACCACCACCAGACAGTGCAGGGCTGAAAGGAAAGTGCACATATTGGGATAGAAGACCTAAGACTGACCTGAGAGGTGTTTGGCACAGTTTGTGTCAGGTTTAAGGTCATGGTCACGATCCCGAGTGGAGAAGGGCAGCTGCCTGAATTCCCCAATGGCGTTTTCCAGCTCTCCAGACAGAGGCCCCAGCAGGTTGAGTGTGTAGGCTGTGCTCTCACCACCAAGACTGAAGACAAACTGAACCACCTGGGAATTCCCCTCCCAGTCCTCCAGCTCAATCAGGAGATTGTATTTTCCCTCTTGGACAAGGTGATGTATCTTCTCCAGGCCCAGCCAAAAGTCACCTGAAATGAGACTCATGACATTGGCTGCAGGGATACAAACATGCCGTGAAAAGCAGGGATGCGAGCAAGCTCCAGAGACAAACAGGGACAACCTAGGATGCTGCAGCATTAGAATCACTGTCTGGCACCTGCAGGACATATCAGGAAGATCAAGGACCCCTGCTCTGCAAGCAGTGTTCCCCTGCTTCAGCCCATGTCTGTGCTCCAGCACAGAGAGCTCCAGAGGCCAGCAAGGGGAATAACTTTCGCTAAGCTTCCCTTATCCCACAGTGAGAACATAGACACCATCATCCACCTACCATGAAGGTCTCCAAAGCCATTCTTGTAGGCATCCCACAGCTGGTCAAAGTCTACAGAGCCATCCATGCGCCTCTGGACCACTGTCCAGCCACCCTCTGTGGGAAGGGAAAACACAGTCACTTGGAGTTACCACTTACAACAGCACTCTCTCAAGTGCTGTGGGACACTGCACAGCTTTACCTGCAGTCATGTCACAGTAGACTTTGAAGGGCTGAGATCCTGCAGGCTGCACCTGGAAAACACCACTGCTTTGCTGCCCAGCCAGGAAGAGCTGGTGGCAACCCTCTGTGAGCTCTGCAGGGGAAGGAAAAAGCAACTGAGGAGATGGCCACAAACCCCACTTCCTCAGCAGGTTGCTCCTACGATGGCCCAAGCACTTGCAGCCCTGGCCACAAGCCCAGTCAGCTGTGCATAGCAGTGGCTGTAGCTCTGGACATGTGCTGCTGGGAACAGTGGCCCCTGACTTCAGGATCTTTAAACACTGTGACTCCCCATCTTCCCTTTTATTCAAACAGAGCTCCTTGGGCTTTCATCCAAGGCAGAAGCCAGGCTTTGGGCCAGGCTGGAGTGACCTCAGCTGGAGAGCAGGGCTCCCCATCAAGGAGGGACAAAGGAGCTTCCCAGGTATTTATTATAACTTCTCCCAGGTCCCCCTTCATCCACAGACAGGAGCAGCCCATTTGGGGTGGGGCAACACCAGGGTCAAGCATCCCCATCCCACACAAGGCTGAAGCAGGGTCAAGGGGCCTCAGGGGTATAAAGAAAGACAAAGTCCTGATATCAGGAAGGTGGCTGAGCATCCAGCACATGACCTCTTTTTCCCAGCAACTGTGGCGGCCCCAGCCAGACATCCTGCTAGGCAACCTGCCACCAGCAGGCACAGTGCCAGGCTGGGGTGACTCTTTTTCCAAGATACAGTGACTAAGGCAAGGAAGAGGGGGGTGGAGTCTGGGAGCCCCAGCTCATTGCAGGAGTGGATTGCCCAGGGTGAAGCCACACCCTGCTTCATCCCCCTCCATCCCCAGGGATGGTCCTTCTTCCCCGCAGGGACTTTGCCCAGAGCTGCCAGCAAAGCACTTTTTCAACAGCACTGATAAAAGTCCATCCAGGAACCACCACCCACAGCACTTGAGAGAGATGAGCCGTGGGGAACCTGTTACAACACCTGAGTCAAAAGGCCACAGGAGAATGTGCAGGGACTTCAGCTGCCGCAGTCAAGGGGCTCTTTGTCAGCAGGGACAGGTGTCCCAATCGCCCCCAGACAAAGGGGGCCTGTTCTCCCCAGGCCAGGGTGGATGGGTTGTAGCTCTGGCTACCCTGGCTCACAGCTGCTGCCAGCACAACCCTGAGACAGACTAGAAATCTCAAGACAAACCCTGGGCTGTGCTGGGGTGCCAGCCCTGGGGGTCCCGTCGCAGTAGCTGCCCCAGGGTAAGGGCTGACTCCATGATCCAGAGCAGCAGCAGGGAGAAGGGCTTCCTCCAACAGCCAGGGACTTCCTGGGGGCAGATGGATGGGGAGAAAAAGGGTCTTTGAGCTGCCAAGAAGAAAAGCAGCCCCTACAGAGCATCACTCCATCCCATCCTCACTGGGTGCTGGGAGGCCTTCATGCTGCATTGGGGTGAAGAGCAGACTCGAGTTGGAGGAAAGGTCAGGGGGACCCAGGGGACAGAAATATGACACCTGCCATCACCTTTCACCCATTTCCAACATATTCCTCACTTCACCTCCCCCTCCTCCCACAAAATTTCCCTTCCTCAGCAGAGGCAGACCCTCTCCCACAGCCAGTACAGCTGGTGGTCACACCCCTCACACCCCCAGGGCAGGATTGGTGCCACCATAGTGCACCACAGGACAAGCTGTGCCCCAGCCCTACTCTGAACCCATGACACAGGGATTGAGGGCATTGTGCATCAAGGATCAAAACCAGAGCCCCACAGCAATGCAGGGGCTGAATGCATCCTGAATATCCCCACTTTCTGGGTAAATGCAGGCAGGGAGGCAAACCAGGCTCAGAGAAAGGAACACCCCAGGCAGAAGCCCCTGCTCATATTGCCACAGCAGGAAGGTGCTGGGCTTGCCAAGCTCCTCACCTCCTCTCCCACTGCATCTCCCAGCATCAGTGGAATAGTGCCAGGATGTTTAGTGGCCCAGCATGCAAAGGTTAACTCCATCTCTGCCTGTTTCTCATTTCTGGGCCCTGGCTGCACTCGATCCCTGTTCCCCTGATGCCACAGCTGAATGAGATGCAGCTGTTTGAACAGCCTCTGCTCAATCTTTTTGTTTGAGGAACACGCTTGTTAGTTCCAGTTCATGTTGCACATCCAAATGGCACCAGCAGAACAAGCCCTCCTGACTACTCCTGTGTTTTCTTTTCCCTCCTTTATTTAGCCAAGCAACACAACAAGGCTGGATCTACCTTAGGCCCCATGTTCATCCAACAGGATTTCCAGCCACGACACAGTGGAGGTCACTAACCTGGTATAAACACTAGTCCTCAGGGATGGCAGGGCATGAGGGCACGCCTAGAGCTGCCTGCATTACCTCCCCCTCTCCCGCCCCGCCCCAACCCCATTATTTTGGAGTCTCAGCGCCACAGGGAGAGCATGAGCAGAGCTCTACCTTTCCCCTACTTGGCTGGCTGCCAGCAAGCACAGGCTCTGCCCAAAGACGTGATCCCTCTTTCTGCAAGCTTTTAAACCTCTCACTCTCCAGGCAGCTTTGAGCCTTCAACTTTCACATGCTTGGCCCCATGCCAGCCCTGCCCTGAAAAAACTCGTGTTCACTGGATGAAAATAAAAGGGTCTTTCTGCAAGGGCTGCTGGTGGAGTTCATCACTGCTCCCCAGGGCCATGCCAGCACCAGACTCTGCCTGACAATAGCCTGGGAGCCGTCAGCACAAGCCTCCCCAGCACTCCCCTGCTCTGAAAGCGGCCACAAGCCTCCCCGGGCAGAGGGCACACGGCCAGCCTCTGTGCTTTAAGATTTGACAGAAAACTCACTCGGCTTGGTAATGAAAGGAAGCCAAAATTTGTTTTCTGTCAGTGATACCAACATCAGGGATTAGGCAAGGAACAGGGAAGCTCACAGCTGGCAGGACAGCATTGGCATGTCCAGGGTCTTTCCATCAGGGACACTGCAGCACTGGAAGGTGCTGAGCTCATACAGCATCCCTAGGGGCTGTAGCTCTTGCTGCCTTCCACGATGTATCACAAACATTTCTGTAGCCAGCATCAACCAGAACATCCTACATCTGCACCATCAAGTAGCAAAGGTCACACCCTATCTCCCTGCATCCCACTTTCAGCATAACTCAAGAGTGGAATCAAGGGTTATACTAGATAACCTCTAAAAGGTCCCTTCCCACCCAAACTGTTCTATGCAGGCAAGTCACAAAGCAGAGCTTAGAAAAAAATGGGAGAGAAGTTCTGAGAGAGTTTTCTGGCTCAGAACTGCTGCACTGAGTCAGGTTGACCCTGCCCAGCCCCACTGAGCTAGGAGTTTGAAGTCTCACATCCCACCTCTCTTCTTGTCCATGTGGACAAGCCCTTTGTTCTGTCCACTCAGCTTTCAGACACACCAGTGACAGGTCCAGGCTCCACAAATTATCATGTTTTCCCATAACCATCCCTGCATCAGGCCCTGAGCAGGAACTCCCCATGTGTCCTCATCCTGCCTGGTTTCTGTTTTCCTCCTGCTGAACATCCCTAAACAGTGGCACAGGCAGAGCCAGCACTGTGATGTAGCTGATACAGCATGACGGCAGCTGTTCCTGGCCAGCAAACCCTGCAGGGACATCAGTTCTTGTCTGCAGGGAGGCTGCAGGACATGGCACAGCTGGGGCCACCTGCTCTGCTGCCCTTTCCTTTACAGAAGCCCCTGCAGTTTTGCTGCGGGGGGAGAAGATGCTCCAGGCAGAGCCAGGAGTTGCAGATGCAGCATCCACTTGCCTGCTCCAGTGCACATTTCTGAGGGTTGTGAGCATCCACTGCAACTCACCACCTTCAGCTTAGGATGGTGCGAGCTGAGACACTTGTGTTTCATGCATGAGCTCTAAATATGAGCCAAGGGAGATACACAAGCACACAGATCTGCTCTCAGGCCAGGGCTCCCTAACCCTCCCCTCCCACAGACAGCAAAGCGGATCCTGCCTGGTGAAGTGTGAGCAGGTGAACAAGAGTTAACTCAAAAGAGCTGAGACCATCCTCTCCTCACCCCGTACCTGCCAATCCTTTCCAACAAATACCTGTTCTCAGGCTTTGTCTGCTCTCCACTGCATTCCTAATGCCAGGCAGGAAAAAAGCCTCTTTAATCCTTAAATTCCTGCTGGACTAATACTGGCCCAGAAGACAAGTCTGTACTGCAGAACCCCTCACTCTGGCCATACTCCCAAGCTCCAGCTTTTCAAGCAAATCTCACATCCTGGCTCAGGACAAATGAACCTTTTGTTTCCAAAAGGTCCCAACTGCTACAGGTTTGCTCTGGCATGGAGGAGCAGGGCAGCACAAGTAGATACTCACTCTTTGTCTGCATGGACTCCCCACTGCCATTCTGACTCTGGTTGGTAAGGTTGAAGCTCTTCTTCAGGTTTATCTTCCACTTTGGAGACTGTGTTTTGTTGTGGTGTAGGGGAATAAGTAGATTGACCTAAAACAAAAAAAAAAACCAAACCAAACCAAAAAAAAAAAAAAAAAACAAAAACAAAAACAAAAACAAAAAACACCACACAAGTCAGAACAGTTTCATATCAGCTTGTTTTTCACCCTGTTACTCAGGGGAGCAGGTCAGCCACATGCCAGCCACTCCCTGTGGCCAGATCTGGGGCTGAACTTGCCTAGAAATCCCGAGGAACAGGAGATACTGAGTCCTGACAAAGCCAGAAATGATTGTGTTTTTTCACACATATACTAGCTAGTTTATTCTGCAGATGAATGCAAAGGCAGAGGCCAGGGAGGCTGTTCCCACCCACCAGTTCCTCCTATTGCTCCATACAAACTCTCTGGAAGCTTGCAGGTTGCTATCCTCACATCACTGATGATACATGGCAGCACAGGGACCAGAGCTGTGGCCCCTTTGGGGTCCCCAAAGCCAGGGGGAGCACCAGCAGAGCCACCAGTGCTGGGACAGCAGGGGTGTTCCGGACACCAGGGTGCCCAGAGCATGTAGGGCCAGGGTGGGGACTGCAGCACAGGACAGGTGCTCACCTTGCTCTGCAGGCTTTTAATCTGCAGGTTCTGCTTGTCCAGCTTGTACTGCTGCTGCTTGATTTTCTGCAGAAGCTCCTCAATCCGCAGGTTCTGAGCATCCATCAGGGACTGTGGGGGAGGAGCCAGGTGAGCCCCATAGCTCCGGGAAGCTCTAGCTATGCGAGACTCCCCAGAGGGTGCTCCCAGGACCTCTCTGCTCTCCTGAACCTGAACCCGCCCGCTGCTCCCAATCTCCCGGGACAGTCGGGTTCCCCATCGCATTTTCCCGCAGTCGCTCCCGGCGTCCCCTAGCGGGTCTGGGGTATGTCCCCCCACCAACGCTCCCCTCATCGGTGCCAGTAGCCTGTCGGGTCCTCTCTATCCCGCTCCACCCGGCCGGTGCTGGTCTGGTCCACCCCCGCTCCTCCGGTGGATGCCGGTGGCCCCACGCTCACCTGCAGCGCCCCCAGGTCCCGAGCGCTCTGGTTCCCAGCCGGCCGCGCCTGCAGGGCCAGACGGACCCGGCCCTCCAGGCGCTCCAGCCTGCCCTGGATCGCGTCCTTGTCAGCNNNCCATCCTTGTCTCCGTCCCCATTTCCATCTCCATTCCTGTCCTTGTTCTCATCTCCATCCTTGTCCCCATTTCCCTCCTCATCCCATTCCTGTCCCCATGCCCATCTGCTTTCCTATCCCTGTCCCCATCCCCATTCCAATCCCTACCCTATGCCCATACCTGTTCCTATCCCTGTCCCCATTCCCATCCCTGACCCCATGCCCATCTCTATTCCATCCCTGCTGACTGTCCTGCCCCTCATCCTGCACTGGGGACCCTGATGTGCACCAAGCCCTGATGCTTGGTCC
>VXBB01009700.1:35774-65717 GCA_013399915.1 Illadopsis cleaveri
TCCTTGTCAGCCGCCCCCCCCCCCAGCCGTTGCCGCAGCGCCTCGGAGAGGTTGAGTAGGTGCCGGCCGCGGCCCTCCAGCTCCCGCACGTTGCCCCGCAGCCGCTCGCCGCGCTCCTGCGCCTCCCGCGCCTGCCGCAGCAGCCGCCCCAGAGAGCTGTTGTGGGCGCTCAGCCGTCCGCCCAGCTCCCGCAGCTGTCCCTTGGTGCGCTCCACGTGCTCCTTCAGGCCGTGCCCCAGCTGTAGCAGCCCATGGGCCAGCACGTTCACCTCGTCCCAGGAGGNATTCCAATCCCTACCCTATGCCCATACCTGTTCCTATCCCTGTCCCCATTCCCATCCCTGACCCCATGCCCATCTCTATTCCATCCCTGCTGACTGTCCTGCCCCTCATCCTGCACTGGGGACCCTGATGTGCACCAAGCCCTGATGCTTGGTCCCTCACTTCTGTGAGGTGACCCATGTCACCTCCTGAGGCCGTGCCCCTCTGAGACCCACTGGCCCCAGGGCAGGAGTACCCTGTGGCACAGGTCTCTGCTGGGGGGCCCTGGCCTGACACAGGTGGGTGCTGCCAACCCCGGAGAGGGGGCATGCTCAGTGTCAGCTCCTCTGTACACCTGAGGGAAGCAGAATGTTCACTCCTCTAAACATTCCTGGTCTCCAAGAGCAACAAGGATGGATAGATCCATCTCTCACTACCCTCCCCCTGCAGGTTTCAATCACCTCCCAGTGAAAAACGTGCATTTTTTTTGCCAGTGTCTTTGACCCTGGTTTCTGGTTCTTCCTTCTTGTTCTGCCTTTTTCTTCTGGCTCAAAGGGATTTTCGAGTCCTTGTTTTCTCTCCGTGAAGGAATTCACACACCGCGATAGATCTGTTGTCGGCTCTATTCGGACTGGAGCAGATGGAGCCCTTCTGCTCCCTCCCCACAGGGCACTTCTCCTGCTGCCCCAGGGCTCTGTCGCTGCTCTGCGCCGCGCAGCCTCGAGTAGGGAACTGCCTCTCCTCCCACTCTGGATTTTGGAGCCAAATCTCTGCTTCCCACCACTCACTGAGTCTGGCCGACATGAGCCCCCCGGGACCGGGGCTGCAGCCCCCTGGTTCCCGGGTCGAGCTCCTCCACTGAAGCCCACAGCAGTTCTGCCTCCATCCCACCGCTGCCGCTCAGAGCCCTGCAGCTCAGGCATGGCCCCAGGAAAAGACTTTTCATCTCATCCGAAAACGCCTTGGCGGAGGACTTCTCCTTTCAGGAATCCCCACGCCATCTCCGAGTATTTCCCAGGCTGATGCTGTTGGAAGGTTGAGTGAGAGACCTCAGAGAATGTCCCCAACAGCAACAGCTCAGGGTGGAGTCACGGAGGTTAATGAAGAATTTTGGAAATTCCAGCAGGCACACACTCCAGAGAGTCACAAGCCCCCTCCACCACCACTGTTTTCACATTTATTTCATAGTCAGAAGGATTTTTTTTCAAGTGAGGAAAGAGAAAAAAAGACCAACCCAACAGGTAGAAAACACTGCAGGAGAAAAAGAAACAAAATGTGAATGTCTTTTTCCAAGTCTTTGTGCTTTGGGGGAGTCCCTCTGTGCTCTCCCTGACACTATTGCTAGAGAGGAGCTGGGGACATAGAGGTGGTAGCGGTGGGGAGGGGATTCCATTGCTCCCCCTCCAACATCCTTCACTGCAGGGTCTGAGGTCCCTGCAAGGCTCTTTAGGGTGCCCCTGGCTGGCCTGTGCCCCCCTCATCCCCCAGGTCATGGCCCCCAGCCAAGGACAGATATGCCACCATACCCACCACCCCTGAGTGCTGTGGGGGCTGCCAAAAATTCCCAGATGGAATCTGAAAAATGAAATTTCTCCTTTTTACCTTGTATTGTTGGGTTTTGGCATCCCAGGAGTGAGTGAGCTGGCAGGAGTCATGCCTGTGGAGCCCAAGGCTGGAGCACCCGTCACCCCAAGAGCCCTCTGGACTGGAAAACACCAACCCTTGAGTCACTGGGACAAACAGGGAAGCACAATTTCATGTGTTGGCTATTGCTGTGGGTTAATGACATCAGGCAAAATGAATCCTGTGTGAGCTCTGCTCCCTGCCCACCATTACCCAACACTGGAGCTTGTCCTGGGAAATAACAGGGTTACTCTAGGTGCTGCAGCAGACATGTTACCACTGGTTATTTTCTGTAGTGGCAGGAAAGAGGGAATGTGAGAAGCCAAGGCCTGTTGAGAAGCTGTATGATTAATGAGTTTTCCTTTGACTGCATTTTCCTTTGGCTGTGTTTTCCTATTGCCCTGAGAAATACAAATTTTTAAGGTACACAAATGCAAAGCCCTCAGAGGCCATGAGCTGCATCATGAGCTGCACATCCAGTGGAGTGTGAGCTCCTGGGGCATTTCTCCATGCCCTGCTCTGTCCGGTGTGGAAAAGGGCTATGGTCAAAATCTCTGTAGGGTCCCACCTGCCAGGTTGGCTTGGGGCCGAGGGAGGATTGAGATTTGGTCCCAGGGGATGAAGGACCCTGTCCCCTGTGCAGGTCCCCAGGAGGGACCACATGAGGACACTGCCCCAGCCCAGTGGTCTTGGGACCCAGAGCAGGACAGGGACCAGCAGGGCACAGCAATGGCTCTTGGTACTCCCTGTGGGTGTCTGGGGTCAACCCTTGGGCAGGGAACAGCAGACTCCAGAGGAAGTTATTTTCTGTGGAGGTTCTCTCAGGAACCAAGGGATGCTCCCAATCCCATCCTCCAATTCTTATCCTTATTTCTATCATTGTATCCATCCCTATTCCTTCTTCCATGGGATCCCACCAGCTCAGATACCCAGGAAAGGCAGTATCACCAGCACACATCACAAGTAGCTCCTTCAAACAGCCCCCACATGCGTGGTGGCACATCCCCCTGTCCTCATCCCCATTCCTATGCCATGCACGTCAGGCTGTGAGCGGGTGGACTGTAGGGAGCATCTTTGTTCCCTGCCTTTCTCTATCCCGCTCCTTCCCAGGCTGACCTGGCAGGTCACTGTGTGAAAGTTCAGCCCAGTCTGAACTCACATGAATTCCTGCAGCTGCTCAGCCCCGGGCTCACATCACCAGGAGGGATGGTTGGATGATTTATGGGAAGGTTGCTCACAGCGCTGCTTTGTTGTTAGAAATTGCAAACATAAGGGAGACTCCAGTGAGAGGGAATAGGATATGTGAAATACATCATCACAGCTTCAAGGATAAATTTAGGTTTTCCAGAGGAACATAATTCTGATTCAACAGAGGATGGGAAAAATCCAACACAGATTTCCTACTGGCCCCCACCTGGGTGCAGCAGCATGCTTCACCCAGACAGGCACTGGCAGCATTCCCAGGCAGAGTGGGTACCCCATCCGCCTCAGTCTCTGCTCACACCTGGTCCTGCAAGGATTCATCCTTCACCACCCTGGTCTACCCCTGCAGCCAAACAGCTTGCTAAACACCCACCCTTGAGGTCACCTGTTCCCACTCTTCCCAAGCAAGTTTGCTGGCTCAAGTTTTGTCACTCCCCACTCTGGAGAAGGGCCACACGGCTCCTGCCACATGTCCAGGTTGGTTGTACCCCAACCCTCACTGCCCTGAGGGGACAGCAGGGTGGCACAGCCTGCCAGAGCAGAGCCTCATCCTTTCACGGGGTTGGGGACACCCCCTCACCCTGTCAGAGGACACCCAAAACTTCTGCTCTTGGCTGCTTCTTGAGTAGAGATGAATTTCCAAGCAGGGTCAGTCAGATAGATGGAAAACTTGCCACAGCTATCCACCCCAGTGAAGAGCAGCTCCATAGGGAGATCAGCCACTGGGCTTCATTCCCACCCTGTCTCCTGTGTCTTTCCCTGCCAGCACAGGGCAGCCCTGGGTAAACCATTGACAGTCCAATTGAGGCAAGATGTTGTTACCCAGGTTGCCGTATCTTCTGAGGTCTCTAGAGAATGGGTAAGGGTTGCAGCCACCCTGGGGTCCCTCTCACCTGGGGAAGGTCCTGGGGCCCATTAGCCCAGGCAAGGAGGCCCATTTTCATGTTTGAAAAGCTGACATAAAAGGCCAGCAATGCTCTCATTCCAAGCAGTCTCCTTATTTTCCTGGCGAGCCTGGATGAATGTTATGCAAGTCTTCACTCCCCTTTATTCTTCCTGCCATCCCAGGCTCTGCGGGGAGCACGGGGGTTACTGTGCAGAAGGTCACACATGACAGAAGGCAGGAAACCAGACGGCTTGGGGTAACGTGGGAGGCTTTACAGCCAGAGAAATCTGACCCTTATTTTTTACAGTCATCTCTTCGTTTAACCAACATGCGTTTCACATTAGGGGCTCTAGCTGGCTGAGCTTGCAGCTAAGGGTTCAGGGAGCTCCAGGCTCCTGGGGATGAGGCTGCCCCTTGGCATACTCAGTCTGCTCATAGGCCCATGTGGAAAGGGCGGGATCACAGGACTGGGGTCTGCTCTCCTTGTGAGACAATGGTGGCTTCTATTTTACCAGCAGCGTTTGGCTAGTGACAGACAATGGATTTGGTAGAGCCTTTGGTGAGC
The DNA here is from genome assembly GCA_013399915.1 of Illadopsis cleaveri. NCBI lineage: Eukaryota > Metazoa > Chordata > Aves > Passeriformes > Timaliidae > Illadopsis > Illadopsis cleaveri. Next base: position 40,313 of record VXBB01009700.1, read on the forward strand.
ATGAGGGTGACATGGGATTTCTCCAGTATTTTCTGAATATCCTTTCATTTCATTTGTAGTTTCTGAAATGAGATGCCCAGAGCCACTGGAAAGAGATGCCCAGAGCCACTGGAAGGAGAGAGCTGCTGTGGCAATCACAAGCAAAGCCCACAGAGTTCATCCACAGCCCTGATGTCACTCCTGGCCACCCATCATCTCCTCTGCTATAGGGCAGAGACATCTCTGGCACTGCTTGGCATTTATTAGTCAGCATCTGCTGCAGCCATGACCCCTCTGTTCTGCTGGCACAGCCCCTCACAGGCTGGATTTCCTGACGCAACACAAACGGCTTTTTTTGGCTGCATTGTGTGAAAAACTGCCAGGTCACTTCTGCTGCCCAGGAAAGTTTTTAGCGGTCCCAGGACATTCAGGATGGGTGTCCACAAGAACCCCTGGGGACGTGCCCTCCTGTCCAGCACTGTGCTGGGTGAGTGCTGGGTAAGAGCTGTGTGGCCTCCTCACCCACAGCCAGCAGCAACCACATCCACAGGGACTCTGCTAGATCTCTGCCTGTCCCCATGGGGCCTCAGCTGCTTTTCCTCCTGGGAAGAGACTTGCAAGAAAGTGCAGCAGAGCTTTGTACAGGAGGATGACAGGGGACACATTCCTCATGCAGCAGCAAAGAGAGAAGCCTGTAAATTTTGAGTCACTGTCCTGAAAATCTCAGCTGGTGATCAAACCTCTTCCCACTCATGTCCCTGCTTAGTTTGTGACTATGACAATATGGTGCTTGGGCTCCTCATCTGGCTCAGCTGGCCAAAGCTCAGGGAGAAGCAGGACTGTGCCTCCAGGGACCAGGCGAGGCAGCAGTGACGTGTCTCCACTCCCCACCAGCTGCATCCAAACTGTGTACTCAGCTACATAACAGGGTGTCCAGGAATACCAGCCTGGGGTTGCGTCTGGGAAGTCAAGATATTTCCTGCTGTAAAGGTAAAGGTAAAGGGAAGGAAAGGGTCTGCAGGATAGGGAACAAAAAAAAGTGATGAAAACAAGGCTTTGTCTGTTGCATGCATTTTCCAAAGGGAAATATATCTTAGTCTTTAGTCAAGATTTTCCTGCATTTTCATGTTCAGATTTTGGATTTTTCTAGATTTTTACAACCCACTTCACAGGACATACAGGCATTGGGAGGTGAAAAAAAACAAACCTGTGCAAACTTGAAAAGAAACAGATGAAAATGCTCCAAAGCATCAAGAACTCCAGCAGCGCCTTTCCCATCTCTCCTCACTGGTGAAACACCAACAGTGGCTGGGGAAGCTCCAGATCCCCAGCAGGTGTGGGAGAGAAGAGCTGGCCTCATTTCCAGCCATGGCTGTTTCCCTGCTCTGACAGGGACTTTGGCTGATTCTTGGTTTCCTAAACTGATTGTTTTGCAGACCACAAGGTGGATCTGAGCTCTCCCAACTGCTGCAGGGTTTGGCTTCCCAAGTGTGGACTGCCCAGCACCCAGTACTCACAGGTATTTCCCCCAAAGCATCCCACACCCAGAATCCATCACCCAGCACTGAGATACATCCCCTGGGGCATCCTACACCCAGAACCTACCACCCCAGTACACAGCACCCATAGATACCTCACCTGGGGCATCCCACACTTGGAACCCAGTACTCAGCTCTCACGAGTACCTCTGCAGGGGCATCCTACCCCCAGCTTTCCTCATCCTCAGGTCAGAGAGGAGCATGTGCCATGCAGTGGTTCTGCTGGGATAGGGCAGCATCTGTTTAGTTTGAGTTTCTTAAAAAAACAAAGGCTTTGGAGTTTCTACCTGTGGCAGACAGGTGTTTCCATTCCCAGGACTTTGTTTGGCACTGTAAGAAACTTGATGCAGGTCCAAGCCTGTGCCTGAGCTTTGAGTTTGGATGCTGATCTTGGACCACCTCACTCAGCTGGAGCGGAGAACATGCCCTTGGGAGGTGTCCAGGTTTGACATCTGGTGATCCCCTATGCAAAGAAATTCAAATACCTAGAGAAAAATGTCCTGATTGACAAGAATGCAGCTACACACTCAAGTGGCCTGGAAATTGTTTCCTCATTGCAAAATTCAGAGAAAAGACAGATTCTGAGTCCAAGAAAATCCTCCCATCCTAAAAAGGGAGTCCAAAATGGGGAATTTTCTGTCAATCAAAGTGGCCGAGGTTGCTGTGATCGTGAGCTGGCAGTGATCACCTGAGACCATGGAGCATCATGGCTCCTCCATTCCATCTGAAAAGCAGGGTTTGTGTTGGGGAAGTGTCACTTCTAACGGTGCTTTTGTGGTTCCCTCTTGCTAAATGGCCATTTCCATACCCACCCAGAACAATGCCATCAACTGGGCAGAAACTATCTTGGGAGAAACTCTCTAGGGAGAGAAAGGTCAGGGTACAGAGGCCTGGTCCCAGTCTTCCCAGTGCCCTTGCCCATGAGGTGCAAGTGGCCCCAGGCAAGTCCCCCTGGATGCCTTTCCATGCGTTCCTTGGTGGGGACCTTACTTTCATCAAGAGTTCCCCTGGACCAACCAGAGAAAGCCCACCAGCGGCTTCATGGTGCATGTCCTGGTGCAAGGCTACCTATGAACATCCTGATACCAGCCTCTCCTGGGACTCTACAGAAAATGCAGAAAATATCAACAGGAATGCACTATCACAGGAGGGCTACACCTTCCTGTGGCTCAGGGCTAGCTTCAGCACCATCAAGTTGGGGCAGTTGGGTTGTGCCAGTGGCTGTGGCATCACCAGCAGCAGGCTCAGCCCTCATGGCTGTTCCCTCACCTCTGTTGGTTCCCTGAAGGAGTCCCAGCCACACCTGGGTGCAGATCCCAGGTGCTCCCAGCCACTGGTGACACACAGCAGCTTCCGAGGGCTGGGAGCTGCTGGTACTTGCTGCTTTCCATTTGATGCTGAGTCTCTCTGAGGTGCTGATCACTTTCTGGGGAATAGCCTCACCACAACCCCAGGGCTTTGGTGAAACCCTGCTGTGCAGCCAGTCCAGGCAATGCTTGTTTGCACAACCACATCCTGTAAATGTTTGCAGATCTCTTTGGGATGATTTTGCGGGACATCAGCAGGACCAGGTAGGAAGGACACTGTCCTCCTGGCTTCTTCCCCAGGATGGTTTCTTCCTCTCTCCCAAACATTTCTAACATCCTGAGCTGGTGTGAGGGATGGAGCTCTGCCTGGCTGTGCATCTCCTTTATCCTAGGACTTCAGGACATGTAGCAAAAAGAGCTGTCAGAGAGGGGAAAGTGACCTTTGCCATTTGAATAACTGTTTGCTGTGTCAGCACAGGCATAATGTGTTTGAGGATTTTGTGCAAAGTTCCAGCAGTTCTGAGCCAAGATCAGAAGATTTTTGCCTCTCAGTAGGCAGCCATGAATAACACCAGAAATGTGGCCTCATAATCCCTGCTCAAGGGGACACTTGGGAGAAGAGGTGCCTTCCAAGGAATGTGAGTGCTGACTGTAGGATTCCCTCTGTGTCTCCTGTCTTGGTTTGGGAAGACNGAAAAAACAGAGTACCCCCCTGCCTCCAGCTCCGTCCTTTTTCCTACCCCCAAAACTCGCGTTATCCTCCCCCTCCGAGATTTGGCCACTTCTTTGTTTCGGTTGAGTACTGTTAAGTACCCAACATTTGGTCTCCTTGGTAACTTTTGGGGAAAAAATTCTTTAGAGAGAAAAAAACAAAAAAACAAACCTAACCCCAACATCTCCCTTCCAGAAACACTCCCCTGACTTGTTGACCCACCATGAAATGGGAAGGGAAAGGCCACAGCAATGGGATAAGATAGAATGGGATGGAAGAAATGCAAGGGATATGCTTCAGGGATGGGATGGGAAGACAAAGGCTGTAGGCATGGAATGGGAAAGGCTGCACAAATGGGAATGGGCTCATGAATGCTACAAGGTGTTTGGGATTTAATACCAAACCCTCACCCCATGGTAGTCTTTTGAACACACAAAACCAAAAGTTGAAATCCTGTCCCACTGCCTTCTTGGTTCAGTCAAAGGGCTCAATCTCCTCTGCCATGGGAGCAACAAATGGGTCTCCTGGGGAGCTGAGAGCCTGTCTGGGAGCCCAAAGACTGACTGGGAGCAGGGACAAGACAGCTGAGCTGGACCCCCAGGTCTGGGGCCCCGAGTACCCTCAGAGTGCTGCAGCCGAGGGCTCCAGACCATGGAGAACTGAGTGCTGCCCGTGGGTGACTGGGCCCACACCTGCCTCTGTGGCCTTTCTGCCAGGCTTGGCAAACCCAGCCCAGAGAATGAAATTAGAAGCAATTAAAAATTAAGCTTGGCTCAGGCTCAAATCAAACTTTCTACCAATTTTAGCTGCTTGTTGCTTTGGAGACAGCATGCACTGGAGTTCAGCTGGTGATGCAACACAGAGGGGATTTCTGCTTGCGTGAGGCTCTGGACCAGGAATAGACATGAGGGGTGCCAGTGGCTGGAGCAGAACAAGCTGAGGTTGGAACCAAAGTACAGAGAGGGCAGGACCTGCAGCATCTGATGTCTCATTTGAAAATTTGCATCTTTTTGCTTTTTGATTTCTTGCTCAATTAATTCTTCTCCTCTTCCAGAGGCAAAAAGGAGCTTTAGAGCCAAGGAGAGAAACAAGACATTCATTAAATCTTCCAGCAAAGATCCCCATGATCCTCAGTGAAGGAGGGATGCCCAGGGTCCCCACAGAACCTTTGATGCAGTGTGGGGGTAGGCTGGGGGCTGGTGTGGTGAGCCGGGTTCGATGGCCAAGGTGTCACCCTGGCAGTGCTTGGAGAGCTTCCACAACCACCTTGGCCACCTTGAACACTGACTGGCGGGCAGCACAGCTTGGCCCAAAGCAAACAAGGCCAAGGTCAGGAGCAAGGACAGCGGATGGCAGTGATGCTGAGCAGTGGCACCACCCACCAGCCACCCCGGAGAGGGTGATCCAGTGGTAATGGGCCTCTTGGCAGCACCAGTGGGTGCCAGCTGGCAGCAGCCCTGCAGCAAACCCATCACTCCCTTTACCATGGATGGAGAAGAAGGAAATTCCCCCTCAAAAGGCATTTCCCAGCTGTGTAGGCAGGACAAGACCAGATAATGTCACAGGGGCTCTCTCACCACCCTACAAACTGTCCCCAACTGATCTCAGGGTAATGTAGTCCTGGTAGGCTCAGAGAGACCCTGTCCCAGTGCCATGCTGAGGCACTAAACCTTGCTGAGCAAGTCACCTGACACAGGCTATCTGTCACCTGAGGGGTACCACAGCCAAAAAGAAATTAAACCTCCAGTCACCCACTACAGCAACACTTTAATGCAGAGAAGTGGGAGATTTCAGGTTCTGCAAAGCCCATGAACAGTGTCACTGTACTCTCTGATTTCACTTAAAAGGGATTTGGAGAAGGCAAGATGCCATCATGATGGGCAGTCATCTAAGAGCCAGGGACAGCTGGTGGGCTTGGGGCAGATGGCCCAGCTGGGGCACAGCCGCTCACCCCAAACAGTGCCTTTGAGTGTCCTGTGGTGGAGATGGCCATGAGCAGCCATTGGGCTCAGAGGTTGTCTGAGCCACGGTTCCTTGGGCCAAATGTCTGTGTGGGACTGAGCGGCGTCCTTGCCTGTGGCATCAACTGGGACACCCTGATGTGCAGCAAGTGCCTCAGGTCTCAGACACGGCTCCAGCACTCCAGACGGCTGCTGGAGAGGCGACTGCCACCCCTCATTTATGTTACCCTGACAATATTCTCCATAACTGACTGAATTAATCATTCAGGGCTGTAAGAGCTCCCTAATTAACACAGTTATTATTAGCAATGTCAGTACAGGTTTGAAAAAGGCAAGTTCAGAGTCCCTGTGCCTGACAGCAAATCCCACATGACCATGATGTCCTCTCTGTCACTTGGGAGTTCTGACTGCGTCTAAACTTTGGGAGCAAGGACATCCCTGGGTGCCAGATGGGTTGCATGGGCTGCACAGGCACTGGTCCAGGCATGGGAGCCTTTGCACAGGATGAGTGGGGTCATGTTGTTGCCAGTCTTTCCCCATGAGCCAAGAAACTGCTCTTGGCTGATACCCAGGCAAATCCCAATGGTATCAGGACCTTTATTACTCAAGCCAAGACTCCTGGTGATGCCAACAGCTGGATGTGCAGGGCAAGCAAGGTGAGAGGATTCTGCTGCATGCAGGGAAGTGTGCTGGCCATCCTGCAGTGCTGCCTCTTCCCCAGCCCCCAGATCACCCTGGCTTCTGCCTGAGAGCTGGTGGCTCCAGGAGCTCTTTGCTGTATGTAGGGCAGCCCCGGGGTGCCTGCAGCAGCTTGTGCACTGTCAGAGCTCCTGCAGCTCCTGCCCCCAATTGAGTGCTTGGAGAGTCACCTAATTCATCCTTTCAGAGCAGAGATAAAATGGATTAAGGCCTGTTGAACGGTTGCCAAAAGAGTCGCCATTAGGCCCTGGAGAGCTTAATCTCCACCAGACTAAAAGCAGACAGGCTGCACCCTGAGCTAGTCCTGTCTGCCAGGGGATAAACACCCTGTGCAGGGTTTCAGGGAAACCTGTGGAGGCTGTGAAACGCATCCCAAATTGTACATGCTATCCAGAGTGCCCAAGACTGGGTACCAGATCCCACACTTCCCCCAGCTCCCAGGGGAAGGTCTCTGAGTGTAATGCAGAGGGCTACGTTAGCCACTGGAGTCTCAGGCACCTTTGTGCCTTGACTTTTCCCTTCCATGAGCTCATCTCCAAGGCTCCTCCATCCTGGCAGCGTTATCTCCTGCAGATTAGCTCCCCAAAGCTGCCCACATACTTCTCAGCTGACTCACTTTTGTTATTTCCTGTCCCTATCTCTGATTTCCTTTGCTGTCCTCACACTACCACTCCGCAAGGTCCAGCTCCTGTCCAGGTATCCCTGACCTCACTGCTGACACATTTCCCAGCCTCCAGGCTGATAATGATGTCCCTTTCCATGGAGCCAGAGCATGGAGGAAACAGAGTCCCCTTTCCCCTCCCATGGTGACTGACAGACAACCTTAATTTGCCCCCATGCCACCTGCCTGAAACATGTCCACAGTCATGTGTGGTCAGTGTTGTGCCCCGCATGACCACCACAACTTGGGTAAGGCAGTGCCAGTCTGGTGTCTCATCCTTGCCTGGCAAGAAGTGGTGAGACTGGCATGGGGTTTTGGACGTCTTTGAAAAGCCAGACCAAGCAGGCCAGTGTTTGCATTTTAGTCAAATCTTGGTGATATGGACACTGTGCCAGGTGCCAACTACCACAAGGGATCTGACCCACTGGCTTTACATCACAACCAACACCTCTCAGGACTAGAGACAGGGCAAATGGGTCCCATCAACCACACCCTGCTAGAGATCTCTGGCTACCTGGCCATCCCTCAAAGAGGGATTTCGATTTCATTTTTCTGCTAGACCCTGCAAAGAGGCAAGACACTGGCAGCGTGACAGGGCAGTGCTTGTGACAACAGCTTTGGGGGTGTGCTGGTCATCACAGGGGGTCATCACACCTCTGCCCTGAAAAACACTGACATCCCCAGTGTCATCATCTCTGGACTTTTGTTGGCAGAAGAGGTCTCACAGGCATCTCTCTCCTACCAGCATTGTCTGGGAAAGTCAGGCTGTATTAAAGCACAGCCCCTAAAACATCCAGCCCCAGCCCTGAGCCCTTCCTTTCACTACCTCGGGGTTCTCCTAACCCCCAGCTCCTTTCATATAGGTAAGAAACCCTCCAACTTCACTGCTGTCCCTCCTGTCCTCCCACCACCATTGTCTCCCCTTCCTTGCCTGTCCCCTACCCTTGCATTCCCCCAAGATGACAGCTGCCTCTGGCCATGGAGCAGATGGAGGCTGGACACTGCTCTTCCCTATCCATCTCCTGGCATGATGCAACCTGGACTCCATGGCGGTGACACACTGTCCCAGCCAAAAAAACACAGCTCAGACCACGTGTTTCATTGCAACAGCCTGCACAGCCCTGGCATTCCCAGCCAGAGACAGCCCAGCTATGTCCAGCAGAGCCAGGGGCTGGCAGTGGCAGCTCCTCTGGTGCAAACACTGTCCCAGCACCCCTCGGGAATGATTTTTGACTGGGCTGTGGCTGCCAAGACCAAGGAAAGGTTGAGGTCTTCAGGACACAAGGGACCAACATCCTGAACAGTCTCCATTCCTGATGGCGTGATGAGCTCAGCTGGGTCCTGTGGTGTCCCTGCATCCTTGCCTGTCTCTGCACCTGCTCTGTCCTGTCTCTCCTGTGCCCTCCATAGCAGAGCAGAGCTGTTGGGGACATGGAGGGCATCAAGTGATTCCCTAGGGGTCTTTTGGTGCTGCCCCTAAACTCCCTGTGGGCACAGCAGGTATGTGAGAAGGGCCTGAGGCCAACATGAAGCCATGGGATCCACGTGGCACCTGGCACTGGGACTCTCCCAAGTCACAGGATGAACCAAGGCACCAGCACAATTCAGAGCAGGAGCCAAGGGCACCGGCTGTCCCCGGAGGGTGACGCAGGGACTGCCACAGCTGTAGGCACCACCGTGGAGCCCAAAGAGAGCCGGCAGCAGCAGGGGCGAAACGTCAGGGTGCCAGAGGCTGTGGTGAGCAGTGATGGGCAGATGTAGGTGAGAGTTAAGCCGTGCTGGGGACACTGAGCCTTCCCCATGCTCCCTTGATGTAATATTTGTGGGAGCAGTGTGTTCCAGCAGTGCCATAAACGCAGAGAAACAATAAACTTGCCTTTATCTGCCTGTGGAGCCTTGGGACCATCTAAATTAGGAAACAAAGGAAGAAACAACAACTCCAAAGGGTTTCTTTCTAGCTGAGCTGAAAATAGAGCAGAAGCCAGGAGGGGGAAGTTCAGCCCAGACAGGGGCATGTGGGAGCTGGGACAACTCATCTGGCCCCAGTGCCACCCCCACATCTGGCCTAGAGCCAGTCTCTGCCTGGGAATGCACACACAGGGCAATGTCCGCAGGCACAGTGGGTGATGGTGGCCCAGGCATCACTGTCCTCCCAAGAGTGGCAAAGGATGCTCAGCCAGGCTGTAGGGCCCCAGTATGGAAATGGTGGTATTGTCTGTATGACAACACACAGCCTGTACCTCCGCCCTGCCTTTTGGGCAACCTGCCTGGAGCTGTATCTTCTCTCCTGGACCCCTCACAGCCCCTTCCTATCCTGATCCTCCAACAAGGGAGTGCCATTTCTGCAGGAGCCATGCTTGTGTTACAGTCCCATCTGTAAGTCACTGACTTCACCCTAGCTTGGCTCGGTGCTGTCCTCGCATGGGCAGAAGCTGATCCCCAACACTCTGAACCTTGATGCATCACTTGGTATCTCTTGGGCACGGACAGTGTCAGCTCATTCAAAATTGAATATTCTGGGTCATCTTCCTCACAGAAGACAATGACATTGGAGAAACTGAGGTTCTCACCCAGGGATGATTGTGAAAACAGGTTTGCATTCACATTTACCCAGCCCCTCAGCAGGCGATTACTCCTCACCCCTATGGTCCCTAGATTGTAAAGTTTAATGGCACTGTCATCAACCATCACCAGCCTATTGTCACCCATGACCAACCCTTCACCCATCTGTTGCCACCCTTCCCAAACCCATCCCCACCCATCAACACCAACACATCACCATCCATCAGCACTGACCCCTAAACCATTGCCACCTGCACCAACAAGTCACCATCCCTCACTAACCCATCACCAGCCATTACAATCCACCAAACCATCACTGGCCCATGCCCACCCATTCCCAATCAGTGCCATCCAGCCTCCCTAGGAAACAGACCCAACCCCCTGTGGTAATGGCAGGGTGTGGCCCAACCCTGTGTGGTACTGCATGGGAGGCTGTGGGGACAGTGCCTGTCTGTGCAGGTGAAGCACTGGTGGCAGTGAGCTATGAGGTCAACCCTGCCAGCCCCAGGGCATTTTGGGCTCTCAGATCACAGCTCATGTTATGAAAATCATAAATTATTTATTGCAGCTAAGAAGAGAAAAGCTGTGAGCTGCCGCCTGCTTAGACCTGCTGTTCATTTCTGGGCTCTGCCCACCTAAAGCAGGTCTTACATTTATATTTCATGAGTGTGTCCCCCAGAAGCAGTTTTACAGTGAAAAGAAGGAGTAATGCACATGCTGCACAGAACCCAGGCAGGTGATGCATAGCCCCAGCAGCCTCCTCTATCTCAGCCAGAACCCCATACTACTGCACAAGAAAACCCTCCCCAGGCACTGAATCTTGTTTTCTCATAAAATTTAGGACAATCCGTTAGGGCTTGTCCTGTGCTTTGGAGGCAAGCGTGCCAACAGGCGGGTTGGCACAAGTCATCTCTGTTGAGGTGGGTGCTGGGAGCACACAGAAAGCTGAGCTCCATGGAGGTTGTCTCAGCCTACAAGGCTTGTCTGGTCCTGAGCCTGAGCTGCTGGCCCATCAGAGCAAATTCACATCACACCTTTTTAAAAATGTGTGGCTTAGTCCAGGCACTCACCACAGATATATGTAGTGGAGGTAGGGTGAACTTACACAGCCTATCTACATTTGGGGGACGCCCTGCAAAGACCTGTCATGCAGAAACACCTTCCTGGCTCCATGTTTTGGGCACGTGCCAGGTCCTGGACTGACCTGGGAGCTTTCTCTGCTTGCTGCCAGGTGGTTTGGGGTGTTGTGATGATGACCTGGGTACCTGCATTGGACAAGTCGAGTTTGTGCCTCATGCAGTTTCAAGCGGGAGTGTTCCCCCCTCAACAGCCCTGGACTGGCCGTCTCCCGTGGGCGGTTGTCAGCTCGGGTTCAGCTCTTCACATCACCTGCTCTGAGGAGTCTGTCTGCTTGTTTGTTCTTGCCTGAACCCATTAATTAACCTGAATTAAAGCATCATTTGAGCTGACAGTGCTGGGCTTCCTTGCAGCAAGGATGTTCATTATGATTACCACCTGGGCAAGGAAATTACAGCAAAATTCCTGCACTGCCAAGATCTGGGAATGATCCACCAGCAGGACCCACAGACCTGGGATGGGGCTGGGATAACAACAAAGAGCCTATTCCCATGGAGCTTGCTGGAAACAGGACCAGATGCAAAAACCCTTGAGCCTCTGGGAGCAAGGGGCTGTGCCAAGGGGATTTAATCCCCATCTAGCCTAGGGATGATGGGGAAAAACTCCTGTCTGTGATGCAGTAGCTGCTGCTCATGGGGTTTGGGTGGGACCCACCAAAAAGCTCCTTCCCTGGAGGAGATACAGCCCTGGGATGGGCTGCAGAGCCACAGGCTATCTCCATTTCTGCCTGGGGTTTCCAAACCTGGTTGCACAATGCTGTGACCATCCTGCCCTGGTGCTAGGAATGGCCATGTCTGACCAGCAGGGACATCCCATGGCCACTGGGCTCATGGGGTTGTGATGAACCCTTCCCTCTCTCAGCACCCACTCCTGCCCAAGATGTGTTTTTTCTTAGAGGTGAGTGGAAATATAGAGAAATCCTTATGGAGGGAGAGAGGAGCATGGCCAGGTCAAGGAGCATTGCTTTGAGCCTTTTGTCCCTGTTAGTGACCAAGTGGTGGAGGGTCCTGCATTATGCAAAGGTCATGCAGCATCATCCTCCTCCAAGCAAGAATCCCTGCAATGCTCCCACACCAGGAGTAGTGTGGGGCATATCAGTGGGAGTCCCTGTGCTCTGTGTCAGGGATTTCCATTGGAGCTGAAAGGAGTGAAAGGTGAAGCATGAGCAGAGTCCAGCCTGTGTGTCCCAGCACTCTGAGCCTGCAGCAGGTGCTCTCGTACCCACAGCTGTGCAGCACCTTCCTGTGGCTGTGGACAGATGGAACACTGCTGCCCAAGGGCAAGAAATGCCAGGGAAAGGCCAGCTGAGCCAGATTTTAAAACTAAATTACATCTTGACCTTTTCATCAGCTTTAGCACAAGATGTGATCCCTGTCAGTGAGCCTCAGCAGGTTTGGATATGTTCATGTTTGCACTTTTCCATGTCTCTCTGTAGCCCCTTTCCAATAGTTCAGGTATCCAGTGCAGTTTCTGTACTGCATGTTCTCACTGGTTCAATGAATAATCAATTTAACTGCCATATACATTGCTCATCAAGAAAGAAACTGCTTCTTGTTAGAGGTGTGAAAGTAAGTCACGTGTAAACTTAGCTTAGCCCTCAGATGGGAATTGATTTCAAAGCAATGGAACCTGCCTGGGTTCCCAGGAGCTGGACCATTTTCAAACCAGCTACTGTTTTGCAGAAGAGGGGAAATACTTTCCCAAAATACTGCAGGAGGGTTTTGGGGATTCACTAATGGCCAGGTAGCAGAGGAAAGAACAGTCACCAGGATGAGACCCCAAGCTGTGTTCCCATGCTTTGAAACAGCCAGCTAGGAAGACAATGTCTCAACACCCAGAGTGAGCTGAGGGCAGCTGTGCCCAAACAGTGTCTGGCCATGGGTGGCCTGGGGCTGTGGGTGACTCTGGCCAGCCCCACTCCTGGGCTGCCGGTCCTACATGCTACCAATTCTGTTTCTTTTTGTTTTGAAGAAAAATGATCTTCTGGGGTGGGATTTGCCCCCACTCCAGGGATTTGGACATTAATTTGTAATGGGGATTAAGCATTCAAATCCCTTAAGCAGCTTTTGCAGCCCCATCACTCATTCCCCTCACTGCTGAGACCCCCGGCCAGCCCCGCTCAAGCATGGACAGTGTCTGTGAAACCCCCACATCAGCAGGGCCCTGGGCACGGTGGCATTGGCATCACATCATCAAGGACTCCCTTGCTCTGCAGGAGATACAGATATGGCTCTCCCCAGCCCCTGGAGGGAAGGTCCCAAGCAGCCGGGCTGGAGGTTTCACTGCCAGCTCTATCCCAACTCTGGGCACAGAGCATCTGCTGGGGCTGTGGCCAGGGCAGCATGAAGAGCTTTTAACATCCAAGACTAACATGAGCTTTGGTAAAGGCTCTAACATCCCCTTAAACCCCTCAAGTTCAGCTGTGCCCCTGAAGTGCACCCTTCCCAAAACTACAGGGCTCAGCCTCTGCCCTGCTCCAGTGTAGGAGGCCTGTTGGGAACCGGGGTTTAAGGCTGCTCTCCCCAGCAATGTTTCCACTGCAAGACACTTCTATAAATAGACTGACACCATTTCTCTGCTTAATCACCATGGACTTTTAGGCTATTTCCACTATATTTCAATTCTGCATGTTGATTTCCTTTTAACTTTCCCCTGTGAATATCTGTCATGGTTTAAAGAGCACAGCTCACTGGAAGGCAAGGGACAGCTTCAACAGCCCAATATTCAGGACAATAAACCCAAGGAGAAGGATTGTCCTCCTGGTTTGAATGGAGGGAAAGACTGTGGGTGTGCTGTTTCCAGCCGAAGGCTGCTGGCAGCATGTGGGATGCCTGTAATGCCATGGTAGGTAACAGAAATCTGCAGGAGGCAGCTGGCAGGGCTCCCTCTCTGGCATGACCCTCCGCCCCAGGGCTTGGCCTCAGCAGGGGGTTAAGGGAGGGCATGGCCCCCACAGGTGGGGTGCTGGATCCCTGGGATCCTCACCCCCAACCTGGGAAAAGAGCTCCATACCACAGATCCCTTCCTGGATTCCTCCACAAGGTCCTGTCCCCAGCTGAGAGATCTGGGAGAGAAGAGTGTGAATTTAGGGGTGTCCACCTTGGCCATGCCCTGGTGATGTGGCAGTTGAAGCGCAGTGCAAGGATGCAGTGCCCCTCTGTCTGGCGTGACGCTCCTTGAGCCATTGGCATCATCCCCTACCTTGCTGAGGGCACAGAGGAGGAGGAGGAGGATCACAGTCTACCCTCAGGGCACCATTGGGCACTGGGCACTCCTCTTTCCAAGGGCTTTGGGACATGGGGTGAGGCAGAGGAAGCTGTGAGCATGCTCCTAGACACAGCATAGCCTCTCCACTGGATCACAATGGAAGGAGGGTGCCCAAGTGTCTGGGAACCCCATCAACATCTGACCCCATTAGTACCCATCTCCATGGGGATGTTGTTTGGTCACACCATGGGCAGTCACAGCAGTTGAGGAAAACCAGGGCTGTCTTCAGGCCACAGCCATTTTGCCTCACCAGTATCACTAATCTCACTGCCCACTCCCAGGGTAGCAGTTGCTTTGCTCTCCCCTCTTCCTTTTCTTCACATTCCCAGTCACTCCCAGCAGAGATCTCCCTTTAGCCCAGAGTTTGCTGCTGGTCTCTGAAAAATACTGCAAGATGCTGGCAGCTTGATCCTTCTCACATCTCGTTGTGTCATCCTGGGCCAACAGCTCCCCACTGCCCCAGCTGCCTCCACCTCTCACAGCATTCCATCCCTCTCTGTGAAGGAGGTCACTGCTGCCCTGAACCACCCAAGAAGCAAAGCTTGGCTTGGGAATGGAGAGGGGAATGCTGCACTCCACACTAGTAGGCTGCTGGCTCCTGCATCCCCATCCCCTCTGACAGCTAGGCTGCAGGCTCTGCTGAGCCTCTGCTGCAGAAACTCCATGGGGTTCTGTGATGGCAGCAGCCACTAAATAATCTGTCAGCTCCTTCAGATGAAGTGGGGTGGCCAGTGGCCAACAGGGTGGTGTGGAGCAGAGCCTGGTGAGTGAGGAGTGAATGTGCACCCACTGGGGAGATTTTCTGAGCCAGTGGCTACTGTGAAATGTGCCAAACATCACATTAACACAGTGATAGATGTCTGCAGGCACATCAAACCAGCAAAAACCCTCCTTGGCCCACTAGGCCCCCTTGGGAAGCAAAGGCAGCAGCTGATTTGGATTTCCTCTGAAATAATGCAACTCCAGACAAGGACACATTTGAAAAGCATGCAGTTCCCAAGGGCTTTTATCATAAAATCAAAGAATCATTAAGGTTGGGAAAAACCTCTAAGATCATTTAATCCAACCATTAACCTAGGCCTGAAAGGTTTACCACTAAACCATGTCACCAAATGCCACATTGAGCATGTAGGGCCAAAGCCAGCAGAGTTAAAACCATGTCCAGCTACCAGCCATCTGGAAAGTTCTCACTTATGTCACATCCAGCATGTGTCAATGCAGTGTGAGGTGGGAACAGCTATGATGCCCTCCAATCTGACCCAGGGCCATGTTGAGGGGATGGTCAGCACAGAGAAAAGTAGCAACTCCAGCATCCATTTGTGGGTGCAGCATCCCATGGCAATGCTGGGAATGGAAATCCCTCAGGAGCCAAACCCTGGGCTCACCAGTGAGTTAGCAGCCAAACAAGCCAGGCACATTAGGCTCTTCCATCTAAGAAATGTTCCAGATGTTTATATCTCTGCTTTGTGTTGTGCTGTGCCAAACCTCCCTCCCTGGGGAGAGGAGAAATGCAGGGGAAAGCAGCTCTTTGTGGTTTGCATAAGCTTCTACCCTTCTGTCTGAACAGGAAATCAGTGAATTTTGGGAGTTACATCAATGCTGCCCAGGGAAATTCTGAGTTTGGTTAGGGGCAGTGAAAATCCGCAAAGCTGTCCTCAGCTGGGGTGGGAGCAATGGGCTGTGCTCAAGAAGACCTCCGTGAGGTTCCCACAACCTTCCAGGGAGCATCCCCACCTCCTGCCCCAGCTCTCAGGAAAAAGTCAGCTTCCTTCAGCCTCCTTCCTTTTGCTGTTTGCTGATGAATCATTCCTGGATCCTTAAGACACTTCCATGAGTCCCAGACTGAAGGCTGGAGTTTCTGCAGCACTTCTGCAACACTGCTAAGGAAAATCCACATCAAAAAGCTCCTGTTGTGGTCAGTTCCTTTGGTCTTGGGAGAGACTCTTCCCTTGGGGATATCAGAAAGGGGGGATACACTGGGGCAGAGCTGAAGACCCCTCTTCCCACTTGGGATGGGATAAGCAGATCACACCAGGACACCAGGGATGCCCCAGAGGTGTGTAATGTACCTGGTTCTTTGCAATACATTACTGGAAAGTCCAAGGTGGACAATGCTAAAATGTAATGTCATCTCCCATGGAATATTCCTGACTGCCCAGGACTCACAGCTGCCTGCAGAGGACCCTGGATTTTGGGGGCTGCATGAAGGGACAGTGCTCCACACACAGTGCAGTCATGTCTGGCCAACAGGAGAGTAGGATGCTGCCAAGGATTTTGAAAGCAAAAGGCATCAGAGCAACTACCAACACCCAGGATCAGCACCCCACACCCAGGACCAACACCAAATGCTTGTCCCCAGTACCAGGACTTAGGATCAATACCCAGTGCAATCGCCAGTACCAGCCCTCAGTACAAGCCCCAGTACCCAATGCTGACTCCCAGCATCAAAGTGCTGATGTTCAACACCATCCTCAGTGCAAAGACCCTGTACCAGCACCAGTGCATGAGGCACTGGTGTCCCAGATTTTGGACCAATGAAACTAGTTTAGGGTTTGACCCATTCATGCACAGACTTTCCCAGTTTCCCATCCCTGACAAAGGAGAAGGAATTCATTAAATCCACAAGGAAGGGAAAGGGGCTGGGGGTGGGCAACAGTCCCCCAGTCACCTGGGACTGGGCAGGGCTAAGGCATCTCCTGCAAGTGGCACAAAGAGCCACAAGAGCTGCTCCCCCCGAATGTGCTGAGCACATCCTCCCACACTTGCGTTGGCTGCCTGGACAGGGTCTCTGGAGGAGCCAAGCTCACGCAACAACCCCTCTTCCAGGCACTTGTGCTGCTGCCTTCAGAGCTTTATGAATATTGTAGCAAGGCCATTCCTTTCATCTCTGCTTCTTTCCAGGGAATCCCAAACCTTCTGCACATTCATTTCCACCTCACTGTTCCTCTTAATTATTTAAACTCGCCTTCCCAAAAGCGGAGCCCTTCCATTATCACTCCTTCCTCTGAAGCGCATGTGGAATTTGGGGACTTGCAAATCCACTCGACTTCTTCACATTCGTGCAGAGCAGGTTTCCTCAGGCTCTCGTCCCTGCTCCTTCCCAGCCTGGCCCCAGGTGACACTCACAGAGGCCTCAGCCACTGAAACCTCAGAGCCAAGGCAGAGCATAGCAGCTTTTTACTGGGGTCCTGAATGCTGAGGATCTTCCCCATATGACTTTGATCATTTCCATGGTTCTTCCTGGTAGTCCTCCCCTAGAGCTGCGTGCAGGGCCAGATGTCCCTGCACTGCAGCTGTACCGATGTGGCTCATCCTAGACAAATCCCTCACTGCTCTATGCCCAGCCTCAGCAAGCTGAAAGCACCTGCAAGAGCTCCCTGCAGAGCAGATCCCCTCCCTGCCCCTCTAATGAGACATACTCAGTTAATTGCCTTTTAACATAGGAACACCAAGCCCAGGTCCCTAAATACTTAAAGTTAAAACCTGATGGCTCAAATGCTGTTGGAGAAATGCAGTTTTCAATAAAATAGATTTACATTAACACCTTCTCTGTCTACTTCTGAAAGGTGGAAGCTGCGTTTGAGCACCACCATGTGTCTCTTCCTGCTGGCCAAGCTCCCAGCTCCCCATGCTGTTGGGATCCAGCCACAGCTGAAAAGGGACGGTCTGGTGGAGCTTTGGGGGTGCTGGCAGGACACAGGAGCCAGTGAAGGGGGTGACTCAGACAGCTATGACACATCTCAATCTCTTGTCATGCCTGAACCTGCCAGGTGTTCAACAGCCAAGGCTTCGTGCCTGCACCAGCCCTGCCTGTGGTGTACCACGCTTGGGTGTGAGCAGTGTGACCAGAACATTTGCTGGAGCAAGAGACCCCTGGCCACTGGTCTTTTTCCCCCTCCTGCTATTGGTGTGCCATTCTCTCGTTATCTCATACCCTAAGGGTCTCTTGGTTTGGCTCATCCTCCCTGAGGCCTCTGTGGGAGGATTGGGGTTTCCTTACCCCACTGAAGGGGACAAGGATAGTAAGGAGGTGTAGTGTGTCTCTCATGGACACCTGGCCACCTCCACCAGCTGTGCACTACTCCTATAACTATTATTTGTTTATGCATTTATTGGTACCCAGCTGCAGACTGGAAATAGGGTGAGGGCTCCAAGTGGACACTGGTGTGGAGGGGCTGCCAGAGTCCCCAGTTTCCAACACCACAAGCAGCATCACCTAAGCAAGGAAACCCCACTCTGAGAAGCTCCCAGCTTCATAACCCTCCAAAATACTCTAACAGAGGTGCATGCAACTCCTCTAGGGCTGTGTCAGCAATGTCCTGGGTGGACATTGGAAATTGTTGCTGTGGCATCACTGACTGATGACCCTGTGACACCAGCCATAGGGGGTCCATCCCTTCCCCACCACCCTGACTTGGTTGTTGGCCAGTCCCCAGCAGTGGGACCCCTCGCCTGTTGTGGCCAGGCCAGCATTCGCCTCCACACGTCACTCCCTGAATTAATCATCAGCCTTGCTCTGCGCTTGATTCCTCACTTAAAAAGATTTTTACACATTAAAAATTCACAGCACTAAATGATTGATGGCTAAGGCCCCCTGCACCCCAAGGAAGAGCTCAGGCTGCTCCAGCTTCACTTTACACCAGGACTCCAGCATATCCTTGTCCCCAGCCATCCCCAGTGCTGCACTGGGCATCATCTTGGGGAAAAAAACAGCATGGCAGTGACACCCCCCAAAAAGGCACCATTAGCTCTCTAGAGCGGCTTTTGTCTGCAGAAGGCGTTTTTAGGTGGTGGAACATCTCCAGGGCCTGTTGTGGCCATCACCAGTGGTAACAAGACACTCTACTCCAGTGTGGGGGTCTTGGGAGGGTCTCAGTGCTATTTGCCAGCCTGAACAGCACAGAGGAGGGCTGTAGGCTTGAGTGAGAGCTGAAATGGAGGCCTTCTGTTCTCTTCTTCCATGACTCCATCTCTCTGTACAATCCCAAGCTGTGGCAGGTGTTTGGGAACAGCCATTGTGGGGCTGCATAGGTCAGCGGGGGAGAGAAAAAACCTTTGTGCTGTGCCGTGTGGGCTCTTGTCCATCCTGTCACTGTCCCCAGCAGTAACAAACACCTGCCCCCACTTCCCCAGAGCCTTGCTGCTTCCTGCCCACAGCCGATGCCCACATCTCAGGCACCTGCCCCTGACACCCTCCAGCACGCACCCACAGCACCAACCTCCTAAACTCATCCCCTAAACACACCCCCTAAACCCACCCTTTAAACCCACTCCCTAAACCCACCCCCTAAACCCATCTCCTAAACTCATCCCTGTAAACTCATCCCATAATCCTGTTCCCTAAATCCATCCCCTAAACTCATCCCCTAAANCCACCTCACCAGCAAGCCTAGCACCTCCTTCTGCTGTCCTCCAGCCCCAGCTGTGTCGTGGTGCCCTGCTCCCCACCCCAGCCACCACTGCCTCCACTCTCCTCTGCCCGGTGGGTCTTGGGGTCCTTTGACCACCCTGCGGCATCACCCTCCTGTTCAGAGCTCGATGGGCCGCACCAGCCACAACCCAGGTGCTCGGCTGGGCTTTGGCTCACTACTCCCTGGAATCCTCATCTGTCTGGAGGGACACTTCCTTTCACACTCCCCCCACACCCTGCTCGACCTCCACACCCAGGTGTCAAGTGGTGTTGCACCCCTCAAACAGACACCGACTCATTAACAACTATCCCTCATTTCAGGTGTCTCTCCTCTCAGAAGAGACCTGTCTGGAGCAGTGCCAGGGGGTCGGAGCAGCTCTTCTGCCACCCACAGTGCTTCAGATCTTCCCAGGTGCCAGTAGCGCCCCAGGTGCTCCCTGCCGCATGTCCCGTGGCTGGGGAGGGCGTGCGAATCATGCTGTTCCTCTTCTTTTCTTCCTCGATGGAGAAGACGCAGGTCCCACACGCCTGGCTGTTCTCCACGGGGCTGTCCCTGTCCCTACTTTGTAGGTGGGTTCCGACCAGCTAGTTCAGAGGTACCACCTACACTGTGCAGAATCTGCAAGAAAAAAACTCACATAGATTGGACACTTCCCAGCTTCTCTCTGCTCGCTGGAAAAAAGCGAACCAGCTGGATGCTGGCACTGGCACAGTCTGGACACGCTGGGGCTGCTGGACAGAATGTGGCAGGAGGGAGCCCCTGAAGTGGTGGCAACGGATCCACGCTTGGGGAATGCGTTCCTGTCCTGCAGATGGAGTGTGAAGTTCCCAGTAGAGATCCGACAGCAGAAAGCAATGGCAAAAGTGCTGCTCGGTGGAGGATTCAGGCTCCGACCCGCCCCGGAGGCGGGCGGCGGGAAAGTCACTCTCCTTGGCTCCGCTCCACAGCTGCCAGCTCAAAGGCCCGATTGTCTGCCGGCAGCAGATGTTCAGTTTCGGGCGGCGGCACAGAGGGGCTTTTCTGCTCTTCTCAATGACAGATCTGTGCCATTGCCGTCGGGAAGGTTCCGCTGCGTTTCCCCGGCCCTTGCCAGATCCCCGGCAGCCGGGAACCTGCCGGCAGCGGGGCACCGGCCGGAGAAGGGCGCTTTATGTGCCGGACATGAGTGGGCTCTCTCGAGTGAGCTGGAAATGTCAAAAGGGAATCGGATGCCATAAACCCGAGGGCTCTGCGGAGGGGAAGTGAAGCTGGGGCAGGGGGAGTGGAGACCTGAAAACAGCTGGAAATAACTCCCCAGGGAAAAACTGAGTTTGGCTGTGCAGGGCAGAGGGACATCTGCTGGGCAGGAAATTCCCCCTTTGTCCTAAGGACTCAGCTGGCATCTTTGCTGGGTGCTAGAGGGCAGAGAGCACAGAAACAGAAGGGATTTGGGGGCTAGTTTGTGCTCATAGTGTACAGCCAGCCCCATCCTGCTCTGCAGGGTGAAGGGTCAAGCTGGAAATCAGTGGGTGAAGCTGAGATCCTTGTCCCCACGCAGGTCAGTGTCCCTGCCTATCACCAGGGGCTAGGGAATCTCAGGGCTGCTGCCCCTGGGCAAGGGCATTCCCCACTGAGGACAGGGCCACAGCTGGGACCCCACCCTACTGCGGGACCGAGGTCACAGGAATTCACAGGGATGGGTGTCCCCCTTTCCAGGAGTCACACCTTTTGGGGACAATCAGTTTGGGCACCTATGTTCAAAATCCATTTCACAGCCTGCTGGCTACAGGAAGACATGAGAAGCCCCTGAAGGAAAATGGTCATTTTGAAGGTATACAGTGTTTCAGCCAAGATCACGGATTTCCACGGCAACCCAGGCTGCAAATCCTCCATGCACAGCATGATCCCAGTAGCGGAATGTCTCAGATGTGGGAGCATCCCACTGATGGGTCTCACTGACTGTTGGGGTGTGTTTAGGGCCACGTAACAGCAGGACATGCCGGCCATTGGGGCAGGTTCCCCTGGTGCTGCTGGCGGGCCTGGCTCATGGCCAAAGCAAACCCCAGCTGCGGAAAGCCCACATGGCATTTCCCTCAGCACTGATAAGGCTGAGCTGCAATCACAGCCACAAAAAAAGCTGTCTGGGCCTTCCTTGGGCTGGCCAGGTGCTGTGCCAAGCACATCAAGGATTGCTTGAGATAAAAGCCCATGCCTGCTGTGCCACACAGGCACGAAATGTCACCTGTGGCCAGCTAGATCAGAGGGGACACGGGCTGGGAGACAGGGGACGAGGGCACCTTGCACCTGGACTAGGGTTGGTCTTGCAGGGCTGTGCTGGGGACAAGAGGATGCACTGGGTCACATACCTTAGTGGAACATAGCAGGAGGTGGCATGGAGCAGGAGGTCCCCAGGGAAAGGGTGTCATTGAGGCTGGTCTGTGTTTGATGCAGGTGACACAGCATAGCCCTAACCTGGGTCCAAGGGAATCTCCAGGAGGCAATGGGTAGTGGGAAATGGCAAGGCAGGAGGCTTTTGGCAAGGAGTCTTTGTGGTGTTTGTCCTGCAGTCAGGGTTTGGCTTCCCTCAGTGGCTTCAGCCTCCATGCAACCTCCTTCCCTGCCAGCTCAGCAGGGTCTGAGCACCATGCGTACAACCACAGCTCCTCAGCGACCCTTCCCCAGGTCCCACACTGCTGGGGAAGCATCTCCAGTTTCACTCCTGGGCTTTTTGTTTTGCTGCAGCATCTCAGGGAGGAAGGATCTGAGCAGAAGAGGTGACATGAGGAAGCGAGCTTTCTGTTCACTCCCAAACCTCCAGGCAGAAAACAAGGACATCCTGCTGGGGTGGCTGGGCAGGGACTCTGTGCCTGTGGGGAGGGCAGTGTGCTGAGCTGGGATATTGCTGGTATTAACACCCTTTCCTACAGGGACTGGGCCAGACAGAGCATCACAACTTTTGCCTCTGGTCCCACACCATGCCCAGCCTGGCCAGTTTGTTCAGGGGGACATAGAGACGGGGGGTGGAGCCAGGAGCCAAGCTCAGACAGGCTTGGTGGAGCTGGGGCAAGCAGAGATGAACTCAGACAGCCAGGAGATGGCTGGAATGCATCTGATCATTTGTTTTCCAGGTGTACCCTGAGCATGCATTGCTCCTCCCTGCCATGGGCCACCACTGGCCAGTCTGGTCACCCAGGACTTCAGAGCCCACTGCCTCAGAAATGACCAAGGTGCTCAGGGCTGCAAGATCCTGCTGCCCATGGAGGAGACCCAGGTGCCCAGGGGTCAGGATCCCACTACCCAGGGAACAGAGTCATCCAGAGCTGTAGCAAATGGAATGGCTCGTGCTGCAGCATATGTGGCTGGCAGCCCTTTCCCACCAGCATCTACAGCAGCATTTCTCAGGGTCTCTCCATCCAGGAGCCATCTGAATAACACAGAATGACAGCAAATGCTTGATCATAGCCCACCAAAAGCCTGGACAAGCTTTGTGTGTTTTCTCATGTGCCAACACCACCCAATTCCTGTGCTGTGTGCAGAGGGACAGGGATGCAGCCTGTTCTGTCAGTCTCCAGTCACCTCCAGTTCCTGGGGGATCTGTTCCCAGCACACTGTGGAGAAGCACCCAGCTATGCTGGTGTGAGTCACAGTACATGCACATAGGCATATGCATGCCATTTCCTGATGGGAAAAGAGGCACAATCACATTCACAGTCCCAGTAGGGACTGGCAGAGAGAAAAGAATTGGGATTCACAGGGAAAATAATTTTTTGAGATCTTCTTCTGGACTAAAAAAGCTTTTTAATAGATCTGATTCTGTGAAAACTCACCAGTTCCTGGAGCTTTTTGTTCAAATGGACACTCTTATGAGGGTCAGGGCGGATTTCAATGGCTGTCGGGAAGGAACAGCTGTGCCAGACTGAAAAATAATGCCATGAAAGTCAGCAGAGTCCCAGACAGCTGAATAACACTCCACCACCAAGAAACCACCGATTTTTTTTAGCAGAACTGCCCCCACAAGAGGAACAGAAACCTGGCTACCCCTCCCCGCTCCTCCATGCAGGGTTATGGGAGAGATGTTGAATAGAAGAGCTTGGTCCCATATTGTGGAAGTCCCTGGTCTTTACCTGTAGCCTTTCCCAGACTGAGCATCTGTGCATCTTTCACCCACACAGGCACAAGTCCTAACACCCACAACCTCACAGCTACACTTTGGTTAACACAGACCCTGGCACAAGTGTGGGTGAAGCTGCTGCCATTTGTCTCCAGGCCTGGGTTCAGCTACACCTGCTGGGCACCGCCAGCCTGGGCAGACAGGTGCCACAGCTCACACCGGTCCTGGCTCGGCGTCCCTGGTGTGGGGTGGGGTCACTGCACTGGTCACCAGCCAAGGCCTCAGAAGCACTTTGCTCCATGTGATCTGCTTCTGGGTGCAGATGGGATTTACATGGGGTGTGAACACCAATCACCTCAGGTGAGTTTTCTGGCCATGGCCTCATATTTGAGTCCCATAGTTTTTGCAGAAAACAATGAATATTAGAAACAAGGGCTGTCCCTTGGGTTTGAGTCTTCTCAGTGACCAGAACGTAAAGCCAGAGGAGTCTGATCCCTGCAGGGAACAATGCAATTCTGCTTGCTTAAAGGCTGCTGGTGAGTCTCAGCCTGCAAATACCTCTGAGCTGCCACAGTTTTGTGATCCAGCACCACATTCAGGCAGCCCCAGGGCTGCATTTCTTTTGTGGTGCTGTGTGGTTTGTAGTCTCCCCACTCTTCCACAGCTCAACCCCCATGCTGGGGTGGCAGCAGTTATGTGGGGGTCTGGCACCCACAGAGCTGTGGTGACGTAACTTTCCCAAGCTCATGTTTCCTCAACTCCTCCTTTGCTGTTTCTTCCCTTTGCAGGGAGGAAACTAGAACTGCTGCCTGGAGGTGGATGACAATTTCTTGGATGCCCAGAGAGCAGGAGTGAGGGACCTGGACACGGGCCCATCATGGAACTCTGAGCTGGGTTGCAGGGTGTGAGCTCCACAGCACAGGTGGGCACCACTGGGACTTGCCTCATCACCCCAGACTTCACCTTTCCTCACCTGGACAGAGAAGATAAAGCTGCAGGGTGCAGAGGACCCAAGTGATTTCTTCTTGAAGCAGTCAGTGAATTGGCAAGAGCGGTGCTACTCAAGACCTGCTTTGGAGACCAATTGAGGGCATGAAATCGCCAAGTTCATTACCACAGGATGCTGGGGAGGCCAAGTATGCAAATAGATTGGAGAGAGACAGGTCTGTCAGTGGAGGTAGAGTCATTAGAGCTATTAAGGTACTTCCGTCCGGATGCAAACCCTTTCCCAGGAAGTCTCCAAACTGCCTGCCGGCACCTGGGAAGGACGTCGGGAATCACATCTTATTTCTCCTGCTCTTGCCGTGAGTAGTGTTACAGAAGAGCCAGATATAGAAAAATACCCGTGAAGTTCAGAGCTGAAAAGAACAGATGAAGAAGCAAAAGTCGTTGCTGAGGGTTTCAGTGCTGAAAGGGTGTGGAGCAGTAAGTGAGGGCAGCCTCTAAGGTGGGGAATGGCCGGGGTCCTTACTGGATGTGAGGAGAGCCCAGAGCTCGCGGCTCAGCGACCAGCACAGGAAGCAGGCGGGGAAGAAAGCTGGCAAGAAAAGGAGACAAACAGCCGTGGCTGGGACAGGGAGGGCTGCCAGGAACTCAGCGGGACCAGGCCCGGGAAGCCCAGGCAGGGCCAGAGGCACAGTGCTCCCGGCCATGGGTGGGACGAGGGCAAGAGGTGCGGGGGGCAGCTGTGCTGGGGAAAGCACGGTGGTGCAGGGAGCTGGACCCCAGCCACCCGCCGGGCCCCGGCCAGCAGCGGGGTTGAGCTCAGGGCAGAGAGTACCCCAGCATCGGGGTGATGTGGGCAGGGGATCCCCCTTTCTGCAGGGTGGGCATCCCCGATGTAGACAGGTTAGGGAGAATGCCGTCCCCAGGGTGATTGGAGTAGGCGCACCCCATCCTGAGCACCTTAGGGTGACAAGGGTAGGGGACACCCCTCCCCCCAGGTGACAGGAACGGGGTACATCCCACCCCGGGCGGCCATGGGGACAGCAATATCCCCTCCCCACGCGCAGAGGGGGCTAGCGGGGATGCCGCGGAGCGAGCGGCCGGGGGCGGTACCCCTCCCGTCGGGCCCGGAGCCG
>VXBB01009700.1:65762-95625 GCA_013399915.1 Illadopsis cleaveri
CGCCTCTGGCTGGCGGCGGCGGGGTTCCCCGGGGTCCCCTGGACTGGGGACGGGCTGTCGCCCCGACGTGCGGATGCCTGGTGCTTGCTGGCTCCCCAGGGCGCTGGGGATTCCCCAGGGGTGCCTGGAATCCGTAAGGTTGGGGATGCTGGTGGACTCCCAGGGAGCTGGGGAACTGCAGGGCTGGGGCTTCTGGGGACTCCCTGGGGTCCTGGGGACCTATTCGGGCTGAATGTGCTGTGGGTTCCCCGGGTGGTGGGACATGGCACCCAGGCTGCTGCAGGCCGCTTTGGGGTGCTGAAGGGCACAGGGGTGCTGTGGGGTTTAGGGTGCTCCTGCGTGCACATGGAGATCCTGCCATGGGGTTGTGCACAGTGCTGTGTGTGTACCCCGGCTGTACCTGGGGTGCCTGGGTGTAAATTTAGTTTCATCTCTGAGCCCCTCCTCACAGCAGGACAAGCCCAGGCCATCGTTGCTGATGCCGTGTGTTGTCAGCAGCCCTTGTGTTGTCAGCAGTCCCAAGGGAATCAGGAGGTGTTGGTGGAAGGTGCTGGTGGGCAGCTGTGGTGAGGGTGCAAGGAAAGGGGTTGATGTTCTCTAGTGAAACTGTAGGGAGCCTATAGCCCTATAGGTATGAGGGCGCTGGTAGAGCTGATCCCCATGGGGGTAAGTCTCTGTGTGGACTCTACACCTGCTGTGTGTGAGCTCAGGAAGGTCCCTGAGGGGCTGGAGCGGGTGCAGAGCCTGGGCAGCCCCTTTGGCCTCCCAGCCAGCTGGGCCATCGATGACGACAACTCCAGAAATAACAGTCCAACCCTGAAATTAGGCTGTTGAGATGATTGAAGCATTTCCCTTTCTCTCCCTGGGTCAGCGTTGTGCACCCACCCACCTGGATCCAGCTCCTCCAGGAGCAGCTCCAGCATAGACGGTATGGCCAAAGTGGCCTGGGCAAATAGGCACAGGCCCTCCCATACAGCCCCAGCAGCAGGGGATGGGGACAGGAAGATGTCATGAGCCCTGGATACCTCCTGCTGAACCCAGCCACAGTGCTGGCAGGTAACATTGCAGGTGACAAGTACGTGTGACCGCTGGCTGTGTGCAAGGAGCCCGAATCCTGGCAGGTTGCTGGCAGTGGAGGAAGCCATGTGCTTGCTCAGTGGTTTCCCTTTAACTTTGGAACAGCCTCAGTTCCAAGCTTCAAGGCTTATCTCCTGTGCAGCTACGAGGGAAGCATGCCTGGCTGAGATAAATCAAGTTGTGCTGGCCAGGGCTGCTCTGGACTCTGTTCTTCTCACATTCCTCATGACCTCAGTATTTTGGCTCAGGAGGAGAGCCAGAGAGAACCCTCTCTGTGTCCAGCCCTGCCAGTGGAGCAGCTCAGGCTGCACTGTATCAGGTTGTTGAACAGGGCTGAGGCTGCTGCAACTGTGCCCCTGGGGAGGGAAAGGGCCCAAAGGTCTCGAGCTTTAGGAACAGCTCCCCCAGACCTCTCTTCTGCCAGTCCAGGAGCTTGGGAACCCCAAGGGGAAATCACCCCATGAGGCCAGAGGTCCCAAGGTGCTGCCTGCAGCTGGGGCTAGGGCATGAGGACTGGGTGGTACCTGGGCTGTGCTCCCAAGCCTCCCGCATCCCTGACATGACTTCTTACTGTAATTGAGCAGAGAAGCTCCAGTTTTGGCCCCAATTTTCCCATGTTGGCATTGGTACAACAGCACAAGGGGAAAATACAGGTGTGAGCCCAGGCAAGGCATAGCCCTACCTCCATGGGGGTAGTTGGGTGCCTGTGCATCCTCCTTCTCTTCCCCTCGCTGCCAAGCCTCCCTGCCAATCCTTTGCTTGTACCATCCTGCTTTTCTGTTGAAACACCAGTGCTAGAAACAACACTTTCATTACTTCCAAAGAGAGCTGGGATCATGTAAGGGCTTCCCTCAGGGGTCCGTGTACCCAGCCCCTTCAACAACCTGCACTAGTGCCCAAGGAAGCAGCTGAAGCTGCTGAAAATCAGCCTTTGGCACCAAAGTGACTGGTACAATTGGCCCCAGCAAGACTTCAGCCCAGGTGGAGGGTGGCTGCCTGAGTAGTGCCATGGTTGTGGCAGCCAGGTCCAGCTGGTGCTGACAGTGGCTGGGCCATGGGTGTGGAGACTCCACCTGCTGCACACTGGGACCATCTGCCTGCACTTATCCAATCCAGCCCCACACTTCTTCCCCAGCCCAGGGACAGTTTGCGCAGCCTGAGGAGCCTGGGGGGTGTTTGCACCTTGAAGGAGGGTTTGAACATCATGGGGTCCCTGGGGCCACTTGGACATGGTTGGAAGCTGGCAGGTCCCATCATCTTTTTTGGAGCTGGATGAAGACAGAAACTCCTGCCCTGGTCCAGCCTATCCTGTCAGACCAAAAGAAATGGGGTCCAGAAGCACTGGGAGGATGTCCCCCACAGTTGGGATGCAGCTGCTGATGTTGGCTGAAGAGGCCATAGGAGGTGGCAGGTGACAAGCCGCCTGTCCCCAGCTCAGTGGAGGGGCGCCAGTGCAGTGCTGGTGCAAAGGGCATCTTTGCTGCTGGAGTGGTGTGGGAGGTCTCCAGGCCTCGGCAGAGGAGGCTTTTCCTGTCCCCAGGCAGGACAATACCCAGGCCGGGTGGCGGAAGGGAGCTGCCGGCCACTTCCCCCCGAGGAAATGCACCCGCTGGCTCTGGCTCCTGTTGCTCTCTCTTCCTCTTTGATTTACAATGTGTGTGGAGCCCAGCGGGAAGTTTGTCCTGGCCTCAGCACTGTTTAATTACCTGCATCAAGGGCCATGCAGAGCAGGAAGCCAAACTCTTCCCAGGGTGGGAGGGATTAGGCGAGGTGGGGGATGTGTGGATCCTTGTGGTCATGAAGCCAGCAGTTTGGGAATGCTGGATGCCAGCATGGAGCCAGGATGTTCCTGGGAGGTGGAATGGGTGCCCACTCAAAGGTGGGATGATTCTGAGGGAGGTGGAATTTGGGATATGCATTAGCTGTGGGTGGGTTGGCAGAGGAGTGGGAGCACCCCAGAATCCATCCTGGTGACTAGTAGGAAGTGTTTTATCTCTGCCCTGTTGGACTCAGCCCCCAACCCTGTGCACTGGGCTGGGGGTGGGAGGCCGCCGTGGTGCCCAGCCCGAGCCTGGTATGGCACTGCCACAGCTGCTCTGCTGGCTCCAGGGGGTCAGGGCAAGCTGAAGGGCTGGCAGCTGCAGCGCTGGGGCTGGGGAGTGGCTGCAACATCGGCGTGAGGAGCGGATGTGGGTGTTTCTGTGCAGCCAAGGCCAGAGCCTGTGCCGTTCCCTGGGCAGTGATGAGCCTCAGCTTTCCTGAGGGCTGTGCCCAAGCCATCATTCCTCTGTGGCATTCCTCCTCCCCTGGTTTCTTCTGAAAATAGCCTAATGCCAAATGCTTTGCCCACCAACAGCTGCTCAGCCCCATGGCCACCTGTGCCCCATGGACAGAGCCATCACAACCCTGATGTCATGCACAGCAGCAATGGCTCCTCCCAAGGTGCTGTTGTCCCATCCTGCTTCTGCCAGGAGCACTTCACACCTGGGCCCCAGCATCCAGATGCTGCCAGATGTTGCAGCAGGTCCCAGCTCAGTGCTCACAGCTGGTGGCACTCCCAGCCGTGAGCTCACTTCTGGACCACAGCCGTATCCTGTTGGCTCTCCTCCAGTGTTTCCATGCTTGGCTCCTGGGGAAACCAGGCTTCCATTTCATTCTCCTCTGCCTTATCCCACATTATGGACAGGGAAAAGCAGTCAGATCCCTCCTGGTGGTCGTCGGCCCCTCAGGACACCCCTGAGGCCTTGGCACCCTGGGTGACGAGAATGGGCATCACACCCAGCACTGAGAGGTGCTGGCAGCTCCCTGCAGTCACGTGGCTTTGCCAAAGCATCGGTTCCCTTTATCCAAAGTAAACTTCACACAGAGTATTGCACCTATACAGGTTTCAGCCTCCTTTTTTTCCTGGTCTGCTCCCACTGTATAGCCAAACTCCAACTCGTGATCCTCAGAGCTGGCAGCAGGGCCATCCCAGCAGAGCTGTGGAGCATTCCTTAAATGCACAAACACAGGCAGCACCATGCTCACCTGGCCACCGGCTCCAGTGTCAGCCCTAGACTGGGAGAGGCCAGGGGACCTGGTAAATGGTGGGGTCACCTACAGTGGGGGTCAAGGCTGTGTGGCTGCCTGGGGCTCACTAGCCCTGGGGTCACAGGGTTTGGCTGGACGTGGTCTTGTTGTTGCAGGTTCATGGTCCTCTGGGCAGCAGCATTCTGGGAAGAAGATGGCTCAGCCAGCACCCCTGAACCAGAACCTCCCAGGTAAAGACACCAGGGTTGTCACTAGGTAGTGACAGTGGAAGAGGTGCAAGGGGGATTGCAGGGCTGAGCTGTCCCGTCCCATCCCAGTGGAGTTCCTCACTCCAGCACCAACCCTGAGATGGACTGGGTGCCCTGTGATACCCTATGGCACCGAGGGTGCTGGAGACAAGCACATCGCATATTATGGTGGAGAGGGGCCTGCAGGCTGTAAATTCCAGTATAACCCAGTTGGAAAAACCATCCTGTCTCCACCAGGTCCCTGCCTAACCGTCCCTGCTCCTCTTGCAGATCTTGGGGGCCCGTTCTTGTATCGGGACCAGGACGATGGAGAGAAGAGCTCATATTCTGTGGAAACACCTTATGGCTTCCTGCTGGATCTTGATTTCCTGAAATACGTTGATGATATTGAAAGTGGCCAAACACTCAAGAAAGTGCCACTGCCTCGCAGGGTGAAAGGGTCCCGTCCACTGCCCAGCACCCTGCGCAGCCCCAGCAGCCACACCAGCACCTGGACCTCCACCGAGTCCCTCACCTCCACAGCCAGCGAGGAGGGCAGGACCGTGCTGCTGCTGTCTTCACACAGCCGGGCACCCCTGGAGCCTGCGAGCAAGCCAACCTCCCACCCCATCTCACCGCCAACAGTACGGCTGCTCCCACCTCCCACCCACAAGTGCCTCATGCCAAACCCACGGGTGGAGAAGACCTTGCTGGAGACGAGCAGGAGGCTGGAGCAGGAGCAGGGCCGTTTGCAGGATATTGGTGGCCCCTCCCACAGTAGCCTGCCAAGTGCCCTGGGCCAGCCACCACACTGGGTACCAGTGGGCACCGACGGCCAGGCAGGCTGGGGTCGGGTGAGCCCTGGCAGCTCAGGGCATAGCACTCCGGCTGCGGGGCTCAGCACGGCCCCACTGCAGCATGTGCGGGAGCAGATGGCTGCAGCCCTGCGTCAGCTCCGGGACTTGGAGGAGCAGGTGAAAACCATCCCACTCCTGGAGATGCAGATCTGTGAGTTGAAGAGGGAGAAAGCAGAGTTGCTGGAGAAGCTGTCAGCAGAGCCTGGGGAGGCATTGTATCACCCCTCTGGCTCTGAGGCAGGCACAGGGGGTGAGGAGGTGCCCCGCACACGGCCAGAGAGTGAAACAGAGCCAGTGAAGGGGCGAACAAGCAAAATTGCAGAGCTGAGGAAGTTGACAGAGAAGCTGGCCGTGCCAGAGCGGAACATCAGGGCTTGGCCGAGCAAGAGCCCCAGGGTGGCTGAGAGGCCATGCCGCTCTGTGGCAGTGGGTGAGGACCGGGCCATGACAGATGCTGTCTTCTACTACCGGTCGCAACAGGAGAGTGAGGACGTGCCAGACAGCAGCACACGGGGACGCAGGGATGTGGCTGTCTGGGTGCTGGAGTCCTCACTGGGGCTGGCCACTGAGGCGGAGCGGGAGCTGGAGCTGCTGCAGCAGACGGTGGGGCATCAGAAGGAGGTGATCACCCTGATGGAGGGGCACCTGCAGGAGGCCACGCGGGAGCTGGAGGAGCTGCGGCTGGAGGTGTGCGCCCGCCGGCCCCGTGGGCAGGTGGACAAGGAGGTGATGGCCAAGCCACAGGTGGCTGAGGCACTGGTGGAGGCTGTGGTAGTGACACAGAGCCAGGCAGCTGGTGACCCCCCAAAGACGGCAGAGGCAGGTGTGGAGTGCTGCCCCCCAACCTCCTGCATCGCCGTGGGCTGCCACCCCAAACAGCAGGATGTGGCAGTTGGACCCGATTCAGCTGCCAGCTGCGATGACAAGGGCAGCCAGACAGATGTGGGCAGCGTTGTCCTGGCAGGAGAGGAGAAGGAGCCTGGTGCAGGCAAGGTGATGGAGCCTGGCCTGGGTGATGGCCTGAGCAGCCCCTCAGCGCCGGCCGCAGGAGCAATGGGGAGGATGTGCCCAGACAGCCAAAGCCCTGGGGCAGCTGTGCTGGAGATGACACACAGCAACCGGGACCCATCCCCAGCACAGGACAATGGAGCTGCCCCAAACCCTGTGGCTGGTGAGTGTCACCAGGGATGACGCCAGGGTCTGGGTTGGAATGTTCCTGCAGGAAGGGAGAGGATGGCCTTGTTGGGGACAATGCCTGCAGCGCCAATGCTACCTGTGCTCCAGCAGTTGCCCATTTCCCTTCCATGCCTGCCCAGCGGTCTAGTGGGTTTAGGGTGCTTGACCAGCCCCAGGGAGAGCCTGTTTACAAGAGCATGTAGTGACAGGACAAGGGGGAGTGGTTTCAAAATGACAGTAGGTTTAGATTAAATATTAGGAAAAATTCTTTACTTTGGTGATGCCCTGGCACAGGTTACCTAGAGAAGTTGTGGATGCCCCATCCCTGGAAGTGTTTATGGCCAGGTTGGATGGAGCTCTGAGCAAGCTCGTCTAGTGGAAGGTGTTCCTGATCATGGCAGTGGAGTTGAAATGACATGATCTTTAAGGTCTTCTCTAACTCAGACCTAAAATTCTATGATTCTTGCTCACTGTCCCTTGACATCTATCTCTTTCCCTGTAGGAGCCCTGAAGTCCATCATGAAGAAGCGGGATGGTCCTCCCCGGAGGGAGGCAGAGGGCAGCAAGAAGAGCCTGCAGTTTGTGGGCGTGCTGAATGGGGAGTACGTGCAGAGGGGCCCCTGCCACCCCCATGAGCCAATCCTAGTCCCCTGTATCCCTGTCTTGGGCTAGGGCCAGTGGCAGGGCCTGAAGGGGGGAAAATAGGTGCTGTGTTGCCACTGAGCATCCTCCCTCTCTGCAGGTATGAGAGCACATCCAGTGAGGAGGAGGAAGACGGCAACAGCTCCTCTGAGAAGGTTTCGGCCGACAGCTCCAACAGTTCGGAGCAGGGAGACACCGAAACCTCAGAGGAGGAGGCCAGGGAAGACACGTGTGAGCCCAGACTGGAGTGCAAGGGGGCTGATGTGACCCTGCTGGAGCCCCCCGAGGTGAAGGAAAAGTAAGTGCCATTAGAGAAGGCTCCCTGCTCCCTGGGCCTGCACAGCTGGGAGTCATGGCACTGGCCCTGCCAGCTCAGGGCATCTGCCCCAGTTTCAGTGCCACCAGTGGGAAAAACCCATTCAGCTCCTCCAGGGATCATTCATCAGGAAACAATCCTTCCCATTTCTTGGGTCTGCTAAGGAAAGGATGAGAGGCCTCATATGCCTCTTTGCTGCAGAAGATAGTTTAGAGGGGGACAAAAAAACCAACAGCCTTCAATAGCATTTTTCAACAAAAGGAAAAAATGTGGCCTAAGAATGGGTGAATCGTGCTCGAGCACATCCATATAAGGCTCCATTCTGTGGTGGTTTGCAGAGGCTGAAACAGCCAGGGTGCAGCCACCGGGCTGGAGGTTGCACTCTGGGAACCTTGCAGGGAGTTACAGGCACTGGAGAGCTCACAGGTTTGGTGGGGTGATGCAGCCCCACACCATAGACATCCTCATGCTCTCCACAGGTTCGAGCTGAACCCCAGGATGAGGGAGGCCTGCCTCATTGTCAAGACCCACCTGGGCCACCCTGGTGCTGCCAAGAGCAAAGAGATGGTGAGTGGAGCACTGGGATGGGATGGCTTGCCCAGCCCCTGCCTACATCCCCCAGACCTGGTCCTACTCAGAGAGGAGCCAGCAAAGCCTGGCTCAACACCTTCCCCCAAAATAAAGCCCTTTGCTCCAGAGTTTGTCCCAGAAACCGCAAAACCCATGTGGACTCAGGCCATGCTCAGCATGGGTTTGGGCAGTTCAGGGTCCTGCCTTCACCCACTCCTGCTGGAGCAGAGATTCTGCTCCCTGCCACCTGGGCTGGCAGTAGGGGGTGGGTGCCAGGGTGCGAGGCCATGCAGAGGCTTAGGGGGAGCTCAGCCCCTCTCTGCCCACAGCTCGCCAGCAGCAGCCTGGTCCTTCAGGAGTGGTTCCGTCTGTCCAGCCAAAAGTCGTCCATCCCTGACATGGTTGCCAACCACCTCCTGGCCTTTGCTGAGGTCTCACCAGCTCTCCTGGCCCACGTGGTGAACCTGGCAGACGGGAATGGCAACACAGCCCTGCACTACAGTGTCTCCCACTCCAACTTCCACATCGTATGGCTGCTGCTGGATACGGGTCAGTGCCTCCCAGCTCCAGAAACATCCCCCGGCCACTATCCCACTGTATCCTAGGTCATGTCCTGGCCATGTCAGCACAGGGGGAAGGCATTGACAGCAGAGGGGCAAGGAGAGGTGCTCTAGGCCGTGTCTGTTCATAGATGTAGGGGTCACAAGTCACCCCAGTCCATTTGGGAGCCCAGATTTCGTGGGGGAGATCCATCAGCAGTTCTCTGCCTGTGGGATGGCTCACAGCACCCTGGGCAGGACTGTGAGGTGGAACCAGGCACATGGCTTGGTCCATGTGTCCCACCAGCCCTGCAGCACCCTCTGCCCACCCCCACAGGGATCTGTAACGTGGACCACCAGAACAAAGCTGGGTACACTGCCCTCATGCTGGCAGCACTGGCAGCCGTTGAGCAGGAGGAGGACATGAATGTGGTTAGGAGGCTCTTCAGCATGGGTAACGTCAACGCCAAGGCCAGCCAGGTTGGTGTGGTCTGAGGGCCACTACATCTTGACCTTCCCACCCCCAGGCAGATGCCAGGGCCACGTTCAGCTCTTCCAAGGGCAGGACAATGGCTCCAAAACCTGGAGGAATCAGTGCATGGGGAGGGCATCACCTTAGGAGCTCCTCCTACCTGGCAGCAGGGCTGTCTCAGCAGTGGTGCACGGACAAGTGGGTAGCACAGCAGGGGCAGGGGTGGCCTGGCAGTGTCCCTTTCTTGCAGGCTGGCCAGACGGCGCTGATGTTGGCTGTCAGCCATGGCCGGCAGGAGATGGTGGAAGCCCTGCTTGCTTGTGGGGCCGACGTGAACCTGCAGGATGAGGAAGGCTCGACCGCGCTGATGTGCGCTTGCGAGCATGGCCGCGTGGAGACTGTGAAGCTGCTGCTAGCTCAGCCCACCTGCAACATCTCCATCGTGGACAGTGTAAGGTTCTGCCACTGAGTCTGGGCAGCCCACGCTATGCCCTGTCCCCAAATCCCTTTCTGCATGCTCTCCCTTACTTTCTAGGATGGTAACAATGCTGTTGCCATTGCACTGGAGGCTGGTCACAGTGACATCGCCACACTCCTCTACGCCCACCTCAACAGCACGATGGCACAGGCCCCTGTGAGTACCACACCACTCCCCACGGGAGGGGAAAGGGCTGTAACACAGATGAGTGTCTCCAGGAAGAGGCTGCAGGAGCAAGAGCAGAGCATTTCAGGTGCTGTGTGCTCAGAACAGCCCTGCTGGCCCTGACCAGGAGTCACTGGAGGGGTCTCTGGTGACTACTCTCTTTGCAGCAGGGGACTTCACCGACAACCACAAAGAGCCCTGGGAGTTCAAAGAAACCAAATTAGAGTGACCTTGGGATGCAGCCAGGAGCTACCAACAGCACTGGGCTGTGATTCACATTCCCTCACCTGCCACCCCCCTGTGCTGAACCGCTCTCTGCAGCTTTAGTCTTGTCACAAGCACCATCCCTTGGCCTCCCTCGCCCATCTCCTCCACTGGATGCAGCCCACAGGCAGCCACCTCACCACCAAGTGACCGGAGCCAAGTGACCTCGGGGCAGGACATGTGGGGAGCAGAAGCTGCCCCATCCCCTCTGCTCCCTGCCACAACCACCAGAGCTGCACCACCTCTGGGCCCTCTGCTAAAACAGCAGAGAACCAACCCAGCAGAAACAGCACCTGGTTTGTGCTCTCTGGCAGCTCCGAGAAGGCAGCAGTGCCAGTGACATGGAGCAAAAGAGCAAGTGACAGGTCCTGGCCCTAGCAGGGATGTGGTGCTCTGCAGGCACATCCTGTGCAACAAAGGGAGAGGGAATGCTGCCTTGGACAGGGGCTATTTCCAGACTTGCCTTTTTCTGACATTTCCTCTCCTAGCTGAAATCTGATTTTTTTTTCTCTTTTCTAGCATATACATACAAAGCAAATATATATCTATATATATATATTGCTTGGCCAAAGGATGAAGTTCAACATGAAATCACTTGGGATTTGATTTACTCAGTGGGAGCAAAACCTCTGAGCAGCTGGGGTTGCAGCCAAGTGACAAAAGGGGCCGAGGGCCAAGAATGCAGTTTGGGACTGAACCTGCCTTATAACCCACATGGGGAGCAGGTCCTTCTCCCAAAGAGAGACCAATTACCTCCTAAACATTTCCCCAACTAGCCAGTCCCACAGACTGTGCAGACAGTCAGAGCTCACAGCCAAGTCCCTCTCTGCCCACTTTCCATCCCAAAAGGGTGGACAGCACTAGGAAAAGCACAGGGGCCAGAAGAGCTCAGAGCACACAGGTGGAGCCTGCAAAGAGGAACAAGTATGTCAGAGAACACGTGTCTGTGCAAGTGTGTGAACTGTGTGGTGTGGGAACAGGGTGAGGACAAAGACCAGGAGGAAAAAGGGTTTTGCATGGGAAGGCAGCTCTGCTCTGAGCCCTTCACAAATGTGTTGTGCCCCCCATTCCTGCTACTTGGCCCAGCTTCACCACTTCTGCCCCTGCTCTGAGCTGGGGAACCCCACAACCCTCCCCAGAAACTTGCTCTCAGCTTTGCACTGGAGTTAATATACAGCACTCACCGCTACTCCCTAATACACTACTTTGTTTACTGGTATTTTAACACTGATGTTTATTTTTAAGATATAAATAAAATTTAAGGTTATTTTGAAATGTTACAGTGACAGCTACAGTCTCCTGCCTTCTTGTCCAGCTCATAACAAACCCTGCAAGAGCTGCAGCAGAGGCACAGCCTGGCACAGCCTCCAACCTGAGCAGGTGACCTCACATTCCAAGTCATTCACTGCAAGTTTATGCACTGGCTACATCCCTCAGTCTGGTTTTCTTCCTGCTGATGTGTCCCAGGCAGCTGCAGCGGTATCTTTGCCCATTTCATTTTGCAGGACCAGCTGCAGCCCTGCACCACCCCTGGTTCTCTGTGGTGCTGATATTACACTGCATCATTAAAGGGCAGTCACCAGACCAAGTGTGAGGATGCAAATTGCCTCCCTCCTCAGGTGGACAAGGACCAGGCTGACCCCACAGGGATATTCCAGAAGAGATACAGCTCTCTAAGCTACTCTGCTCTGGCCCCTGCCAGCCCTGAGTGCTGGGTGACTGGGACAAACACTCTTGGGTCACTAATGAAGCTGTGAGAGAATAAACAGCAGCCACAGAATTGAACTCTGAGGGGACTTCTGGCACACTCGACCAGTTCTGAGCTCCGCTGCATCACATGAGCCAGGGAGCGCAGCCTTGTACCAGTTCTCTGAAACTGAAACACCCAAAGAATCACAAATTACATCAAGCAACAGTACAAACACAAGGGCTTTCTCCATGGCACAAACTCATGGCACAAAAACCTCATATTGCCCATGAGCTGCACAGGGCACAACTAAAACTGGCAGAAACTACAAATCCCACAAACACTCTAACATCAGCCCTACAACAATCCTCAGTGTTGCTCCAGTTCAACATTTTGCACATCTGTCCCAGCAGTGCTCTGCTAAGCTTTAGGACACCCAAATCCTCAGTCACACCTGCCACTGAACTGCCTCAGTCAAGCTCAGGACATTGCAGACAAAAACCATGCCCATCAGAGACCGTACATGAGAGGCTGCAGATCTGATTGCCCGAACACACCACAAACCTGGACCACTCTATAAGCAGTTAAAAATGCCAGTCCTTAAAAACTTCCCCTTAAAACGCAGCAGTTTTAAGGCTCATTCTAAATTTTTCAGCCCTACTTTTGATTTATTAATATCCTAGAACAACACATCTTGCTAACTGATTTTGTGGTGGAAGGGAAAGCCAAAGAAAGTGAGGCAGAAAAGTCAGAAAATGAGAGAGGAGTGACAAGCACTTGCTCTGTGTGGGTGACTGCCAGGAAGGACAGCAAGTAGGTGTATTTATGGCAGCATTCACTGAGCAGTTTACTGAGGACAGACAGAAGCAGCAGGCTATTGCTTTGCAAGCTGGTACCAAGTTTGACTTTCAACTTGTGATTTAATTCCACTAAGGTCCAGTAAGTTTCCAGTGCTACTTCACTACCACATATGGAAAATCACTTACCAGGAAGGTCAGAATTAAGGCTACTGACATCAAAACAGAATTATTTTTGTTAGACAGGTCAGTAAAGATACAATAACACAGTGATACTACAATGAAGATGCTACGTGTAGCCTCAGTAACAAGCAGGGCATGTTGCTACTGAACCCGAGGAAAGCGGCAGGTGCTCACATGTGAGACAAACCAGAGGTGTCAGGCGGCGCTCGATGAGTGAAACCCAGTCAAGGAGATACTGGAAAAACCCTTTATTGCAGTGACACGGCCGCCACGCTCCTCCCCACCCGCGCCCCACGGTCGAACGATCTGCGCCAGGCTCCATAACCCGATGGACGATCCGGCAGAAGGGGCGACCCCGGGTCCCGCTCAGCGCAGCCGCCGGGCCTCGCGCTCTGACTCCAGCAGGGTAAGAACGTCGCCCTCGCGCACCGGCCCCTTCACGTTGCGGATGATGGAGCGGCTTGTGTCGTCCATGAACTCCACGCGCACCTGCGAGGCGGGACCGCGTCAGCCTGGCCGGGCCCGGCCCGCGGTATCGCGCCCGCCCGGCCCGGCCCGCTCACCTGAGTGCACTGCCCCTGAGAGCCAGTACGGCCCAGCACCTTGGTGACCTGCGGGGACAGAGTGGAGGGTCAGTACGGTGCCGCGGCCCGGCACGGATCGGCACAGCCCAGCCCGACCCCCCATACCAACCCTGGCCAGCTTGATAGGCTGCACACGACTCGTGTCCATGGCGGCTCCGGGGCGCGGAAAGGCGGCGGTAGGCCCCTCATCACATTATATATCTCCAAGTCTCGCGAGATCCAAAGTTCCGCGCGCGCTCTCCCGGCGTCCGCCGCGCCCCTGCCCTTCACCGCGGCCAAGATGGCGACGGCAACTCCTCTGATCCAGCGGCTCCGCAACTTTCTGGCGGGGGTAAGAACAGCCTCGGGTTCGAGACTCCTCTGCTCCGCGGAACGGTGCACTGCGCCTCAGGCTCCGCGGAGCCTTCGGCGCAGGGCGGCAGCCCTCCCTGAGCTGCTCTGGCCTTGCCTTGCAGCGGGATCTCCAGGCGAAGCTGCAGCTGCGCTACGAGGAGATCGCTAAGAGGTGCCGGGGCCGGGACGGGCCGGGCAGCGGGTGGGGCGCTGAGCCGCCTCCATCCCGGCTCCGCCGCTGACGCTCGGGTTTTCTGCCTAGGACCCAGCCGCCGCCGCGGCTCCCGGTGGGCCCCAGCCACAAATTCGCTGATAACTATTACTGCAGCCGGGACGGGCGCCGGGAGTCGCTGCCGCCCGTGGTGGTGGCGGCGGCGCAGAGAACCCTGCCCGCGGGGGCACAGGCCGGCAGGTAGGTCTGGCGCGAGCGGTGCTGCGCCGCTCCCGTCGCGTAGCAGGGTCAGCCCTGTTCCTGATTTGTACCAGGAACAACGAAAGGGCCCCGCGGCAGTGAAGAGTTACCCAGATTGGCAGAAGAATGTGAAACTGATTATTTGGGTCTATATTTCCTTGCAAATATATAAGTGAGGTGGGAGAAGTTCCTTTACTCTGCTTTGGTGAGATCCCACCTAGAGCATCTGTGTTCAGCTCTAGGGCCTCCAAGAAAGGACCTGTTGCAATGAGTCCAGAGGAGGCCACAGAGATGCTCTGAGGGCTGGAGCCCCTCTGCTCTGGAGCCAGGCTGGGGGAGCTGGGAGTGTTCACCTGGAGAAGGCTCTGGGGAGAGCTTAGAGCCCCTTCCAGTGCCTAAAGGGGCTCCAGGAGAGCTGAAGAGGGATGTGGGACAAGGGCTTGGAGGGGCAGGACAAGGGGGAATGGCTTCCCACTGCCAGAGGGCAGGGATAGATGGGATATTGGGAGGAAATTCTTGGCTGTGAGGGTGGTGAAACCCTGCCACAGGTTTCTCAGAGCAGCTGTGGCTGCCCCATCTCTGGAGGTGTTCAAGGTTGAAGAGGGCTTGGAGCCATCTGGGGTAGTGGAAGGTGTCCCTGCCCATGGCAGGGGCTAGAACGAGGTGGACTTTAAAGTCCCACCCAATCCAAACCATTCTGGCACTCTGATTAACAAACACCTCCAGCACTACTTTGCATCCTGCACTTCTGATGAAATTCAAGTGTGATTCCCAGAGTATTGCTGAAGCCTCTTCTCTCTCTTCCTTTCTCTACCCCAGTTCAGGCACTGCGGTGACAACAGGGAAGAAACCAGTGACCCCAGGACCACCACTTAGGAAGTGGGAAATTTCCAAGGACGAGCCCTACTTGTGAGCCAGGAGTGAGCTGAGGCTGTGTGATGGGCACAGGTGGTTCCAGAGCAGCTCTGATGGGGAGGCTGTGCTGGCTGTGGCTCCAGATTGCTGGAGGAAGCTGATGTCTGATTAATAAATGTATATAAAGCTGTTACTACCGCCCCATTTTGTCTATGGTATTTGATTTCTTCAAGTTACTGCTGTTTAATACCAGTGTGTTTCATTGATTGGAATACAGGAACATTTGTAAGCTGTAGTCAGTCACTGAAGAGCAAAGCTGTGTGAAGCACAGCCTCGCTCACAGGGCTCCCCCTGTGCCCAGGCTCTGCGAGAAAAGTTCAGCAGCCTAGGGCACTCCCCCCATCACCAGTGCCACTGTCCTGCTGTGACCGCACCCTGCTCGGTCCAGCAGAGCACTGGCCAGCCCCTCCCCGGGGACAGCAGGTCACTGCCGACCGCGGTGCTGATGAATTTCCAGGGAAATGCGCGAGAGCCCGGCTGCTCCTGGAGCTGGGAAGACGCTCAGCCGGCGCTGCCTCTGCTGCTGCCGCCAGCGCCGCTCGGGCTGAACCGGCCGCTCCCCCGATCACGTGATACCGCCCTGGGGCTCCGCCCTAGGCGCACGGGGGTGGGCGTGGCCTCCTCAAGGTCCCGCCCCCGCGAGCACCCCATTTGGTGGAAGTCGGGCTTAAGCGCACGCGCTTTTCCTGCGCGCTCGGCGTTTGTAGCGGCGCGGCGGCCCCGGCGAGTCCCTCCGGTGCGGGCCCGCGGCATGGCTGGGCCGCGACTGCTGCCGCCGGAGCTCCCTGTGCTGCTGCTGCAGCTGCTGCTNAGCTGGGGGAGCGGCCGAGCGGGCGGTGCCCATTGGTTCCCCGCGCACGCCCTTCGCTCTCATTGGCTGGAGCCCTCGTGCGCCCCGCGCGCGGGATCCCCTCATTGTGGGGCGCGGGGGGGGCTCTCCCCCACTGGGCCCCCCGGCCTCCTCTCACGCGCCCGTCTCCCGCAGCCGCCCCGTCCCCCTGCCGCCCGGACCAGTTCCAGTGCGCGCCCGGCGCCCCCTGCTTCCCTCAGGACTGGCGCTGCGACGGCCACGCCGACTGTGAGGACGACGGGGACGAGTGGGGCTGCGGGACCGCGACCGCGGCGGAGCCGAGTGCCAGCGACCCCGCGGTGACCCCGCCGAGGAGCTCGGCGGTGCCGCCGTCCGGTAGCGCAGGTATGGGCGGGGGCGGCAAGCCGGACCGAAGCCTTTGTTCCCCGCCATCTCTGACCGATCCGAAACAGCTGCGGTCACCGCGGGTCACTGTGAGTGGAGGAAGAGCTATAGGGGACCCGCACCTTCAGCTTCCTTTGGTGGGGGCGGCGATGACGCCCCCCAGTGCTCCCTCGGGAAGGGCCTTTGAAGTACTTCCTTCCTTCTTCCAGAACATGCAATTCCAGAACACTGGAATCTGTCCACCTCCCGAACTCCTCTGATCTCTGGGGAAGGGGCAGGCTGAAGGGAAGAGGATGAGGAGGAAGTTCTGGGCCATCAGGGCTGACCAGGGGCTGCAGACAGGGTCTGGGCTTGTGTCTAACTGTGTCTGCACCTCAGTACTGTCAGTACCAGAGCTACTCGGCTCTGGAGCATCCTTTGTCAGACCCATTGGCTGTCTGGGATGCTTGGGAGGGCACTTCTGGCTTCCTTCACCCGGGGGTTTCTGAGGGTGTGGAGAGGAGGGGAATTACTGCAGGTGTGAGAGACTGGGTTTGAGTTTGATGCCTGCACCTGTTCAACTGGCAGGTGACATGAAGAGCTGCAGTTTGGTTTTATCTGTGACTTCTCAGTGCCATGAGGACAGGCTGGGATGCTGCAGTTCCAGCTCCAGCTTGGAAATCTTCCACGTTTCCCTGTTATGCATTTCCAGTAGGACTTTTTTCCTCCAGTGTGGGTTTAATCATAGTAGCGGCAGATAAGGTTTTGCTTAAATTGAAAAAAGCCTCTTGGTGCTCTTGAGGTAAGCTGGGAACTCAGCCAGGTGTGGATTGAAGACTGCTTTGAGTGCTGACCATAAGGTGAGTTGCAAGCCTCATGGACTTGTTTCTCTTTCCTCACAGAGCCTTCAGCTACACCTGAGCCTGAGGTCTCTGTGCCATTGGGGAGTCAAGGTTACACATGGATCTTGATTGTTGCAGGTATATGAGACTCAAGAGTGCTGCATATGGTCTTGGACCTACCTACCTTGGGCTATAAATTGAGTATCCTGATGGGGTCAATTCCAGACCTGTATCAGTAGCTGCTTTTGCTGGTCTGGGAGGGCTAAGGGAGGCCTGACACTAAAGCTTAATTATTGCTCTGCCTTGGGTGTGTTGTGTCCTTGGAAAGGCCATTCCATGCAATCTGGCACTAGCTCATCTCCTCTCTGTCTGTCCCTTGCCCTCAAGGGACGCTGCTCATCTCTGGTTGTTGGCTCATGGTGTTGAGCAACAGAGCTGTCCCAAGACCAGGCCAGTGAGTTGGTCTCTGCTTGTGCACACTCCTCTCCAGATCTCCTGATCATCCTGGTAGCTGCAGGTTCTGTTGCTGTGTGGGGTATGTCCAAAGCAAAATGCAGACCTGACACCTTCAGTCTTGGAAAAGCATCCAGGGAGCAGCTGATGCCTGACAAGAGCCAGAAAGGCTCCTTGCCCTGAAGGGTAAGTGTTTTGTGTGCTCCATGTGCCTGAGGGAGAAATTCCTTCTTGCCCTGTGTTTCTGGCTTCTAGAGCTTTTCCCTTTGGGGGTGGGTTTTCCTAGCTTCCCTGATGCTTGCCAACCAGGTGCATGGAGTTTTAGTCTGCCCTGCAGCAGCAGCACTCTCCCCTTTACTCCCTGCTGCCAGGGACATGGAGCAGTCCTGCTGAGATACTGATCATCTGGTGTGGGATTTTTTCGTCCACTTTGCATAAATTGAAGTCAAACTAGATTTCTTCCCAAAGGACTGTCAATAACCAGGTGTTTTTCTGGCTTTGTAACAGGGATTCTTATCCCAAGGTGGTAAGGTGGGACTACCCTGGTCTGTCTCCTGCTCAGCACAGAGCCTGACTGAATTGGACATCAACTCTCAAATCTGGGTTGTTACACTGGAATACCAAGAGGATGCTCCCTTTATAATTGAGTCTTAGATTGTGGGACTACCTTAGCTCCAGAAGTAGCACAGGACCTTCCTGGGCGCTGTGACATCAGCCCTCCCAAAGGTGGTAGAAATGTCTTCATTGTTCTGCGTGACAGTCATTAACTGCTGATGCCCACCAGTGTGGCCTCGGACCCGAAGATGTTTTTCTCCTTGAAATGCCAGGTGCTGTTCAACTGTCTCCTTCCACTTCCAGCCAAGAGTCTTTTTTCATCTGCCCCATCCTTCCCCCTGGATTCTGTCAGGGAACAGGACCTTTCTCACTTACTTCCATAGGCACTCACTGGCTGCACAAATCAGACAAATACTCCATGCACTACTGTTTGATGCTGCTCAGTCCCGTGCACGGAAGGCTTTTACTGACAGTGCCACTGTGGAGGTGACAGTTGCTCTGGCTTTGCTGTGCTGCCACCCAAACCCACATGGGGCAAGTAGCTCCTGGACCGGCAGCTCCTCTCACACTCCGTTCCACAAACATCTCCACCCTTGGCAGACCTGCTCTGCTCACCCCAATGCTGAATGCTGCATGGGGCTCCTCTTAATACTCTTAATGGTGTCTTCCTTATAACTGGTCTGACTTGAGTGTGTCCCTCAAGAGTCCGTACTGGGACCAGTGCTATTCTGTGTTTTCCTCAGCGGTGTGTAGAGTCGAATCAAGTGGACCCTCAGCCAGTCTGAGGATGAGACCAGGCTGTGGAGTGCAGCTGGGGAGGGAGATGTCATCCAGAGGGACCTTCAGGCCTTCACGAACCTCATGAAGTTTGATAAGGTCAAGTGAAAGGTCCTGCACCTTTGTTAGGGCAAACCCTGGAAAAGACACAGCACCAGGGAGCCTGGTTATGTCTTGTCCATGTCTAAAGAGGGATTGTAAGAAAGATGGAGAGGGGCTTTTCATCAAGGCCTGTAAGAACAAGGGGCAATAGGTACAAACTGACAGAGGGTGGGCTTAGGTAGGACATGAAGGAGGGTGAGGCCCTGCAGAGATTGCCCAGAGCAGCTGTGACTGACCCATCCCTGGCACCAAGCTGGACAGGGCTCTGAGCATCTTGGTCTAGTGGAGGTGTCTCTGGAAATACATCATGTCTTGGGTCAGACACTGTCTGTGTGGCACATGGGGCCCCAGCCAAAGGACTCAGTGCTGTGCACCTCTCAGAACTGACCGTGCCGGGACAGATTAGTGCCCAGTGCCTCTGGTTCAGTGTTGGCCACGTGCACCTTGCACAAGTGTTCACTAAGTGCGTCAAACTGCTGCCTTGGCTGCTGACCTCTGTGCCTTGAAGGTCGGAACTTGGCTTGCCAAGCAGATACCAGTCATCGGCCTTGGAGTAGGAGTCTTCCACTCCTGGATAGC
This sequence comes from Illadopsis cleaveri, assembly GCA_013399915.1. Lineage (NCBI taxonomy): Eukaryota > Metazoa > Chordata > Aves > Passeriformes > Timaliidae > Illadopsis > Illadopsis cleaveri. The sequence continues at coordinate 84,969 of VXBB01009700.1, forward strand.
ATGTGAGTGCTGCCATACCCCACAGGAGAAACTTCTATATGTGGTATGGAGTCCTGAGTTATTCCAGGGCTGCTATTTTTAGTACCAAGGAGTCATTTGCAAGGGCACACACAACCTTCTGTTTCTATAGGGACAAGCAGAGATAGCTGTGGTGACTGACACACGAGAATAAAGAATGTGAAATTAACAGGTTCTGGAGTGTTTAATTTTCCTGGATATGTGCATTTGCATGGATTCTGTATTTGAGAGGCCAGGGGCCGCATCACCTTTGGATTGTCACATCCTGGTGAAGAGGACTTGGGGTGGACGGGCTAGTGTGAGTCGCTATGGGGAAGCCAGTGCTTCTGTGCCTGCCTGGGACAGGCGACTCCAGTACACACCAACTGTAGCAGAGAAAATTAAATACAGGAGCAAAGCAAAGAGAGAGGGTGGGGACAGGAGGAACAGATGCTACAGTATGCTGAACTGGGAACAAGTGCGGAGTTCAGCCGAAAGCAAGGTGAAAAAAAATGCCTGAACTCGTCCCTTCTTTGCCAGAGCAGAGCACAAAGTGGGGGAGCACTGCGGGGTGGGAAGGGCTCCAGGAGTCCTGGCAGGACAGGGCTGAGCCAATTGAAGGGGCTGGTGCTGGCAAGGCCACATGGCCAAGGTCAGCTGTCACCTGCCGGTCTCAGATCATACTCAGAGCTGCAGTTGCCAAGCTGAGCCCAGTTGGTCTGTGGTACAAGGCAAAGCGCTCGCTCTGTGTGATGGAGAGTGAGGCCTTGGGGCAAACTCACAAGACACTGCAGGTTTTGCTTTCTGCTCCCTGAGCTGAGTGCTTCAGAGCTGAAAGAAACACATTTGATGGATCTTGTGCCAAAACTTCGGGCTGTGTTTCTGATAGCAATTTTCCTTCCTCTGTCCGGTGCTAGAAGTGTTTTGTTTTGCTAATCCCCAGGCTCAGAGACTTCAGTTGCAGTGGAGTCCGAGCTGCTTTTCAGGCTCCACCTCTGTATTTAATTAGACCAGTTCATGGAGATCAATGAGATGTTTTACATGTTGAAGTAGGATAGTATTCCAGGATAAGACCTCAAAGATCAGCCTGTTTAATTTTGGTTTCCCTTTTACTTGCAAATCCAAAGAATTATTTCCTCCTTTTCAGTTCCAATAGTTCAGAGGAACTTTTACTGCATACTTGCATTTCCAGTGTCCTGTTCCCTGTTCCTGCCCCTGCCTGGGTGAGTCATGGGGCTGAAGGCTAATATGATGGCACAGGGTAGGGGCACAGGGGCAGCCTGTCCCTCAGGGGATCTTCTTGGACACTGTGGAGGTGGAGGTGGAGGAGGTTCCTTCACCTCATCCCCTCTAAATCTCCATTGTGGGACTTGGGGGATGAACTGAGAGGTCATGACCATCTCCCTTTCCTGGCTGTGACAGCTGACAGCCAGGGCAGCTGCATTAGCCTTTAACAAACGTCTGGTGCCAAGAGCAGCATCTGGTGTGGGGGTACAAAGCCAATCCAAATCCTGCATGTCTGCACCTTCCTGTCCCATTAACAGAGGGTAAATCAAGGCAAGTTTGTGCTGTTTCCAGTTTGCTGTCATGGATGTCCTTCCAGGAAACAGCATACAGCAAATGCAAACAGCTAATAAGAACAGAAGAAGGGAAAAGAGAAGTGCAGAGCTGGAAATAGTTTGTTACATAAAGGACTAGTGCCTCAATCTCATTAGTGTCTTAAGAAGCGGGCACTTGGCTGCCTCCGACTGCTAAGATGCAAACTCCAATCTGATCAGCAATCGGCTTTGGGAACCTGGCAGGTGCCACGTGGCACCAGGACACAGCTGTGCCCCTCGGGAAGCCACTCCACTGCGCCAAGCTCACAGCACTCGTCCCAGTCAGTGTGTGTGCTCAGTGGGAGCGTTCCCATGAAGCCGGAGCTGCTGTCCTGCAGCCCGTAACAGGAGTCACTGCATCAGGAGACTGGGCACCATGAGGCAACAGTGGACCAGGCGCGCAAGTCTCTCGGCCAGCCTGAAGATAGGGAATCACCGGGGCCACTGCCGGACCCCAGAGGAAGAAGAATCCTACATCCCATTTGCACAGGACAGCTTGGTAAGGCAATGGAACTCCATGCAGAACGTGGCAGATGGTAACCAGGAGAATAGCCAGACTCCCATCCAAAGGAACAAGTACCTGCTCAACATTAACGTGGGTGGCAAATTGTTCCAGATAGCTTACAAGGTACTGGCCCAGTATCCCATCACCCGGCTTGGGAAGCTGGCCCTTTATACAGATCCTGTGAAAAAGCTGCAGCTCTGTGATGACTACTTGGTGCAGAAGAATGAGTATTTCTTTGATAGAGATCCTTCAATTTTCCACTACATCTTCCACTTCTACCGCAGTGGGGTCCTGTGGGTAATGGATGAGATGTGCCCCAGTAACTTTGTGGAGGAAATCGAGTACTGGGGAATCCATCTGAAATACTCCCAGCGCTGCTGCCGGATCCTGTTCGAGGAAAAGCAAGATGAACTCAATGAGTACCTGAAAATAGAGAAGGAGCTGGAGGCAGAACTGGAGCCCCTGGAGTCAGGGGCGCAGTTTGATGGAAAATTTCTGGGTCGGTTTCGGAAGATGGTCTGGAACCTCATTGAGAACCCTTACTCTTCTGTCCCAGCCAAGATCATTGCAGTCATGTCAAGCTTCTTTGTGCTTATCTCCATTGTGGGCATGACACTGAGCACAGTGGAGGAGATGAAAAACAAGACAGGGAAAATGTGGATGGAGCAGATGGAAATGATCTGTGCCATCTTCTTCACCTCTGAATATGTCATGCGGCTCATATCCTCCTCCAGCTTCAAGAACTTTCTGCGGGCAGCATTTAATGCCATAGACCTGGTGGCCATCCTGCCCTTCTACATCCAGATCCTCTTTGAAAGTCTGGACGATGGAGACATGCAGTACCATGAGGAGCTGCACAAGGTGGAGAATGTGAGCAAGCTGGGCAAAGTCCTCAAGCTCATCAAGCTCATGAGGATCTTCCGCATCCTCAAGCTGGCACGTCACTCCACTGGCCTCCGGGCCTTCAGCTTCACCATGCGCCAATGCTACCAGCAAGTTTGCTGCCTCCTCCTCTTCATTGCCATGGGGGTCTTCACCTTCTCTGCTCTCATACACTCAGTGGAACATGATGTCCCTGGCACTGACTTCACCAGTATCCCCTGCGCATGGTGGTGGGCAGCGGTAAGGTGTGAGCAGCTTCTTCCAGAGGGGTGTGGGGGAGGCTCCATGGGTAGGGGCTGCCCCAGTGCTCAGGGGATTCACCACTGCTGCTGGCCAGGGGGCAGGAAGGGCCCAGCCTTCCCACCAGCTCAGTAATGATGGGAAACCCAGAGCCCTGCATGCTCTGAGAGAAGTTTAGACTGAGCTCAGAGGCTCAAAAGCTGATGCTGGAGTGGGATGGTGGGACAGAGGTGGTGGCTTGTGAACCTCCAGGCCTGAGTTGAGCAAGGGGGATGTGACTCAGCTTTATCTGTCATGGGACCTAAGTGTTGAGTGGATGCAGCCTATGGGCATGGCGACAGCTACCCTGGACAGCCTGAGGCCTGGGCAGCATTGTGGCCCTGCTGAGCTCACGAGGCACAAGAGCTTGTGGGTCTGAGATGGGGAACCCAGGGCTGCAGCTGGGACCCATAGTCACACTGTTCCTCAGCCTATGCCATGAGAGTGGATACAGACTGGGGTGTGCTGCCCGTTCACTGCCCTGCTTGTGCCAGGAGCTGGTAGCCCTGCAGACCTGAGCATTGTAATAGACCTGGCATTACCTCCGAGATGGGGAGCAGCCAAAGCACTTGAGAGCTACAGGTTATGAGGGCATCTTGATTTACAGATGAAATGATCCCACAGATCACTTCTGCTGTTACAATCCCCTTTGGCCACCAAAGGCTATCTGCTTCAAATTCATCCCTCCTCAAGGAAGGGCAAAATCACTCAGCAACATCACCATGTTCAAGTGTTTCAACATTCCAAGCTGAGACTGTCCCTGGGAGCACAGCTCCCTGCCAAGTACAAAACTCTCTGGCCTCAGCTCTCACCCTGTCCCCATAGCCCTGCTCCCCATTTATTAAGCATGTTTCATTCCCAAGCATTCCCTGTTTCCCCTGGAGGGAGGCTCCAGGAAGCTTTGTTTGTCTGGCTTCCAGGCAGCTCACAGCCAGGAAGCTCTGGAGCCACACCTCTGAAGGAGAAGGAAGCTCCAACAGACACCAACTGCTGGGGAAGGCTCAGCTCAGGGGTGGCCATCTGCCTTTGAAGAGACACCCACAAAGCAGTGAGGGAGCAGGGTCTGGCCTCTGATCTGTGCTTCAGGGACTCAGCCAGCCCTTTCCTTCCTCTCTCCAGGCCTGCTGGGCACAGCCTGGACAGCAGAGCCATGGCCATGCAAGCTCTGGAGAGGGGACAGCTCAGAAGGCTGCCATCAGGGTCAGGGTCTGGCACTGGTCACAGGGGACAGGTGGCTCCACAGATAGGCGGGAGGGAGTGAGTTCCAGCACCAGCCAGCAGGGTCTGCTGGGCTTGTTTCCACGGCATTTTATCCTTTTCTGTCCCTGCACAGGTCAGCCTCTCCACTGTGGGCTACGGAGACACTGTGCCTGACACAATACTCGGCAGGCTGGTGGCATTTGTCTGCATCTCCTTTGGCATCATCCTCAATGGAATGCCCATCTCCATCCTCTACAACAAATTTTCTGACTACTATGCCAAGCTGAAGGCCCATGAGATGAGCCAGTCACTTCAGCTTTCCAGGAGGATCCGCTTGAAGGAGCGAGTTCTGCGGAAGTTCTCAGAGTGCTGGAGAGCTGACCCCCGCTATTACCGCTGACCACAAACTCCCCACCCCCCAGACATCCCCTGTCCTGGCCATTCTCCCAGTAGATCCTGTCTCCCAGGGGGGCTCTGAGCTATGGGCAGAGTCACAACAGTGCCGGGGCTCTGCTGTTGCACAGGGGCTGCTGCCAGCTGGGACCTCCCTCACTGCTGTGTGCCGGACACTGCCATCCTGCAGAGCTATGGGAGCTGTACAGCCAGGGCAGGATGTTTGCCTGCTATGGGCTGAGGCAAGGGGCACCCTGACATCACGGGGAGTGAGGGATGGGACTGAACTGTCACCTCTCTGAGGCAGGTAGCCCAGTGTGACACATGAGCAGGTGCTGCTCCGTTCCCCACTGAGTGGGACACACAAGCTCCCCCTGCCCAGGGCTCCGTGACTCCCTCCTAGCCAAGCAGCCCAGCCCTAGTCCAGTGTGGGGATTTGGGTGAAGGCCCAGAGGAAAGGCTACAGCCATGCATCCTTCCAGCCAAATCTGCTCTTCTTCCCACTGTCCTGGAGTTTGGGGCACAGTCCTGACTCAGGATGTTGCTGTGATGGGACTCACAGGCACTATAGGCATACAGACCTTGTAGCCAGGGCTCCACCAGGAACAGGTATTTAATAAACCAGGCCCAAACCTTCGTTGTCATGGATTCTTGTCCAGCCAATGTGTGTGAATCAGTAATTTGTTTGGGGTGAGGAGGGGGCATCTCCCCAGGACTCACAAGTCCATCAGTCCAAGGACGGGGCTCTCAGGGATGCAGATGAGCCTGTCCATGCATTAGTTTTGGAATTAGGTGCCTGGGCCTGGGCAGGGACGTGCATTTGATCAGGACACACCAGTTGGCTCTGCCCTGTGTTGACATCATGGGAGGCAGTGGGGGACATGTCTAGGGGGCACAGGGGAAGGATTTGCCCTCTGGTATGGGACCATGTCCAGTCAATGGGCCTCCTGAAGGGATACACCTTTCCCTTGGCTGAGATGGAGAGAGGGGCCTTGGACTGCCGGGAGAGTTGGTGTGGGGAAGGGCCAACAGCTGCTGCTTCCAGGTGAGCAGGGGGAAGAAACTGCTGCCAGGCAGGCCAGGGTGCAATACACTCACTAGTGGGCTGGGCTTGGAGATGCAGAGGTGCGAGGGGACTCCTGGTATCAGCCTGGGACCGTGGCTAAGCTGCTGATATTGGAAGCTTGGAAAGAGGCTTGGAGGAGCTGATTGCTCTGGCAGGGACAGCCACATTCCCACTAAGAGGTGGACTGCAGGGGACAAGGGGACTGTGCCAGCAGGTGTGAGTGGACCCCTGCCCTGACCACCAACACCTACACCCACTCCCTGGTAACCCATATTGACACCCACCCTCTGTGCACCTCCCCAGCACTGAACCTGACCCCACAGCACTGGGCAGCTCTGGTGTCCACCCCATTTGTCTTCCATGAGGAACATTCTCTCTGGGCACAGCAGTTTCCTCTGACCATCTTCCCCAAGAGCTCTCCCACCCCACTGTCCTAGTTTCAGCTGCAATAGAGTTAATTTTCTTCCCACTGGCTGGTACAATGTTGTATTTTAGATTCAGGGGTGAGAATAATCTTGATCACACACTGATCTCCCAGTGGCCGATTGCTGCTAGGAGACAGGCTGGGCACAGAAGAGTGGGTGCTGAGCAACTGGGTATTGAGCATCACTTGTCTGTCTTGGGGTTTATGATTCCCTCCTTTTCGTGTCTCCCTTTTCCCTTTTTAATAATATTACAAATATCATTAAATGTTACCATTTTTTGTTTTATTTTATTTCCATTATTTAACTTTCTTTATCTCAACCCACAGGCTTTACCTTTTCTTCTGATTCTCCTCCCCACCCCACCAGCGTGGAGGGAGAGGCCAGTGGCTGTGTGGTGCGTAGTTGCCATCTGGGGTTAAACCAGGATGTCCACCACCCACCTGCCTCAGGAGCATCAGCTCCAGACACATCTATACACACCCCCATCCCACCCTAGACCCCATCACATCATTCCTCCAAGCACCCCCATCGCCTGCTCATCTCCCTGCACCCCTAGTTGCAGGCTGATGGATCCTGAGATCATTCAGCTTTGAAGGAATGGGGCACACCAACCTCATCCCCTTGTCCCTGGAGACTGTGCTGCGGCTGGATCTTCATCTCTCCATGTGCACCCCCTTCCCTGTGCCTGTGAGATGTCTGCTTGCCCTGTTCCTGGCAGCATTTGAGAGTCCACAGGCATCCTTTGGAGAATAGCACTTTTAAATAATTGCTCTGAATTAATTTTACACATCACAGCAATGCAGGAATGTACAGATATTTACAGGACACTGTACAGATGGTATCTGTCATATATTAGTGCTCTTGCTATATACATATAGTAAAGCCTGCAGGAGCCTCTGCATGGGCAGGGACACCCATGCCCCTGCACAGGGCACCCCAAAATGGGGCTGCTGCCCTGGGGCTGCTGGTTCATACCGGCTTGTTTGGGTTGATTTAATCAGAGCTTGGCCCTGAGCCTTCCTGGGCTGGCCCTGTCAGGGGGTGACACCATCCAGGGCAGACCCAGCACCCCCTTGCTTTGCTTGTCCCAGTCACTTTTAGAGGGTTTGTGAGACAGAGACTCCACTGATGTTCTGGAGGGAGCGGGTGCAGCCTCCACTGCACTGGTGTTTCCAGCCCCCTCCTCCTCCTGCCTCAGTGGCAGCCGCAGCTCGCAGCCGCCATGTCATCGTACTGCTTGAGGACCACATTCTCGTCATCATCAAAGTAGAGGAGGTTGATGGAGTAGAGCTTGTCGGGCACACAGCAGGGACTGCTGACACCCTCACTCAGCTTCAGGGCATTGATGATGGACTGCACTGTGGCATGGTTCGTCGGACGCATGTTCTCGCCCAGAGGGAAGGGGCAGGAGCCTTTGCAGTGGAAGGCGTTGTAGCCCCGTGGTGAGATGATCCAGCCAGACCAGCCAATCTCCTCGAAGTCCACGGACAAGGGATGCCTCTGGCAGGGCTGAAGCCGGTTCAGCGAGCGTGTACTGCGTGACCTACCCAGCTTGGGCATCTTGGCAGGGAGATTGGGAGCCTGAGGCTTTAAATCTGTCAGAAAGGAGCATCCAATGCCATTGGCCACTGTGTGAGCCTGGGTGAAGAGAGAAAATACTGCAGCCCCCCCGGCCACCCCTCCCCACAGGTTTTGTGTGCAACCCTCTGGTCACAGCCTGTCACCAGCCCGGACAGTGCCACCAGGAGGTGACAGCCTCAGTCTCATGGCCAAACTCAAATCCAGCTTCACATCTGCAAGCAGGCAATACCCCTGAGCAGGCTACACCAGAAAGGAGTGAGTCTCTCCCACCAGCTAGGGAAGGAGGTTTGGATTTGAGGAGCCCACATGTGGAGACCACCCCCTGGGAAAGGGATGTTGGCACCAAGGGAGTCATGCTAGGTGTGTGCGACCCACCTGGGAAGCCAGCTGTGGGCAGTGATGCTCCACGGCGCCCATCGTCTGTGAAAAGGACCAACATGGGCTTCTTGCTCTCATGGTGGCCCCGGCTAGATGCAAACTGCAGTGGTGGGGGGTCAAGCGGGCTCCCCCCCAGGCCCTGGACTGTCACCAGCAAACCCTGGTTGCTGCTTTCATCTTCAGCCCAGTCACGAACCTGGGGAACCAAACCAGTGTCACCATGGACCGGGACAGGCACTGCACTGGTATCCCCACAAGCAGGTCCCAGGCCAGCAGCAGGACATCGTGAACCAGAACCCCTTGAGGCCACACTCTGTGTGCCTTGGGAAGGGGTTGCTCTGAGGCTGCAGCACAGGGGACACTGTGGCAAGAGCCAGCACCAGCATTCCCTGCAAAGTAGTGAGACAAGTTTGGGGAAGCATGAAGCAGCCCCCGGGGCTCTTGGCAGGACTTTTTCCTCCCCATCCCAGAGGATGCATCCCCCCATGTCACTACAGAGACTGCAGACAGGAAACTACACAGGAGCCCCCAAGGCTGCTGGGGGTGAAATGGGTTAAAAAATCTCCTGCATGTGAACCCCAGGATTCCCTGTGTGTTGTGCAAAACAGAGGAAAAGTGACTCACAGCCGGTGTGATGGCAAAGACCTCCCAGCCCGAGGTTTGCAGTGAGACAAGCCGTGCTGCCAGCAGCTTCTTCCCTTCAGGGGTGTCTGGCTTGTCTTTCTCCAGCACCTGGTACACACTGACCTGGGGAAAGCAAAAAGGTAGTCACCCCGGTATATTCTGCCCGAGGGGTTGACCCTGGACAGAGGTGTGGGGGGAGACAGGGAATTATCAGCATGGATCTGTAACAACTTTGGTGTGCCTTTGCTGATGTTTGCACAAGCCAGAAAGATATTTAAGAATTTGCCACAGTTAAATCATTGTGATTCTCTCTGAAACATTAGTTCATGTGACCCTAGAGGCAGGCCGCATTCACACTGCAGGTGAATGATCACAGTGTGCCAGTGGCATCCCTGGGCACAGGCTGGGGGACGGCCCCATCCCCATCCCTCTCCTCACCTGGCAGAAGTGGTGCCTTTTGGGCCCATCTGTGACCCTCGGCCAGAGGCGGAAGAGGTGCAGCTCTGCCGTCAGAATCTTCTCATTCTTGGCCACGCTGGAGAGGACAAACAGGAACCGCATCTCCTCGCTGTGAGCTGGAGAGAAGGATGCGTTTAGAAGAGCAAAACCAGGGGCGGCACCGCCACTGGCCACGTTCAGCCCCTCCCCACAGCCGCATCCCAGCACCACAGCCCTCCTCCCTTACTTTTATCCAGGAAGCTGCGGACAGTGTTGCCCTTCAGGATGTCAGGGTTCTTGGTGACACCATCTGCATTGGCGACAGTGTTAAATAGATCCACCATGTACTGGGGTGGCTGCTTGAAGTGAGTTGGGGGGGCCGGAGGGTCTTCCATGCCAAAGACTTCCAGGAGTTTCTTCAGCGCCTCAGCCCGCCAGCTCGCCACGCTGGCTGGGCTCGGGCAGGCCGTCTTGGCCAGGGCCAGCAGCAGCAGGACGGTCCCCAGCATGGCTCTGTGCTCTCTGTCCCAGGCGCAACTCCCCCGACCCCCCCGGTGCTGCATTTATAACTCACTGGAAAGCTGGACTGAAGTGAAATATGCACAGGAGCAATCAGGAGGGTAAAGAGAGCTAATTGCCATGCTAACAAGGTGAGAAGCCCGGGCCCCCTGCATCAATTAGCCCCAGTACACAAGCGGGAAGGGGGACGGCTCACCAGGCACTCGCAGGGTTGTTGGGGAAACGGGGGTCTGGGGCCACCAGCGCTTTGCCGGAGTCTTGGCTGGGCTGCATTTGCTCTCCGTAGGAGACTAACTGGATTTTAATGACTGCACTAATGGGACAAATCGGAGGACCTTTGTGTGGAGGAATGCAGCCCATCAAGATGAGCATCCCCTTCCCATCCCCGTCCTGCCGCAGTAGCTCGTGCTGCCCCTCTCGCAGCCGCTGCTGAGAGCGAGGATCGTGGGGGGGGCTCAGTGTCACAATGGTGTCCCCATACCATGTCCCTGTCAGGTGTGCAGGGTGGGGTGCCCGGGGTCCCCCTCTCTCGGTGGGGGCAGCCCAGGCTGTGTGTCCTGCCGGGGAGCCGAGACCACGGGGCAGAGCAGGTTCTAGCAGAGGACCCGGCGGTGCGGTGCTGCGGTGCTGCAGCCCCGGCTGTGGCTGTGGGGTCACACCACAGCAGGACCCTAATCCAGCTTGCTCAGCTTGCTTGGGGTTTTTTTGTTTGTTGTTGTTGTTGGTTTTTTTTTTTTTTTTTTTTTTTTTTTTTTTTTTTTTTTTTTTTTTT
>VXBB01009700.1:95630-109590 GCA_013399915.1 Illadopsis cleaveri
TTTTTTTTGTTGTTGTTGTTTTGGTTTGTTTGTTTGTTTGTTTGTTTGTTTTTGGTTTTTGGTTTTTTTTTTTAACGGCTATTGGCTCTCTGGGAATTAAAAAGGCATTTGCTGCTAATTCCTGAATGCTTGAATTTAATGAAATATCCGAGTAGTCGGATAAAAGCCAATTCTTTAAGTCTTGTTCCCCAGTCACAGAGAAACCAAGCTGGTGTGGGTGGACATGACACAGTGTACAGCTGCCAAGGGAGTGAAGGGAAAAAATTAGCATTAATTAAGTCATTCATCAACAGGCTGAAGCCCTGCTAGGACCACCTGATGGGAGACAAGGTGAAGGCTAATGTCCAGCGGTGCCCGCTGTTTATTCCAACCCAAAGGGCTGTTAATTATGCAGAACAGGCACGGCGCACCGACAGGCTGGCGTTAATGGAGAGATAAAACTGTATCCCCGGGATCCTTTCCATTCTCTTCCCAGCTCACCAGCAGTACGTCCCACAGGGTATCTGGGGGTGCCTGCAGAGGAGACAGCTCTGCCCCAACACGTCCAGCTCCTGCCTCCCTCTCCTGTCTTCGGCTCCACAGTTTGTAACCGGGAGCAGCCAAGCCGTGCACCCCGCAGTCCGTATCAGACGGACTGGGATGCATCCTCCTGGGATGCTGGATGCAGAGGGGCTGTGGAGCTGCACAGGGGACCCCAAGGACCTGCAAATTGCCCATGATGTTTATTTTACAAGGTGCAAAACATTTTGTAGAGGGTTCATTTATACCCGCAGATAAAGTACCTTTTATTCAAAAAATAGCCTTCTCTCATTTACATATCCTACAGACAGTCTGGCGGGGTCTCCAGGAGCGCCCCCCGCAGCTTCCAGCCCAGCTATCCCCGGCACTTGCACTCCCGGATGGCAGCGACGGTGCGGACTTGGTCCCGACGGCTCCGGAACCTGTGCATATCATAGCCGTGAGGGGCACAGCGTCTCGGGGCACCTTGTGCCCAAACCAGGCATTCCTCTCCGTCTTGTGACTCCCTGCGGTTAGAGAAAAAAACAGTACATCCCCGGCACATTCCCAGAAGACTCCCAGTACAAAAGAAAACCAGTATATCCCCAGTACACCACCACCCCCGCCCCATACGCACGCATCCTGGATCTTCTGTTCATGCTCGGGAAAAGGGTAGATGCTCTAGGATGGAGAAGTGCGGCAGCTTTTTTCCTGCAGCAATTCCTTACTCCTGGAGTAACTCGTGAACTGTCACCTCCCTCTGCCTGAGCAGAGCAGGTCTTTCTTCCTGCTTGGTTTGATTTGCTTCCCTTTGCATGCAAAGAATCCCAGAATGGTTTGGGTTGGAAGGGATCTTAAAGCTCATCTCATTCCAACTCCTGCCCCTGGGCAGGGACACCTTCCACTATCCCAAGGTGCTATCCCAAGCCAAATCCAACCTGGCCTGGAACACTCCCAGGGATGGGGCAGCCACAGCTGCTCTGGGAAACCTGTGCCAGGGCCTCACCACCCTCACAGCCAACAATTTCTTTCCAATGTCCAATCTAACCCTCTGGCAGTGGGCAGCCATTCCCTTTGTCCTGTCCCTCCATCCCTTGTCCCCAGTCCCTCTCCAGCTCTCCTGGAGCCCCTTCAGGCCCTGCAAGGGACTCTGAGCCCTCCCTGGAGTCTTCTCTCCAGGAGAGCACCCCCAGCTCTCCCAGCCTGGCTCCAGAGCAGAGGGGCTCCAGCCCTTGGAGCATCTCCGTGGCCTCCTCTGGACTGGCTCCCAACTTGCCCATGTCCTTCCTGTGTGGGGGACCCATATTTTTATGTCTACAATCAACACACAGTCCTGCCCCTTCAGCATGAAACAACTGCCTGGACCCACCCTGCCCCAGCAACCCCCTACTCTTCCTGCCCCACAGCTTTGCCAGCAGGTGAGGGACAGGAGTGGCACATTCCAGGCTGCAGAAGCCACTGTTAGGATCTGCATCTGCTGTCCTGGGACACTACAGGCTCTGTAACCACCTGCCAAATTCAGCCCCATCACGGTAGGTCTGGCTCTCCCCACCCGGCACAACACAGCCTGGTGGGTGAGCTGGGGGCGCTACCCAAACCCTGATCCGTGTCTCCCCCACCCTGGGAGCCACAGATGCGTTGGGTGAGAGGACTAGGGGCAGTTCCCACCTGGCCCGGGATGCAGATGTGCGGGAGGGAGAGCAGATGGAGCCTGGCAGCTGTGCTTACCTAAGCAAGCAGGGATCCCCCGAGGAGCAGCTGCCCAAGCACCTTCCCACATCGATTTCCTGCAAAGATTTGCAAAACAAAGGCACAAAAATCCCCTGCAGCACCTCAGCAGGGACACCCCAGGACCCTCCACCCTCCCTTCAGCCTCAGGAGGAGGCATCCATCCCCAAAGAAAGCCAGCAGCAAGGCACGGCTGGTAAGAAGTATTTTGGGGGCATAGCAGTGGTTTTTGAGTCAGAGGTCCCTGGGCACAAAGGTATACTCAACTAGACAATAGGGTCTCTGTTGAATCGAAGACATACCTAACAACTAAATATTTTTTAAAATAAATATCATTGTTCCTTAATTACTTTTGAAAAGAAATCCTCACTCCAAATAAAAAGCCATTTGTTCCTTTATGACCCTGATTTATGCACAAATTAGTGGCAGCAAAATACATTTTATAGCATTAGAGAATACAAATGTGAGTTTTTTACCACTCTAGTTTGATGCTAGTGTGAAGCTGCTGACACAAGAGCATCCACCCAGCAGCTCAAACCCCACATGAGGGCCCAGCTGAGCCCACCAGAGAGAAGCCAAACCCCTGGAAACCGACCAGCTGTTCCTCCCTGTGTCCTGCAGAGCTCTGGACAATTTCATAATAATATTCCACCTGGGAGACATGATATCATTTTTACTTCATTTCGCAGTTCTCCAGTATCTGAACCACCTCCTCACCATGTGGGTTTTTGACCAGAGCAGTGCTGAACTTTCTGCAAGGAAACGAGGGAAAATAACCTGGAGCTGCACCCAAGGTTCCTGTGGCAGCAGCACAGACCATCCAGCTTTTGGCATCCAGCACCCACCAGAAAAGGTTGTTCTCTGCATCAGAATCCCAGCTAGGGGTTGGGGGCTCATTCCTTCACCAGCTCAGGGCTTTAGTGGTAGGTTTTATTCCTCCATCCCAGTTTCAGACCATGAGGAAAGGGAAGTTATTGTGGGTGTAAATTGTGACTGCTGTTCCTGACCCTGCGAAAGCCCCAGTTCTGGGGAGTGAGCACAAGCCACTCCCTATTACATAAATTATATATAAAAGCTGTATTTGAACACAAAATATTGATGGCAGCACTTTTCCTAGAGCCACACTCTCACACCAGGGATGGGGGAATGTGATTTAGCATTTACTCAATTCAGCATTTCCTGCTGGATTTGTGAGGAGCTGTGCCCTGAATGGGCTTCTCAGATGCTGGAGCCAGTATTACAGGCTCTCCTGGACATTCATTCCCCAGGCACCTCCAAAGGGTTTGCTCTGTACTGGGCTGCCCACAGGAGCACCGGATGTGGCATCTGTCACCGTGGGGTGCGGGAAGGGAAGGGAAGGGACAGGAAAGGGATGCCCCAGTTCTGGGGTTATGATGAAGGAAGGCTGGTACTAGAGGGGTGGAAGGGGGAGGTGGACAATGGCCCCAGCTTTGAGGGTGCAGAACAAAATCCTGTTCAGCAACTGAAGAGAAGGGATAAGGGTCCTCCAGCTGCAACTACATCTACTTGGAAGGGAGAGGCATAGACAGTCCTGAGGGGCTCAGTCGGAGCTGATGCTCTGTGCAGAAAGAAACTACATTGTTTCTGTGGTAAATCTCCTGGCTTTTCTCCCATCACCAACTAAATTAGGGTTAAAAATGTCCATTGCGTGAGCTAGAGGAGGGGGAGAAGGATGCCTGAGCTGATGGCCAAGTGGGTTTGGGCTCTGTCTAGGACCTGGTCCTGCCCTGCCCCAGCCCTTGGGTGTAAATCCTTTGGGTTATGTGTTTGGCTCCTGGCTCTGAACCGGTTTTGAGAGTCTCCTGCTCCCTCCCAACTACTTCAGCAGTTGCTGAAGGAGGGAGACTTCTTTATTCCCGGATGGAGCTGTTTCCAGGCAAAGGAAAAGATATTTCTGAAAGCAAGTATCTCTGGGATGCCTTAAGAGTGGGACACAAAATGACAACGGATTTCTGGAAGTCAGTATTTCTGGGTGAGATTTTAACATCCNCTGCCCTAGGGCAGAGGTGAGTCCACACTTCCCAGCCCTGGGCTATTACCATGACTGAGATTCTCCCTCCTCGCTCCATTAATTCCCCTCCCCAGAGCAACAGAATCGTCCAGCACCTTCCACTAACACGTCTGGGAAGTAAATGCTGATTCTCCCAGCTCTGGAAGAAAGCACTTCACGCTGCCTAATTGCCTTTTCCACTTGCAGCTGGATAACCAGCTGCTGCTGTGGCCTATGCAGGGCTGTGGGGCTCCTGGCGCAGCCCCATGAGGAGACTCGGCCTCAGGCAGAGCCCTCGGGGGGTCCTCCCGGCCCCTCCAGTTCACAGAATCGTCGAATGAATTCCTAGGCCCCTGCGCTCCTCTCCGGTCTCACTTTAGCACTCCCGCGGTCTCTGTCCCTCTCTAGTGGCAGTGCCACAGCACTGCCACAGCAGCTGCCGGGAGGTTTGAGCGGATTGGGTTTTAGAAATGCCAAAAAAATTACATCGGCAAATTACAGGACAATGGAACTTGTCAAACAGGTGTGGTAAATAATATCAACACCACTTTCAATTCTGATAAAATCAGTTCATCTCCACTGATGCGTCTTGGGTTATTTTATGAGTGAACTCACAAGATAGCTCACCAGTTCACAATGAAGGAGTTCAGCTTTGACCCAGTGGGAGGTTTTGACCCATCTGGAATGATTTACTTTGGCGTTTCCTTTTCCAAGTGATTTTTGGACCATCAGTGTAGTTCACTGGTACTAAAAGGGCATTTCAGACTCTCAGTAAGGAAATTGCATTTTCCAGGGCTCTCTTTCCAGCAGAGCTTTTACCATCGGGTTGGTTTCCTTGTTTAGATTGGGAGGGTTGGAACAGAGACCCCCGAGGTCCCTCCCACCCTGGGTTACTCTGATTCCATGCTCTCCGGCTAGAGGATGTTTCCCTGTACATGAGGTGGTTGTATCACCATCCTCACCCATGCACATGGCAGAGAATTATCACTGTGCTTGCAGACCTGTGTCCTAAAGGCCCAGCAACAGGAAACTCAACCCCAAAACACAATCCCAATACTCCCAAAGACAGAGGCTCTGCTCAGCAGACTGGGTGCCCTGAGCTTGGACTTTGGTGCTGGTCACACAACAGGGCTCGTTACCATATTCCCAGAGGGAGGGAGCGAGGGAGGGAGGGAGAAGAGCTCCCTCCCCCTTGTTCATATTGCACTGTAGGTTGGGTCAGAGCATTTCCCCACGTCGATCATGACCTCCCAGGGAGAGTTTGGAAAGAAGGTTTTCAGGGCCAGGAGCTGAAGACATTCCTAGGGCAGGTGCTGCAGTGGCAACGCTCGACCACCTCCACCTCCCTAAGGCCTTCGAGAAGCAGAAGCCGCTCCAGGTGCAGCTGGGCCGGCTCACGGCAGGACCCCTGGGGCAGGAACGCGGGGCTCGCACCTGCAGAGGCACAGGACAGGGCCAGGGAACACGCCCACATAAAAACACAACACAGGGAACAGCCTCCAGCACCAGCTCCTGACACAAGCCTCCCCTGACTGGCTCAGCTTTTACTCCTCTCTCTCTCGCCCTGCCTGCCTGGAGGACGCTGCACAAGCAGTGCCACGGTGCTGATAACAATGAGACAAATGGTAAGATTTGTCTTAGCTACAAGTGATCCCTCACAGGACACATACGTGCAGCACTCATAGAGTTTCCACCCTTCTCTAGGGTCTTTTATCCCAGTGGAGATGGGACTTTAGGCAATGTTAGCTCTCCTGGGATGAGAAGAGCACCACAGCCAAGTCCCCAAATGCACACGCTCCTACGAGTCCCTCCTAAGAGTGACACATGGCACATCATGTGGGAATGACATCCTGTCAGTCTTGCTCAAAGAGGCAGAAACAGGCCTCCAACCTCTCTGTACATGAGAGAGCAGCTCTCAGGTACAGCAGAGGTGGCTGAAAGAACTGCTGGGCTGTGAGCCAGAACCGTGCTCAGATGCTGCCCTGGATGAGCTCTGGCCCTTCCTCTGCCCCCAAGGTATCCAGCACTGCTGTCTCACCTGCACAAGCCACTGCTTGGGCCAGGGGAGGATGAGAAACTCAGTGACAGGTTTTCTCAGAAGCCAAAAGCAGGTCTTTTAAAACATGTATAAAACCACAGCTCCAGTCACCAGCACCTGACCCTCTCCCTGCCCCAAGCACTCACCTTCCTGCTCCTTAGGAAATTGAGCATGGAGGACTGTCTGGAGAGCCCTGGGACACTGAGGTGGGGGGAGCTGATCTGGTGGGATGGGCAGCTGGAGCGGCACTTCCCGACGCCCACGCTGACAGGACTGCCAGAGATGTCTGCGGAACACCAGATCCACCAAGGGTTACCACTCATGTATTTTGTGATACCGAGCCCAAACCAGGGCTGAGTACCACACAAACACTGACAAAAAAGACATGGCCCACCCGTGGGAAGTCTGCCTGGGAGAGAGATTCCTTCAGTCTGAGGTGGAAATTCCCAAGGGACAGTCTGGCAGTAGCAGTGCTCTCACATCAAACCAGTGTTTACAGACCAGGAATAAAACACTTTATATTAGACTGGTCAGTGCACACAGACTAAAAAAGAATTAAAATTTTACTAGGAAATCATAAGCTTTTTCTTTAGTGAGCACACATGATGGATGGGGTGCAAACAGGTGAGTGCCCTGATCAGCAAAGGGAAGAGGGGATGCTCAGCCATCGCAGATCTTGCACATACTGAGCAAGCCTCAGCCCAGCGGGGCCAGGGCAGAGGGCTCTGTCTCTCTTGGAGCCCAGTGAAGCTGCTCAAGCTGGAAACAAACCTGTCTTCCCCCAGCCAAACCCCAATTTCACAGCTCTCCACACCTCCTGCATTGGCATATCAGGTCCATGTCAGAGGATGTGAAGGTGGGATCAGGTGTGGGAGCAGGGGAGGTGCAGGACCATGGCATACAGGTTTGGATTGGTTTGCTCTGCTGTATTTGGAGTTTACAAATTATCAGTGTTTATTGGCTAAAGGCTGTTTCTTCCGGAAATCCTTTTGAAATTAGCTATTTTTCCTTAATAGCAGTGTCCATACTCCAAGATCTATTGATGTAAATCCTTATTTCATCAGATAATAGGGAAGAAAATTTGCACGAAAAGCGCCCACATCATCCACCACTGTAATCCGTTTGCTTTGACCTGCTGAAGTCACAGGCAGTGTGGGCTGCATAAATGTAAATTTTGCATTTGACTTAAAAATGGTTTTTCAGTGTACCCAGTGCCGGCTGCAAGGGACCAGGAAACAGGAAGGAACATTTGAAACTCACACTTGGGGTACAGGTGCTGCTGGCCACCTGAGGGTTCCTTTGCTCAGGGAAGGAGTGAGCAGGAAGCCAGGCAGCAATTCCTAGCTTTTCAGCCATGCCAGTGGCAACCCCTGTGGATGCTCCTCACCCGCAGCAGGGCGAAGACAGCTGGCACTTGTCAAAGGACACTGTGCCAGCTGAAGACTGTTAACCCCTGTTCTCCCAGCTCTGCTGCCACACAAGCTGTGATTTTTATTTTTAGGCAAGTATTTTACTTTAATCTCTCAATGATTTGTGAGCATTCTTGGGAACCCAAAGAGGGTGTAGCTGACTGAAAGCTGGTGAATGTTGTCCTGATTTTCAAGAACAAGGAGGATCCCAAAAGCTACAGGCCTGTCAATGTCATTTCAGTACTTGGTAAAGTTATGGAGAAGATTATTCTGGAAGATGTTGAAAAACACCTGGAAGACAACAGTCACTGGCCACAGCCAGCACAGCTTCCTGAGAGGAAAATCCTGCTTGTCATACCTTTTATGACAAAATGACTCACCTGGTTGACCCAGGAAAGCCAGCTGATGTAATCTTTTTGAATTTCAGTAAAGGTTTTGTTACTGTCTCTCCCAGGATCCTTATGGACACACTGTCCATCCTACAGCTACAGTGACTGGCACTAGTCACCAGTGCAGTTCTGAAGGGCTCCATCCTCAGCCCTGTGCTCTTCAACGTCTTCATAAATGTCTTGGATGCAGGACTGGAAGGGACATTGAGCATGTTCACAGATGATACAAAATTGGGAGGAGCTGCTGACTCCCTCAAAGGCAAGGGAGGTGCCGCAGAGAGACCTCAGTAAATCAGAGGGCTAGATCATCACCAAACATATGAAGTTCAACAAGGGAAAGTGCCAGATCCTGCCCTGGGATGGGGCAGCCCTGGATGCAGGGACAGACTGGGAATGAGAGGCTGGAGAGCAGCACCGTGGGAAGGGACCTGGGGCTCCTGGTCGATGGCAAGTTGGACCTGAGTCGCTGCTGTGTCCTGACAGCCCAAAGGGGCACCGTGTCCTGGGGGCACGAGGCCCAGGGAGGGATTGTCCCACTCTGCTCTGCACTGGGGCAGCCTCACCTCCAGTGCTGGGGGCACTTTGGGCACTGCAAGATCAGAAGGATCCAAAGCTGTTGGAGACTGTCCAAAGGAGAGCAACAGACAGTGAAGGTCTTGAGGGGAAGCCATTTGAGGAGCAGCTGAGGGCATCTAGTCTGTTCAGCCTGCAGGAGACTGAAGATAGACCTCATTGCAGTTATACCTTCCAATGAAGGGAAGAGAAGGGGCAGACACTGACCTCTCCTCTGTAGTGACAGTGACATGACCTGAGGGAATGGGCTGAAGTCATGTCGGGGAGGTTGAGGCTGGGTATTAGAAAAAGCTTCTTCCCCCCGACAGTGGTCAGGCACTGCAACAAGCTCTCCAGGGAATGGTCACAGCACCAAACCTGACAGAGCTCAAGGAGCATTTGGGCAATGCTCTGGGGCACATGATGTGACTCTTGGAGATGGCTCTGTGCAGGGCAGGGAGTTGGACTTGATGATTTTTGTGGGTCCCTTCCAACTTAGCATATTCTGTGACTCTGTGATTATATTTTCATCATTTATTCTTCTAAAGTTGATGTCTCTGGAGCTGACAAGCTGTCACTGCTTGTAACAGCTATTAATTTGGATATGATAATTTTATCATTCCTACTACAGTAGGAATAAGAAGCTGGTATTTGGCAAACACTAAAGGTTAAATTTGTACATGTACTACTCTCATGCACTGAAAAATCCTAAGAAACCTCAGAGTGTGAAGCTGTTGTGTCCTTACAGCCAATGCAAAGGAGAACCAGGCCACAGGCTGCTCCTGAAGGCTAGATTTTTTTCTGATGAGCAAATGGAGCTACTTTCTACTTCCTCTGCTTTCTCTACTTTTACAGGGCAGCTTGTTGTACTGCTGATAGCACTTACAACATCAATCCTGGGAGGCAAAAGTCTGCAGTCATCCTGAAGTTATGCAGAAATAAACAGGGAATTCAAACACAGAATCAACCATAGTGCAGCTCAGGTCCAGGGAACTGAGCTCCTCTGTGCAAAGGAACAGGCCCAGGGGTCAGGCTACTCATCAGTTCCTGTGCTACAAAAGATGTTTAAGTGTTGGATTATCTGAGCAACAGGACCCCAGCACATTTCTGTCCTTAATCCTCCAATGGAAAAGTCACTTGGAAAACTTCAACATAAAAAAAACCAGCCAAGGGATGGGCAGGATGTGATTGTGGAAGCGGCAAGAATCTTGGTTTCTGGAGGATGAAGGGGAACTCAAGAGGAGCTGTGGCTGTCTCATCCCTGGAAGTGTTCAAGGCCAGGTTGGACAGGGCTTAGAGCAACCTGGTCAGGCAAAAAGTGTCCCTGCCTGTGACAGGATGAGCTTTAAGGCCCCTTCCAATCCAAACAACTCCGTCATGCTACGAACTCAACGTGCCCAACGTGGAGGAAACGGCTCTGCCTCCTGCAGCAGCCCCTCTCTGCAAACAGATTCCCTTGCTCCTCTACTCTGCCTAAATCTTTACCTGTGGTCACAAACCACCGAGCCCCAGTTACAATTCCCCTTTTCTGCCTAAGCTAGGATGGGGCACTGAGTACCCAGCACAGCTCCAGCCACTCCCTACCCTCAACTAAATGGCTCCAGCACAAAGAAGAGATTTTGCTATAGATGGACATGACACATCCAACCCTGGCCAGGTGGGTTGAACACCCTATTTAGTTACTCCAGGAAAACACTCTGGCACTGTTATCTCACTGTTTATCTGCTCTCTTCTACTTCCACTTTACTGCAGAGCTGGGTAAAAGGAGTCCCCTCCCACATCATAAAGGAGCCCATGAGCACTAACCCCGCCCCAGATTCCTGCACAGCAGCTTCCCCTGACACAAACCCCCCACTGCTTGCCAAGTGCAGACACTCCTCTGTGCTGTTCACTGTGGAAAGCACACATCAGCCACAGCAGTATCAAATGCGAGCAGAGCCCACTGCAGCCCCACACCACACCCCTCTGCTCGCCCATGCCAGAGGCCAAAGCAGTGCCAAGGTTGAGAAGGAAAAAGGAACGTACAGGCAAAGACGGGAGCCTGCAACAGCCCTGTGAGGAAGACCCCAGCTCAGGGGTCCTGCATGCTGCACCCTAGGAAGCACAGGAACAGAACCTCTGACATTTATACCTGTCCTCCCTGGCAGGTGAGAAGGTGAACAGCTCCGAGCCAAACGGGCTTGCATATCCCAGCAAATGTCCCTTGACTGTGATCTGAACAAACACCTCGGCAGCCTGAGAAATAAGCATCTCTCCCACATGATCAGGATTGTGCCCCCAGCATGATCAGGCTTCAATCAGGCTCCCAGCAAACTTCAAAGTGTCTCTTGAGAGCCACTGACTGGATTTGCTGACAGCCTGGGGAAGCTCCCTTGGGGGTCTTTGTTCTTACCACCACTTCAAACTAATTTAAGTTTGTGGTGACCAGGAGCCACTCTCAAATATTCTCATTTGAAAGAACATACGTCCTTCATCCTCCTTCATCCCATCCAATGATTTTATCTGGGGATAACCCTGTCCTGTCCCTCCCCACACCAAATGGAGTCAGAGCTGGCACTTGAACAACACTGGCAACACAGCAGGACATGTCACAGCAGTGATGGCAGCATGTCCCCCACAGCTACACAGTTCTGCTGGTAACTCCACACAGGAAAGCTCTAGTTAAAGTAGGAAAGCTCTAGTCACCAGAGTCCTGGAAGCAGCAGAGGCAGCGCTGGTGCCCTTGTGCTGTCAAAGGTTCTCAGACATGGCCGATGGCAGCAGCACTCATGATACACACAGTGCCTCACCACAGAACTCGGGATCTCTGCACCAACTCGTCCAGGGACACAGCACAGGGAACAGATCCATTTCCCAGGGAAAATGTTTTTGCCAGATTGAGGAATGAGAGCATACAAGAGAACAGTGATAGCAGCATGGACACTCCTCTGGCATTCAAAATGAGGTTCAGGAGGTTGGGTTTTTTTCCTACAACTAGTTACAAGTGCAGCAATCACAGACACTTACAGAAGCTGCACAGGCCTTGGAACAAGCCGAGCTCCCCACAAGTTCATCCCCAGTTCTTGGAGGACAGCTGGGTTTCTCTGGAATGGATGCCTTGCGAAAACAATTAGCAAACCCAAAATGCTAGAGAAGGCATCCTATCAATTTACCACCACGCTGCAGGATCCCCAGCCCAGAGCAGAAATCAGCACAGCTGCTCAACAACAACAATAAAAATTTAATTGTGTTAAGAGACAAACATACATAACAAAACCCACACTTCCATTAAAAAAATTCTTTGTGCCTGGGCACCTGAGCCAAGCCACTCTCTGTTCACAGCTCCATGGTGCTGCAGAGTACCCAAAGAGGCTGGGACTGCTACTGGGAGTAACTGCTGTGTAACCTGGCAAGAGCAGAGAGCTGCACTACAGCCACATGGGAAGGGACATACAAAATAGTTATGAAAAAATATGCATTTTAAATAAAGAACTTACAACAACTTCAACTTTATACAAAATATCATGGTTGCCATGTCTCAACTTCAGTGTCTCAATTCTAGGAATTATTTTTGAACTCTCAGCATCCTGTTTTCCATCTCGCACCACCTCTGCAGTCTCTTTCTCCAGAGAGCTCTGTCTCTGTCCAGCTCAGTCCAAAGTACCTGAAAATGAAAAAACCACATTATAGTCTCAGGAATCAAAAGTGCGGTTCTGTGAACAAATAAATCTTGTTTACAAGCTGGCAAAAGAAAGTGCAGTCACTTTAAAGTTTAGGCAAATTACACACAAGTAAAACCAAATCTAGCCCAAAAAACTACTATGCATGCCTCAGGGTCCAGCTGTATCATTATGATTCGGGACGGCTCAAATAACGATACATGTAAACTCCGGTTCTGCAGAGCGCTTATAGCAAAAATTTACTGAAAGACAGACTTTTTTATACAGTGTTTTGGTACAATGAATTTGGTTGGTCATTTGGAACAACACCTCTCAACCGTTTCTTACAAGTAAACAAGAACCAGGCAAAAACACCACCTGCTAATGGTCTTTTACTTTGAAGGATTGTTTTGATTCCTCCTTACGATTTCCCAGGCCAGAGGGAGAGAGCACTAAGTTCCCACAGGCTCTGCTGCTGCTGCCTGAAGTCTAAAAATCCATGTTCTGACCACTGTCAGTTCCCACACAGCAGAGCCATTCCAGTGCTCAGAGGGGCACTGAAATCCACCCTCAGAATTACTGAGGATGTGGAAGCAGACAGCTTTGCAAATGTTTCAGTTCTTTCTCTCCTAAGTAGGTGATTACACAAAATACTGAAATCAAGTAGAAACTCACCTTCCAAAAAAGCAAATTCATCAATAGCTTCAATGGCATTGTCTGAAAAGCAAATTGAGACCAATTAAAATAGATAAACCAACTCCATATTTGCATGTTTCAAACCACAGCATTTGAAATTACATCACAGCACAGTGACCAGTTTCAAAGAGATTTACTTGTTTTGGACATAGCGTGTGAAATTATTAGTGTAGCCTTTGGTAGAAGTTTTTCTCTCCCATCTTCAGGGAAAGAAAGAATAAATCCGTAACTACTTCAGCACCTCCAGACAGGTGGAAAAACCCCCCATTGCAGCAATCCTTCGCTAAGGTCAGCACAGAACATGCTCCCATACCCAGGTCTTTTCTTTGCAGGGTTTTCCTTTTTCCTTGCTGGGCATACATGTAAGCATCTTTGGCTATGGTTTCAACAAACAGCTCCTGCAAGGCAAAACATGACAGGTCCACATAGGAGATGAGAGAGAATATCCTGAGGAAAAAGAAAGGTCCTACAAGGCCTCAGGATTAAATCAGACTCTTCATCCTAACATTACCCATTCGCAGCACATATGTCTGAAAATACCAGAGGAAATGGCTGGACAGTGATGCACAGGACAAGCAATGAGGGAGAAAGCCAGGAATGTGGGTTACTTGAAACTCACATTCTCTGGGAGACCCACTCCACACCAGGGGCTCCCAAGGTACCTTCTGAAGGGGGAAAGGTGTCCTGTGCTCAGGACATGAATCATGAAATCCTTCATGTGGAGAAATACCTCTAAGATCATTGTGTCCAACCATCAACCCAGCACCACCTCCATGTTCACCACCAGTCCATGTCCCCAGGCGCTACAATTTTTTTAACAGTTCCAGGGATGGGGACTGCCCCGGGCAGCCTGTGCCAGAGCTTGACAACTCTGTCCATGAAGGAATTTTCCCAATATCCTAAACCTTCCCTGAGGCCGTTTCCTCTTGTTCTGTGCCTTCTTGCTTGGCAGAAGCGATCGACGCCCACCTGGCTGTCCCCCTCCTGTCAGGGAGTTGTGC
>VXBB01009700.1:109912-194288 GCA_013399915.1 Illadopsis cleaveri
AGGCAGAAGGCCCCCCCGAGCCTCCTCTTCTCCAGGCTGAGCCCCTCCCCCAGCTCCCTCAGCTGCTCCTGGGGCTCCAGACCCTTCCCCAGATCGGGCCGGTCGCAACCGCCCCGCGCAGCCGTGAGCCGCCCCCCGGGAGAGAAGGAAAAACGTCCTGGGACAGACTGAGAAGCATCCCCAGATCCCGCAGCGTTCCGGCCTCCAGGGCCCCCAGGGGCCGCCCCTCACCGTGGCCCGCGCCAGCACGAACACGGCCTCCTGGCTGGCCAGGGTGACGTCCGGGTCCGCCTTCACCAGCGCCTTCACCCGCGCCANTGTGGGACCTCCCAGCACCCCCTCTCCATCCCGTCTCCAGCTGGTGGCATCAATCTCTCCAGTGCCCCCCTTGGGCACCCACAGGACCCCCAGGACCACCTCCCTTGGCCAACAGATCCCCTCCTTCCCCAGCCTTTCCCATGTCCTCAAACTCTGCCTTATTTTTAAACCATCTGCAGGCAGGAGCCACCTCGGGGACTGCTGGTGGGACACCTTCTCAAAGGGACATGCCAATCCTGGGGCAGGGACACCAGCACCAACCAGCAGGCCAGAGCACCCCTGCCAGGGCTTAACTCGACCTGTCAGATTATTCCTGCCTCAGAGGCAGTAAACAATGACACCGGGACACTGCGATGGCCCGACACAGCACCCTGCCGTGCAGAGCTTCCCCTTGCTTCCCAGAGGAATTAGGCCCTTCAGCAGAGCTCATGTCCCACAGTTTTGGATACTCCAGGAAGCCATAGCCCTCACCCAGTATTTTTGTGCTCCCACAGAGCTCAGCTGTGCACCCTCTGCACTTCCCCGCTCTGCAAGTCATGTGCAGCTTTGAGACCTGACCTGCAGAGGAATCCTGGGCCATCATCAGACAAGGACATTGCCCACCCTCCTGGTCCCATCCCTTCACATCCCGCAGTCAGTTCCCAAAACTGAGGCTCTCCTCTGGATACAACTCTTATGGCCAGCAGGACTTGGTGGGCTGCAAGTGTCGAACAGCAGCAGAGCCAAACTAGTGGTGTACCAAGAGCTGCTCCTCCTCTTTCTCCTCCTCCTTGTGCAGTGTCAACCATCAGGCAAAAGCAACTTCCTGACATTGCACACAGCACCTCACCAGCTGTTAGGAAAGAGCTTCTGGTTTCAAGGGAGGGAGAGCCTCAGAGAGGCTTGTCCAGAATGCTTTGGGTGGTCTTTAGCAAGGAGGTGAGCACACAGGAAAGCATCCACTAATGGAAGATGGTGAGTAAGAACCAGACTTGGGCTGTGGTGGACATGGGGACAGGACACTGGGAGCCATACATCCTGGTTGGAAGGGTTTTAGGGATGTCCTTGTGAGGGATGGGATCTGGCCAAGACCCTCACTTCTCCTGAAAGGCAAAGTCCTGCTGTACATCTGAGCTGGATGGAGTTTCAAAGGTCTCTGACCAGTTTCTGGGCTCAGAGTAAGGTTTTCTGGGTGAACTTAGGCTGAATATAAACATCTGTGAAAGGAGGAGGCCACACTCCCACCGAGTCCAGGAGAGACCCCACCAGCACAAAATGAATTGGAAAACCTGGAGCTGATCACAGTGATGGCACATCCAAGGGCCCTGAGCAAGTCCCAGCTCATGGAACAGGCCCAAAACTGATCATTACAAACCACCAAATCATTCAGGTGTCAAAAATCCCAACAGTATGTTTGGGAATCTGGAAAATGTTGCTTTTTTCACTAATTTGAGTGAAAGCCCCACTGCTGCTATACAGGAAATGGCACATTCATGCTGCTTCAGCACTGCTATGCCAAGTGCTGCATTTGAGGGTTTACCAGGAAAACTGGGGTGATTGCCTGGGAAACTTGCACTTTTGTAAGTCTGTATATATACATTTGATCAGTTATATCTAAAAACATTGCATCAGCTTTTTTCCATATCAGCCTTTCCCTTGTGAAAATAAAAATTATGCGATCACTAAGTCAAACTGAAATCCCAGAAGGAGAAGAACTCCAAAATTGAAGCATACAGCTCCAGTGAAGCAGCCAGCCCTGGTGCAAAGGGACATTGTGGTCTGGGGACAAGGGCATGGGAGAAAG
Organism: Illadopsis cleaveri; assembly: GCA_013399915.1. Taxonomy (NCBI): domain Eukaryota; kingdom Metazoa; phylum Chordata; class Aves; order Passeriformes; family Timaliidae; genus Illadopsis; species Illadopsis cleaveri. Next base: position 112,014 of record VXBB01009700.1, read on the forward strand.
ATGGGGAGGGTATGGTGATCTGTCACTTTTTACAAGGTCCATCTGAGAAGCTTAGGAAAAAAGTAGCCCCATTCCGTGGCTTTGTGCCATACCTCCAACCTGGCAGTCTTCTTCCAAGATTCATTCACAGCTTCCTTCAGGCAGCTTTTCTCCAGAGGCTCTAGAAAAAGGTGAATTTAGTCACTGAGGAAGCTAAAGGCAGCTAGCCCTGTGCTGGAGCGGATGTGTCCTGGATTGTGCGTGCACAGGAAAGACACGTAACAAAAGTAGGGCAGTCTGCTGCCTCTTGGCTTTGTTTTTCCCCTGGTCCCAGTTTGGTGCGGCTCCATGTTGTTTTCTCAGATACGTTTCAGGACCTTTTTGAGCAAAGGTTTGGGAGAACCTCTGGTTTTGTGGAGAAGACTTAGTGTGAGACCATGTTGAGGGAATACCACATTCCCTGGGGAAATTTTGAATCATTTGCCTCCATGGTGTTTTAACAGGAACTGTTTTTCTTAATGGTTGCAGGCGCATCTGGAGGGGAGAGACACCGTGGTGAGGCACCTTCGGGCAAAGTTCCAACAGAACAGGAAAGAACCTCCCAAAGTGGGTGGCTGGCCAGAGAGTCACTCTGCAGCCTCTCATGGACCAGAGCCAGGACAGACCCCTGCCATGGCCTCCAAGGGTGATCCTCCTCAGGAGGCCCCCTGGAGCAGGAGGGTGGACTGCAGCAGTGCCTCTCCATCTCACAGTACAGGTCAGAGTTTGGGACAGCATTCACCTCATTCTGCCTGTGAGACCCTGGCACAAATTATGTGTGGGAAGAAGGGGACGCCTCAAGATGCCAACTTCCACCCAGTGCCTGCAAAGCTAGGAGGAGATATGTTGAACAAGAAGATGGAAGCCAGCTCTGATCCTCCCCACAGGAAGCCAGCGCAGCAGACACGGCCGCCTGCCAAAGACAAGAGAGCTCCAGCAGATCTTGCCAAAAGCGCAGCTGTTGCAGCCCCCCTACTTGCTGTGGGAAACCCCCAAAGGACAGAGCACTCAGCTCTGCCCCAGAGAAAGCCTTTGCCACACGTCAGGGAACTGGGAGTGAAGCCAGGCAAGCCCCGGCGCCCTCCTGATGTGGATTTGGCAAAGTTCAGAGCAGCTGCACATCCTGGGACATCCATCCGTCCTGCCACAGAACCGCCGAGGAGTGCTCAGCTGGGTATGGCCAGGCACCTGAGAGTCCCTCAGGGAAGGGTGTTGTTCATTCAGGAAGGAAAATCTCCGCAGTTAGAGCCTGCAGGTCTTGGGAGATGGAAATACTGGGAGGGCTGATGGAGAGGTAGGGGCTTGTATTACCAAATGGGCTTTTATAGGCAATATCATGAGGATGAGAATGAGAGAGAAGGAGGGCAGATGAAGAAACAAAGTGCACTGTCCCTGGCTGGGCACAAGTTTCTGTCTCTGGAGTGTTTATAGGAAGTAAAGTTGGAGTAACTCCATCTTGCAGTGAGCCCAAGATGGTTGGGGACTGGCGCATATGGAGAAAGAAAGGCTGAGACCCAGGCTTATTCAGCTGAGAGGAGAGGGAGGAAGGGGAGATCTCACTGCCCACAGCTACCTAATGGGGAGAAAATGGGGTCAGACTCTTCCCAGAGGTGCTCAGGGGCAGGCCTGGGGGTGATGGGCATGAGCAGTAGGGGAGGTGCCAGTCAGACATTGCCCTGCCGTGCTTCACAGTGGCCTTCCAGATGTAGGTTGCTGCAGTGGTTTCTCACAGTTGCTGTTCTGCTTATCCACACTCCAGGTGATGAAAGCTGTTTTGAATACCATTTCTTGCTCAGTTTCTCTAACCATGAGACTAGACTTCCCTTCCTTTCCTTAAGAGAACTGAAAAATCAAGCTAGTCTATGTTATAATTAAAAGGTGTTATCAGGGCTGGCCACGCTGTTGTGCTGGGAGATTCTCACATGACTGCCTACAAGTATATCTGTTTGTTGCATGGGTCTTGAGGCAAGCTACAACACCTAGAATTACACTTTGCCTTGATTTGATTATTTTTGTTGCTTTTTAGGGCAATCTTATGATTTTTAGGGCCAAGTATCTAAGTATTACTTGGTACCATAAACCAGCAGAGATTTAATTTTGTACTCAGGTCTTTGTGCCCATTTTTGGTTGGTCTGGTTGACCAGGCTGGAGACAAGGCTTGTGATACATGTAACGGCATGTTAGCAGGGGTGTGGTCATGCTGGCAGTTGTAAAGGGGGCAGCATTCTGGCTGATGATGCTCCTGAGCATGTGGAGATATCCAGGACTTGCCCTGACTCTGATACGTATTTGAAATTTAGCGGTTTTCCACATTCATTATACCTGTTTTGGCCTCTTCCCCTCTCCTTCCATCATTTTTCCAGGAAGAAAATAACATTAGAAATATACAAATGGGAAAATCCATATTGAAGGTCCTCAGTGAGGAACCTGATGAGCTGTACACCAGTGTGCTGGAAGAAAATCCCTAGATGGACTATGGAGTAAAAACTCCTTGCTCTATCAAGATGTGTAGTCAGTTTTATCTCCCCACCTCCCCCTGCACTAAATCCAGCCCGCTGTGGCTCTGACCTCAGGGTGGCTGATAGCGCTGAAACGAAGATATGAAATAATCCCTCCCTGCTTGCTCCTGTTCTGGTGTTTGTCACAGGTCACCTGCAACCAGGCTGTGCTGCATCAGTGCCCACACAGTTCCCACTGCGGGATGCTCCAGGTGGCACGGGGTAAGGACTGAGGCACCGCTGCTATTCCAGGCTGTGCCAAGCCACTGGGAAGGGCACGAGACATGACAGCAAGAGAATATTTGGGTTTTCCTGCCTGCTGCTGGAGCCCAGGGTGTGCAAGCAGCTCCCACAGTGTGAAGCATGGCCATCCCCCGGGGCTATGTTACCTCACTGTGGCTATTGCACCCCTCTGCCTGTTCACATCCAGCTGTGTGAGGAGCTGCTGGCAGAGGGCACAGAGCTGCTGTGCAGCTCTGCCCCAGAGCCAGGGCCAATACATGGCCAGCCCACCTGCTTGTTCCCCACCCTCCTCCTGGCAGTCCTGATTCTGCTCTCAGCTCCCAACACCATCATTGCACCAGCACTTCCTAACTGTGCTCTGCCTCGCTGCAGGGATGAAGATGAGATGTATGATGATGTTGAGCCTGTTGGGCTGGCCAGGAGAAGCCCAGGCCTTCTGCTGCCTTCTGTGTCCCAGCTGCCAGTGTATCCCTGCCCCAGAGGAAGTGAGTAAAGGAGGGGCGTGGATCCTGTTTGGGGTGAGACCTGAAGCTCTGAGAGCTGTGAGGCCGCAATGAGCCATGGGCAGTGGCAGGGTGTATGCTAAGCCTGCTGCTCCCCACACAGGAGGGCAGGGTTCCTCTTGTAAATGCCCCACAGTTGGGGGTAAACTCAGGATTCGGTCTCAGGAGGAGAAAGCTCTTGCTGCTCTTTGTATCCTGTGTTGGCAGGTGTTTACACATCACAGCAGCCTCATGGCAGCACCTCTCCTGGGGTTTGGTTTTACAGGTGGAAATGCTGGCCAAGCCTCTAACAGAGTTACCTTGCTGGCAGCTACACAGAGGTAACGGGGTTTTTTTACTCTTTCTAAGGGTCCCAAAATGGCCAGGGCTCCTTGCCGCTCAGACAAAGCTGCTGCTTTAATGGTCTCTGCTGGGCTTGCAATAGGAAGGGTCTGTGGTGAAGAGCACAAGCTGCAGACTGTACACCTGGCCCTGTGAGCCCCCAAAACCCCAGAGCTGGTGCAGGGAAATGCGATGGGGAACAGCTGTCAGGGAGAAGGGGACAGGAGGAAGCAGAGCATGGAGTCATCTGAATCTTCCCATGGCTTTCAATAACTGTAGAGAACCCCAGGTCTCCCAGAAGATGAAGACCATGACACTCAAGGCGTGCAAGAAGGAAGAGAAGATGGACAGGGAGTTTCAGAAGAAATTCAAGGTGAGCAGCAGTGAGTGATCACCCTCCTGGGAAGGGTGCAGTGCAATGGCAGAAAGGAGCTCTGCTCCACAGGGACCAGTGATATCCAGATCACACCCTGCCTTGTTCCCCCAGGTCACACCACCCCCATTCCCCCAGATCAGACCAGTCCCACAGACCATTTGGCCAGAGAGGAATCTGCTTTTTTTCAAGGAGGGAGAGCGGTCAAACCTGTCTGACTTAACTGCCCATGGGCACTGCTTTGTGCACTGAAACACTGTGTTTCAGTTTGAAGGCAGCATCAATGTCCTGACTCAGATGATGGTCGATCCTGCAACAAGAGAGAAGAGGGGTGGAGCAAAGAACTTGCCACTGAGACGGGGAGAAATCCTTGATGTCATTCAGTTTACAAATCAGGAGCAAATCCTCTGCCGGAACAGCCAGAGGAGATGTAAGTCTGGAGGGGGATGGGGTTCACCCACAGCAGGGAGCACAGCACAGTTTTGGGAAGAAGCTTCTTCATGCAAACACCGCCTGACAGACCTCCTGACAGATCTCCTCCACCTGTTAGATCTGACAGGTAGCCTGCTACTCTGAGAAGGTTCCCACTTATCTCTGCACAAATGTCCTGCTCTTCCTTCCACTCAGCAGCAGCAGTTCTGCTGTGAGCTGGCCTTGTCCTTTCCATCTGCTAAAAGCTTTTGCAGTCCTCGAAGCCTCCAGGCCACCAGCCTGGCGTACCAGGCTTTGCCATGGGCTGAAACTCCACAAGCTGTGTGCACTGGGGGATGCTCGAGTGGAATGGGCTACAGATCCCTCAGGCAGAGAGGAAGGGATCAGGCCAGCTGGACCCTGCCAGCTGCCGTTCAGCTGGACAGGCTCCTTCCTGACAGTGCCCAGAGCAGGTTCCTCCAAAGGGTCCAGCTTGGCTGCCCAGAGCTGGATTCCTCCTTGTCCCAGCTCTTTCAGAGAACATTAGGTGTTGCTAAACCCTGGGCAGGGGTGAGTGCTGGGGTGATTCCCAGTCATGCTCTGGTTCCCAGCACAACCTGACATGTTTTTCTTCACTCTGTTGCAGATGGCTATGTGCCCCAGGCCGTAATGCTGCCTCTGTGAGTACCCTTTTGAGCCCCTTCATCTCCACTCCATGAGCTGCAACAACTGTTCCGTGAGTCACCAGTACTAAACTAGTCCTGGCTGACAACCCAGCTCAGACTGTGACCATAAGCCTAACACCAGCTGGTTCCTCTGGGGTGGAATCTGCCATTTCTGGTGTCAGGAGAGATTCTGTCACTGGGGCACTGGAAACACTCCCCAAGCTGTGGTCCCTCGTGTGGGACCTGCCCAGACACTGCTCAGAGGCTGCTGCTGGCACAGGATGAGGGTGCAGCCCTTCTGCATGGCCAAGTCTGCAGCTCCTGGCAGCCTGGGACGAGGCCACCAACCTGAGAGGGGCCAGAGTCATCTTAACCCCACTCCAAATGGTCCCAGCCATGCAGGGAGAGCATAGCACTGGGAGGGAGAAACAGAGCTGCAGCTGGACACCAGAGTCCACAGACAGCTCAGGAGGAGATGAGACAGATATGGCAGCAGGAGTTATCCCTTGCCTTGGGGTTGGGAGGTGGTGGGACATGGGAGACCACACAGCCCACAGCACCTATCTTTATCCTTGCAGGGACACTGACATCTATGATGATGTTGAGATTTATGGTAGGTGCACAGAACTGCCACCATACCCCTTCACTGGCCACAGGGACCACCACACCAGCACCAGGTGGTGCTCATCCTTTGCTCCTCCTGACCCTTTGCTGTTTTGCAGTCTTCCCTCTCTCCCTTCCCTCTGTGCAATTCCTCTTCTTCCCCCTGAGGTATTCTATACTTACAGTTCCCTAAAATCTTCATGTTCCTCTGTTCCCAATTATTTGGGCTTCTCTGCACCCTGTTGTCAGCTTGCTCCCTCCACTTCTGCCAGCACCAGGGCCCCTTCAATGTCATTTGAGGTGTCCCTGATCCCCCAGACAGTTCAGAATTCCCTTTCCCAAGCAGTTGGTCTCTCCTGACATGCAAACTCCATCCCTGGCTGGCACTTGGGTCTGAAGATGGAGCTGAATAGAGACAACTGTATTTCAGCTCTGCTCACAAGCACACACTTTATCTAATTCTGGCAGGCTGAGCCAACCACACTAAGGCCAAAGTCACAAGACAGCACAACAGAGACCTCCCCAAGAGCTGAAACATGAACAGCACCAGACACCAGCCTCCTTTTGTGATGGAGCTCTGCTTCTTCTGAGACAGAAGGAGCTCTGCTTCCTCTGCAAAGCGACTGTGTCCCTGCCAGAACAGTGGAATGGCTGCTCAGCACGTGGGGCTGCACAGATCCTGTTCCACAGGACAGGGGGCCCCAGATCTTCAAGTCACACTGTCACTGTAGCTCTGTTTTGTCTGTGTAAAATATAGCAATGGTTCAAGAGGGTTTCATGGCTTTTTTGGTTGGTTGGTTGGTTGGTTGGTTGGTTGGTTGGTTGTTTTTTTCTGTTTGTTGGGGAGAGAGGGGTAAAATCAGGCCTATGAAGGTTTTAATATTTTCCCATTCCCAGAGCATCTTCCGCCTGGGACCCACCTTCCCATTCATTCTGCACCATACTCTGGCCCCGGTGACACTCCTGGCCTGAACCAGAGGCAAACTGGACAGAGAAATACTCCATCATTAATTATGGACCAGGTGCTCCAGCAGCATCTTATGGCCTTGGGGCAGCTTCCCTGAAGAGCTAGCAGGAGGCTGGATCTGTTGGGGCAGATATTTGTGTGGGAATATTCAGTATCATCTCTTGGTGCCCTGGGCTGGTGTCTGCAGATGCTATGGTAAATTATTTCATTCACTGGGAAAGTTTCCCTTTGCAGACCCTGCCCTCATGAAGCCCTCACAGATGGGGGCAGGATCAGGGTGCACTCACAGCCAGTGGGGAGCACAAATCTAGTGCAGGACTCAGACCTGGTGGCAAGACCCAAATCCTTTTAGACCAGGAACAGTGAGAAGTTCTGGGGCTGAGTCCCTGCTCTCCATCTGCACGCTGGCCCCCATCCCAGGGGCTGGAGGGTTAAACTGGGAGGGTTCAGCACCTCACTGGGATGCCAAGCCCAGATTAACCAGTTGAAGACGTCACTTTCCATTATGGGAAAGGCTCCCAAATATCCCTGAAGCTTTTGGTTCTGGGGATTAGCCACCAGCACACTCAGCTCCTAGCACAGAGCAGGGGTCCATCAGCACTGCGGGGCCCGTGGCCATGAGTGGGGCTGGGAGCTGCTCCCAGGGGCATCATCTGGGCAGCTGAGGACGACCATGGGGGAGTGGGTCAGAAGAGCTGTGCTGCACTCGCTGTCCACGGCCCTCCTGCGCCTCTGGAAGTGGGTACGAGCTTTCTGGTACAAAAATGGCCTCTTGACTCTCTCGATGCTGTCGGTTGTCACTGGATGCCTCCTGGGGTTCCTGCTGCGGGCACTGGAGCTGACAGACCTGGTAAGCCTGGCTGGGATGGTGATGGGAGAGAGGGGGATGGAGTTAGGGCAGGGGGCAAGCCCTGGTGCCAGTAAGGGTCCCAGATGGGCACAGCCCCAAAGCAAAGGCTCCTGCCCAATAAAACCATTTCAAGGCATGTTTCTGCCCATGCCTCTTTTCTTTTTTCTTTTCTTTTCTCTTTTTTCTTTTCTTTTCTTTTCTCTTTTCTTTTCTTTTCTTTTCTTTTCTTTTCTTTTCTTTTCTTTTCTTTTCTTTTCTTTTCTTTTCTTTTCTTTTCTTTTCTTTTCTTTTCTTTTCTTTTCTTTTCTTTTCTTTTCTTTTCTTTTCTTTTCTTTTTCTTTTTCTTTTCCAATAAATGTCCAAGCTATAGGACAAATTCTGCCTCCCTCTAATGGGAGTGGGGAGCTCTGGGTTGGACCCCATGAGTCTGCAGGAGCCTCGAGGTGGGATGAGGATAAGAAAGGGGGGAATGTTTACTCAGGGGCTAGATGCTCAGTAAACAGGCTTCTCCCAACACCACCAGCAGTGTTGGGATCTGAGGGATGGGATCCCAGAGATGGGGTTTGAGGGATGGGGTCCAAGGGATGCGGTCCTCCTATTACTTTCCTCAGCTGTGTGCAATCAAAGCACATTTCCATGCTCTGGAGAGGACCCAGCAAATAAATAGTGGGCTGGTGGGGAGCCTGGAGGGCTTTGAGGAATCACCTTCCTTTGAGGAGTCTTGGAGACAAATGCATTGGAGAAAACACACGAGAAAAGTATGTTGGCTCAGCACTTTCCAGGAGCATCGTGCTGCGAAATGGCACTGAACTGAGATCCTCTGACTTCAAGCAGCTGGGCCATGGCTCAGCTCTGATCCCCAGCCAGGCTATTGAGCCTGGGAGGGGGAATGCTGCTCCAGGAGAGCTCGGCTGATGCTGAAACATCCCTGTGTTGCCTACTAGGATTTAGCAAAGTCTTGTCATTTCAATTAGGCCCTTCAGCATCAGAGCAGCAGGGATGATCTCGTTACTTAATTGAAGCTGGGTGTAATCTCCCTGCATCCCAGTGCACACACCCGTGAGAGCCCAGCAGCCACCCACGCTGCGCCTGAGGCTGGCAGAGTCTTGGGGCTCCAGCCCTGTGTCCTGCCATGCATCAAGTTTATCTGTCCTCTGCTCCAGCCCCATCCTGCCCTGTTGCCACAGCTCTGCTGTGGGCCTGGCAGACACTAGAGACTGTCCCCACTAGAGACTTTTGTCACAAAATCTGGAGGAGAGCTGGAGAGGTGGCCGGTCTCTGCTTTCCTCCCTGCTATGGGAAACTGTCACAAAGCTGAGAGACCCACTGGCAAAGAGATGCTGTTCAGATCTGACATTACCCCCTGCACCCAGCTGGGCCCATTGCAGCTCCACTCTGCCTGAGCTCCCTGGGGACATCAGCCATGTCCAGGCCACACACTGGGACAATGCAGGGACAGCACAGGGGAGCACAGCTGCCTTGGCACCCCTCAAAGCCCCAGCATGGGGTGGTGGCTACTTTGGAGTAACCAAAAGTACGTTCTTGTCTTGGGGCTAACTCAGATCCCCCCCTGACACCTCTAGAGTGGCACAGTGAAATAGGGGCATCAGGGATGGAAGGAGGGAGGGTAGGATGGATGGATGGGGGATGGATGGAGGGATAGGTGGTGGATAGAGATAGGGATGGAGGGAAGGAGGGATGCTGGCCAGGCTGCTGGTCGCACAGACCCCTTCACTCTCCCCTTGGTCATGGCTGTGGGATCCAGACTTTAGGGGATGTCTCTGCAGCCCTTCCCCATGTCCATGTGAGAGGTGTAGGGGTGGAGAGATGCCTTGGCACCAAGATTGTCCCATGGATGGGCCAGACAACTGGGCTCTTCCTGAGCTCCTCTTTTCCACCTTCAGCCACGAGATATTCCCATCTTTTGTTGCTGCCAACAGCTTTGGGGCAGTTTTGCCCCAAAGCAGATGCAGCCAAACCTCTGCTCCCTGATAATGAGTGCAATGACTTTTGGGAGGAACCAGTGGTGGGGCCATGTGGACCATTCCCTCGAAGACTACAGAACCAAGGATGGTTTTGGGGGGGATCAACCCCACATGCCCCTCCCTTGTTTACAGTCAGGTTTGCCACATGGCCAGTATTCCCTATCCCTGAGCCAACTCCCAGTAAGGGGCAGCAGAGAAATGGCATTATGGAGTGCCTCAAGGAGCAGCTGCCAGTTCAGAACGAAGCTCAGAGCTGGGTCTGGTTGGGGAAAAGGCAGATTGATCAAGTTTGAGCCCTTAACCCATAATCATTTACTTGATATACACTCTGCTCTATGTGCAGGAGAAGCAATATTTTTCCTTTCCTGGAGAGCTCCTCATGAGGATGCTGAAGATGCTGATCCTGCCCTTGATCACCTCCAGGTAAGACATCACCTTCTGCTCTAAAGCACCATCTTTCCATCATGTTGAAATGATCACCCTGTGACCCCCCATTGAGAAGATAACCCCAAAACTGCATGGGGTGAGAATAACCCTGGCTCCAAGCAGCTGGCAGTCAAGCAGCATCCCCTGGGTTAGTGTCCATCAAACCCCATGATTTCCCAGCAATAGTCTGGGACAAATCCTCACCTGGATTTGGTAGGCACTTGCACCCAGGTGAGCCACCTGCATTGGCTGTGGTGTTTCCCTTCTTTTGGGCAGCTGGTGATACCAGGACCATCCGTGGGCAGTTGTGATGGACTGTTTAACCTCAAAGCAGATTTCCTTAGAGGGATTTGAAAAAGTTCAGGTAAAAAACATAAGCATTCCCCCTAGCTGTGTCTGTGTTTGCAAATCTCCATTTTATTGGCCCATACAGACCTAGAAATAAGGAACAGAGCCAACAGTCCTACTGAGGTCTAAGCAAGGTCTTGAAAACCTTATATGGATTAACACATTGCAAACAATATGTTGGCATGTGCTCATTAGACACACACAAATGATCAAGTCCTTGTTCCCTCGAGGATGTGTCATTTCTCTATTGTTTGTCAGAGTTTGCTTGTTGTCCCATTTGTCTCTGGTTCATTTTTGAGAACAGTGTGGTCTCTATCCTGGCCACACTTGACCTGTTCAGTACCAGCCCTTGTAGAGAGGTCTCTACCTCACATCCCTCCCTGAGGTGCCTGAGGGTTTCCCTTTGGTCTCAGCCCTTCCAGCAGCTCAGCTGCTGAGTGATCTCCTCTGATCACTCTCCTGTCTGTGGGTGCAGGGTCTGCAGAGGCCTCCTGGAAGTTTTCTTTCATGTTGGATTGAACCAGGAATTTTTCTATAATTACTGAATGATGGTGAAGTGGTGTCTTCCTACTATGCACCATCCCAGAGTGGACTGGGGATGCTCTGGGGATGGAGCTCTGGAGATACCCAAGCCCCAAGTTGGAAAGCACCACCTATGTCAGTGTTGCTTTTGTGGACCCTCTTGAGTTTCCAAGGCCCTTCTCCTCCTGGATGTGTGGCTCTTAATGGGATCTGTGGACTGACCACCACCTCAGCCACCCTGTGTGTCCCCAAGGTTGACACTGATCCTTGCAGCACTTTTATGTCCTGCCTCAGGGTCAGGGCTTGGCTGGGTTCTGCAGGGGCTTGGAGTGGGTCTGTATGCATGTGGGGCACACTGCAGCCCCCAAACACATTTCATATAATCCTGGAATATCCTGAGTTGGAAGGGACCCACAAGAATCATTGAGTCCAACCCTGCACAGACACCCCAACAATCCCACCCTGAGCACCCCTGAGAGCGTTGTCCAAACGCTCCTGGAGCTCTGGCAGCCTTGGGGCTGGGACCATTCCCTGGGGAGCCTGGGCAGTGCCCCAGCAGCCTCGGGGGGAAGAACCTTTCCCTGAGCTCCAGCCCAAGCCCTGACACAGCTCCAGCCCTTCCTGGGCTCCTGTCCCTGTCCCAGAGCAGAGCTCAGCCCCTGCCCCTCTGCCTCCCCTCGGGAGGAGCTGCAGCCCCCGAGGAGCCTCCCCTGAGTCTCCTCTGCTCCAGCTGAAGGAGCCAAGTGCCCTCAGCCTCTCCTCAGACCCTTCCCCAGCTCCGTGTCCCTCCTGGACAGTCTCCAGCAGCTTTGGATCCTTCTGATCTTGTGGTGCCCAAAGTGCCCCCAGCACTGGAGGTGAGGCTGCCCCAGTGCAGCGCAGAGTGGGACAATCCCTCCCTGGGCCTCGTGCCCCCAGGACACGGTGCCCCTTTGGGCTGTCAGGACACAGCAGTGACTCAGATCCAACTTGCCACTGACCAGGAGCCCCAGGTCCCTTCCCACGGCACTACTCTCCAGCCTCTCATTCCCAGTCTGTCCCTGCATCCAGGGCTGCCCCATCCCAGGGCAGGGTCTGGCACTTGCCCTTGCTAAACATCACATAATTGGTGATTTCCCAATCCTCACATTTGTCAGGATCTCTCTGTGGGGCGTCTCTGTCCTTGAGAATGTCAGCAGTTCCTCCCAAGTGAGTGGCCTCAGCAAACCCAGTCCTGCACCCAACTTGTCCCCACCACCAGCACTGCTCTTCCTGCTGGGGCAGCCTGTAATGCCCTGTTTATTTTTAGCACAGTTTTGCTGAGAAGTAGCTTATGGGTTACTTCTTAGGAAAGCTTACATGTGCATGAAATGTGAACCTGCAGGTCTCTCCTGGGGGCATAGGGTCCATCCCCACCAGGATTTTATGAACCTTGCTGGAACCTTCCTTTGCTCCTCACAGTGACACACAGCAGTGGCAGAAAGCAATGGAGATACAAGAGAACAGTAGCTCACAAAAAAAGAGCAGCATCAGTTATTCAACATAAAAATGCACTAAGAATATAAACTTCTTAACCCTTATAGAAAACAGAAAACACAGCCAGACCTTGAGAAGGGGCTTGGAGGTGTCTCCTGCCCTTTTCAGCTCAGCTTGGGTTGTCACAGGTTCATCCTGGGTGTGAGATCCCGTGGGCACAGGCATGTGCAAGAGCTCAGTGATGCCTTTAGGCTTTCGTTTAAAAAACCTATGGAAACCGTTTCCACCTTGGAGATTCTGCCCATCAGGCGCATCTTGTGCAGTTTGGGGAGCAGACAGTGACCACTCTATTCTGTGCTGCAGCCTCATGTCTGGGCTGGCCACCATGGACTCCAAGGCCTGCGGGAAGATGGGGGTGATCACCATCACCTACTACCTTTGGACAACCTTCATGGCAGTGACCGTGGGGATCATCCTTGTGGTTAGCATCCATCCTGGTGCAGCTGCCCAGAAGGACAACTACTCTGTGGGGAAAGTGGTGCTCAGCTCCGCCGATGCGTTACTGGATTTAATCAGGTGTGTCACAGGAATTCAGCAGGAGGTTGTGATAACAAAATCTTCCCAGAAGGTTCAGAGTTCCCAGAAGACCCTGAGATCTCAAGAGAAACAGGAGAACCACTGGCTGGGTGCTGGTACCTCCAAGCCCAGCAACGTGGGGTTCGTTTTCCCCCATACATGCCCCTCTGGCCACTCTGTCACTGCCACAGCTCTCCCAAAGCCGTCAGCAAAGAGATGCACTGTAGCAGAGATCAGAGAGAGTCGTGTTTCCTGCAAGGCTTGGATTCTTCTCTGCAGCCCCAGCTGGGACATGTCAAGCCCAGTTGGCCCAGGGCTGCATTAAGGCAGTGGATGGAGTTACCTGGGGAAGGGTTGCAGCACATACCCAGGGGTTGGGGGAGAATCTCCATTTCTGGGGATACTAGATTGATTGGACCAGGCTCTGAGCAAGGGCTGCAGATGGCAGATCTCCATCCCAGGCTCAGGCTTTCCACCAATCCCATTTACACATGGTTCTCAGTCCTGCTTTGCATTCACCTTCCAGCCTTTCTTTGCTCTCAGCTTGCACAGCTGTCATAAGCTGTTGTTGGCTTTCATGTCCTCTTCTGGACATTGTGCCCACGAGAAGTGCTTCCCAGGATGCTCCCTATGTCCTCTTAACACACTTGAACCCTGTGTCATTGGTCTCTTACAGAAACATGTTTCCTTCTAACCTGGTTGAAGCTTCGTTCCAGCAGGTGAGTTCACCTGACCCCTCTGCATGCAGCCAGGATGATGCTCAGCTCCATACAGGGCTGCCTCTTTGCCCATCCACAGCCTGGACAGGGGCCCTTCCCCTGCATCCCCCCACACTCACCCAGAGTGGGCACCCGAAGGCAGGAGGGTGCTGGGGGTGGGGCACAGGCTCACAGGGACCCCCATGCCTACCCTCTGCCTGTGAGGCTCCTGTATGGAAGCAGCACACATCCCTTCCCTCAGATTCTGCTCCTGTGCAGCAGCTTTTTAATCCCTGGGGAGGGGCGGCAGCAGGGTGAGCAGGCAGCAGGCAAGGAGAAGGACACAAAGAAGGGATGCTTGAGGGAAGGTAGAGTGGTCAAAGGGGACAGACGGAGTGGCCAGGTAGGGTGGAGGGACAGGGAAAACAAGCAAACTCATGACATTGGGAAAGCATCGATAAAGCTCCCAGGAGGAGGGATGGAGGGACCAGAGGAACGCCAGCGCTGTGCTGGCAACCCGCAGGGACCCAGGTCACCAACACCATGAGTGTGCTCTGCAGCCTTGGCTGAGGACAGTCTGAAGCCAACAGCCACAGATCCTCTTGCCTGACTCTCACTCCTTGTTTCCACCAGCCTTTTACTGCCTGGAAGCCAAACATTTAACCTCCAGGAGCACCCAGCCTAGGGCTGGCTTGGCCTCTGTGTTGAGAGCAGGATGGAGCTTATGCCAGAAGCACACTAACCTCTCTCCTTTGCTTCTGTTCCAGTATCGAACTGTTCTTGTCCCGGTGGTGAAGTCTCCTGGTTTCCCAAAGATCCCAGGAAAACCTGTCAATTTTATTTACTTTGCACCTGATGACAAAAACCCTGAAATCCATCGGCCTGTGTTCCTTGAGCTGACACCATCACCTGAGATGACCTACAGGACCCTGGCTGGGACCAGCAATGAGATGAATGTCCTAGGAATTGTCATCTTCTCAGCAACCATAGGTACCTGCTCCTCCACAGGCCCAGGGACAGCCCAGGGTGGCCACTGCTGTGGTCACCATGCTTTACAGACCGAACGATGTAGGATGAGATTCTTTTAGCTTCAGTTGCCCCAGTTCCTGGGAACTGGGCTGAGCACTGAGCTCATACCAAGGGCCCCGTCAGCACCATCCATGGTGGAGCTCACTAAAGCTGTAGACACAGGAAAGGCTGTTTTTACCCTGTATTTCCTTCACAGTTCACGTGTGGGTCCTGAGGGCTTTCAAACCATTACTTAAGCTGGGGAGTCCTTTTAATGAAGTCTGAAGTGAGGTGTAATTTTGCAGAGGCTTCCTGGAACACAGCTCACCACAATGACCCAAACCCTTCATGCTGAGTTCAGCCCCTGAGCAGGCAGGATGTGACAGCAGAGTCAGACCTGGTGCTGTTACAAATATATCACGATTCCCAACAGGACTTTCTGAAAGAGGTAGGGCAGCATCCTGCATTGAACAGCTTGCGGTCCTGTGTGGAAAAGGTGCTTGGCAGCAATTTTGGGAAGGGAGAAGGAGCAGAGGTTGTGGAGATACACATGCAAGAGAGGAGGTTTAAATGGGAGAAAGTTATTGAAGGAGGAACTTGAAGCTGCCTCAAAGCGTAAGAGGACACGAGTGCAAGGCTGAGGAAGAAAGGGAGGAGGGAGGGACCAGAAAGAAAAAAAGAGTAGGAGGCTGTGAGATGAGCATGGTAGCAGGATTATGTGTAGATTAAGAGGTGAGGGCAAGGAGCTTGAACTTTGTGTATAAGGAACCAAAAAGTCAATTAGAGGATTTGAGGTACGGAGGCAGCACAGCCAGCACAGTACCAGAGTGCACTGGACTGCAGTCAGAGCCATGGAGAGCAGGCAGTTCTAAATGTGAGACCTCAGAGGAGTTGGCCACAGCAAGACTGGGCAGAGCCAGACCCACTGACAGATCCTTACAGCCAGTTGATGTCTCTGGCAATCTCCTGTCCCAGCAACCAACACCCTCTGCATACCTTGGATCCCCAGGAAAGGTGCTGAGCTCCTGCCCACAGGACATGTGCCCTCCTCTAGCCCTGCCAAACCTGCAAGGAGAAGCTGCTTTTCTCTTCTAAGATGACAGTTCACAACCCCTCCAGCGTGGGAGTGGGATCAGCCTGAGTTAGGAAGCAGTGGGAGATCACCTGTGCCAGCCCCAGCCATCACCTGCACTGCCCATGTTTTGCCCAGGATTAGAGTTCCACAAAGCCACAGACTGGCAGAGCATCACCTGCACAAGGCATGGGCAGCTTGATAAAGGGCATTCATACACCCACAGGATGCTTTCCTTATGAGGAGAGGCTGAATTGGGTTTGCCTGGCAGAAAACTGGAGAGGGACAGGCAGGGCACCACAGCCCCATGCTTTGGGAAATAGGGATCACCTCCTCCGGGCAGCAAAGTGGGGGGCAGGTTGAGCTCTCAGCAAAGTGCATTTGTGTTCAACACCAAAACTAGGCAGGTTGTGGGGCTGAGACCAAGACATCCATGCAGCACCCACTAGGTACCCAGAGTGACTTTGCTATGAGGGGTGATCCCACACAGCTACCCCAGCTCTGACAGTTCTTCACTGCCACTGAAGGCCTCTCTGTTGCTTTTGAAACCCATGAGAGGGCAGAGCTTTCAAGATCCCTGCAGAAATCTGTCCATTTACTTGGGCCACATCTCCCAAATCAGCTCTCCAAGACCTGAAGAGAAATTACTTTCTTCCAAAGCAGCTGTTGTGGCCACCAAATACTGGAAGAATATCCGCAGAGCTGAGATTGAAACATGGCAAGCCTTGTCTCATTTATTTCTGAAAGTTCTGGCAAATGTGACCCCACCTCATCTCTCTTTTGAGCAAGGCAAGAGATCCAGTCACCAACTAAGGGCCTCTTGGAGTCCTCAACTCTGAAGACTGAAGAGGGATAAATAGCACAAGATCCCATCTATGTGCTTCTTTTCCAAGATAAAACAGACACCTGCACAGTGCTTCAAAATTAATTTTGGCCAACACAGGAAGAAGGACTTGCACCAAGCTGGAAACAAGACAGGCAAATGCTCAAAGGTTCCTTTTCCCTTTGCATGATGGGTTCCTGGAAAGCCTCCCAGCCAGTGATAGCAGTGGGGTTTAGTACTGGCAGACAGGACAGCACCATAACCCTTCTAACATTCAAACCATAACCTGTATTTCTGCTCTAGTATTCCTTCAACAGAAAATTAGGCTGGATTAGGTTAATGCAACAACATCAAAGGAAAAAAATAGACTTAGGAGAAAAGGCTTAATGCCTGTATCTAAGCAACTCGCTCAGATCTTTCCTGACCTATCACTGTACAGCCACGTATGTTGTCAACACCATGGCACAGCCTGTGAGCCACCAACACCCAACAGCCCAGGCGATGAGGGAACCAGGCACAGGATGGGGCCCGGAGCACTGCTCAGTCACTGGGGCAGCCAGAGCCCCTTTGACTCCACAGCAGGGAAGGGATGCAGCACAGCATCACATCCACAGCTAGAGAGAGCCCTATCACACCTTATCCTTAAAAAAAAATCCATTTTTATTTCCAGAGCTCATTATTCTTGTATTACCAAAAAGCAATCCAGATATCCACCTAATCCAGCTAATCCAGTTTATCCATCCCAGGAAATAACTCCTCCAGCATTGAGTAGCAGTGAAGTTTATCTGTCTTCTGTGCAAGGAAGAGTCCAAATCCTGGGTTTGGGTCTGGTGGGGCTTTGTGAGAAAAGGCTAGATGCTTGTGTTTGCTTGGAACAGGGAATGGCCATGACTCATAAGAGCACATGGCAACCAATACTAAATCAGGTTTCGCCTGGTAACCCCCATTCTGTGGCCACCAGACTCTCAACACACTTGGCCTGTCAGGTGCTGCTCCCATGGTGCTCCCAAGTAATGTAACCTGCTGTGCTTGGTTGCAGGACTTCTCCTGGGAAAAATGGGCGAGCGAGGAGCCCCGCTGGTTAACGTGTGCCAGTGTCTGAATGAAGCAGTTATGAAAATTGTCTCAATGGCTGTTTGGTAAATTTGGTTTTGATTGATTCACTGACTGATTTATTTTCTTTGCTGCTATCTAATGGCAATGTCACATATCTGCAAGTGTCTGTTGTGAGTACTGAATTTGTTTTCATATGACTGTACTGCACAGTACCAAACACTGCCATGTCTATCAGGCAGTGATCTATCTACAGTGATTGCTGCACCCTCATAATTTTTTTGCTTATTCTTTGCAGGTACTTCCCCTTTGGCATTGTATTTCTCATAGCTGGAAAGATCTTGGAGATGGAAGATCCATCGGTTATAGGCCAAAAGCTGGGACTGTATGTCATTACAGTAGTGTCAGGGCTTGCCTTCCATGGAATCATCCTCTTACCTCTGCTTTTTGTGCTCATCACCAAGAAAAATCCCTTTGTTTTCATTCAGGGGATACTGCAAGCCTTGCTGATCGCCTTAGCTACATCATCCAGGTAGGAAAACATGTCTGGAACCTGAGGAGATTGCAAGGCAGGGATCTGGTATAGCAAGGGAGATATGGCTGTGTCTGGCCAGGTGAGCTCTGGGAGAACAGGTGTAAGTCAAAGGAAAACTATCCTCCAGCACTATTTGAAATGAGAATGCTCCTAGTTTTAGGAGGAAGCAGATGCTTGGCCCTGTCCTGGTCAGCAGACCTGGGCAGCTTCTGGTGCTCTTCCACCCACCCTCTTCCAGGGTTTTCCCAGAGCAAACCAGCAATGTTGTGTCTGTGCACACACTTTATTCAATTGCTGCACTCTTCTTTCCATAAATTCAAACTAGGACTGTTGTAGGTGCTTTATAAACTGCATGGGGTTATGATCCTGGAGTTTAATTGAAAACATCAAAAGCTCTTCTGAACACTTTATTGACAATCTAAAATCAGCTACAGTGTATCCCAAGTTCATCCACAGAAAGTCTTGCCTACTTTGGAAAGATTTTAATCATTTTAGATTATATTTATCTCTTCTATTTTCATTGAAATACACTCCTTGTAACGATTAAAAAAACCTTCACACTATAAACTACCATCCTTTCCCGAAGACACACAAATTCCATCATTTTCCTGGAGCACATTTGACCAGGCAAAGGGTTTTTCTGGCCTCTCTGTTGCTTCTCCACATAATCCCAATAAAACCACCTGGACTGTGCCTCCCTTCCCCAGTGCCCACTGCTGCAACTGTTGCTTCTGCAGCTCTTAATGACTTGGTCTTCTCCTGAATCTGGCTCTCCAGCTCTGTCTCCATCAGGCTTCTCCTCCCTCTGCTCTGCAGCCAGCTAAGGGAGAGAGAACATCCTGCTCCTTATCCCAGCCTCATGGTCTGTGCCCAGGGCTGGGGCCACTGCTCTGCATCCAGAGCCTTTCCCAAATGCAGTCACTGCCTTCCAGAGTCTGTCGCAATCCCAGCAACTTCTTTTCTGTGGTTTCCTGTCTTCAACCTGTTCTTCTTCCTCCATTCCTTATTCCAGTTCCTGTGGGATAGTTGTCTTCATGCTAGAGAGAAACAAGAGAGAGAGGTCAGAGGTGCATAAACTGAGGCAGGCATCCCTCATGGAGGAGACAAGTGAGGATGACGGGACCCCAACACAGCCAGTGCTGGCACACACTACCTCACATTCCAGGAGGTGCTGCAGGATTAACGTGGGCACCAGGGATGCTCAACATAGCTGCAGCCATGGCACACAGGTGGTTAAAGTGGTGCCTTCAGCCACTGAAATGACATTCTGACATTTCCTCTCTCAGCCTGCAGCTCACTTTGCAGATGATGGCTATTCCCCAGGTGGTGAGAGCTGAAGAAACTTTCATTACTACAGCAATTTGTGCAACATTGCAGCATCCACCCTCAGGAGGGCTGGTATTTCTGTCCCATCACACCGACTCCAACCTATAAAGCTCAATACAAACAGCAATTACTGCTTGTTTCTTGTCCTGCAGCTCAGCCACCCTGCCCATCACCCTCAAGTGTCTCCTGGAGAACAATGGCATCGACAGACGCGTGGCACGGTTCGTGCTCCCCGTTGGGGCCACCATCAACATGGACGGCACTGCGCTCTATGAGGCGGTCGCTGCCATCTTCATTGCCCAGGTCAATGAGTATGAACTGGATTTGGGACAAATTATAACTATAAGGTAAAAGTTTCTCTGCAGCAGCCAGATTATTTCTCTCTATTCCTATTTATAGACATTACGACAACCTCTTGCATTTCTCCTGTTTGCAGAGATCTTGTTAATGCACAGAATGACCTTTGCTGGGGGAAGCCAAGGAGCAGGGGAGGGTACAGCATGTCCCAGTCCCTATGCTGTGTGCCAGGGAAAGCTGGGCTGGCTCCGCACCCCAGAATCTGCTGCAAATCAAGGATTTTGCCTGTTAAGCAAAAGCCTAGCTGCACAGACATGCGGTTGGAGCAGGTCAGCACTGCAGGGCTGAGCACAGAAGGACTTGTGCAGGTGTCATTTACTCCCCTTCTGGAATGGGATATTTTCATTTTATAAGCAGGGAAATAAAGCATGTAACTAAATAATAATTAAGTACATTTGCAAATATTTAGCAATTTTAAGGAGGAAGTCCCTACCCTGAAGGCAGAGGGGAGCACAGAACCAGGGCACCTGCTGCCAGCCCTTGCTGTGTGCAGGGGAATTTGTGATAGCACCTGGGAATAGGAAGGTGGAGGAAGTCGGATCCAATCCAGTCCTTCCACACAGCAATAAATTATTTTGCCATGCAAACACGCTAGTTTGAATTGCACAGCCACCTCCTCTTTGCAGCATCACGGCCTCGGCAGCCAGCATTGGGGCCGCCGGGATCCCGCAGTCTGGGCTCGTCACCATGGTCATTGTGCTCACCTCCGTGGGGCTGCCCACCGAGGACATCACCCTCATCATCGCCGTCGACTGGGCTCTGTAAGTGCTCTCCAGGACACTGCTATGGGCAGTGCCCAGTGTCAGTTCATGGTGATGTTCATCTTGATGGATGAAACCAGATTGCTCTTGAGACAGAAACTGATGCTGGATTACACTTGTCACAGACAAATAAACACACAGCTTGTGAAATGTGCCATTCTAAAATACTAAGATAAAAACAAAGCAAGTCATTAGGTGAGAAACCACAGACAGCTGATGCTGAGTTACAGAACCGACAGGCAGGTGGCCCTCAGGGAGAAGAGGGAACAGTGCCAACTATCATGGCTGCTTTTCTCTGTCTCTCCCCCTTTTCTCTTTCCCCCACAAAGGAAGGTTAACACACCACCAGTTCAACCTTTCAGCATCACAGGGTACCCAACACCGCTGGCACCTTCAACTAATGTGAGAGGTGCCTGGGTAGACAAGAGAGGAGCAGTGGCTGGATCTACAGGATTTCTCCTCAAGAGGCATCTCAAGGAGTTTTATGAATTGCTGAGGCAGCTCTCCCTGCACTTAGCACAACAGTGTCTGTCCCAGTTTGGGAGGTGGCACTGGCAGGTCCCTGCACTGCTCACACAGGCAGGGTGAGACAGATGCTGCATCAGCACAGGGCACACATAGGGACTGTTTTCTCTCTGCATCTGCAAAACCAACACAGCACTTGGCAACACCAGTGGGAGGGACATGCAGGACGGTGGCTGACATGTTCCAAAGCCATCAACACCCCGGGCACACTGGCTGTGGTCACCCCCTGCATCCTGCTGCCGTTTCTCTGCAGGGACCGACTACGAACGATGACGAACGTCCTTGGTGACGCCCTGGCTGCTGGCATCATAGCACACATCTGCGAGAAGGACTTTGCCCCAAAGCCCCCCCCAGTATGTATGGCATGGTGGGAGGGCAGGGGGTCACGGGACATGGCAGAACAGGCACAAGGCACCTGCTCACTCCAGAAATTAAAACTCTGCTCTCTTCTTTTTACAGCAAGAGCCAGTGAGCAACACAGACAAGTTTCCTTGTGCAGAGACCTCACACCTGCATCTCAAAGACAATGGGATTGAAATGATTGAAGAGACCCTGTTGGATCAGACAGGAGTTCACTATAACATCTGCCAGGTGTAGATAACAGCATTCCTGCTCCCAGGAATGGCATCTTGGTGCTAAAGACTGACATTGTGAGTGTTGCATATGGATGCACTGCAAGATAAAGGCCTTACTTGGCATAAAAAGTGAGAAAATCCTTTTATGCTTTGTAAACCATGGGACTTCCAGCAGACACCCAAAGAGCATGGCTCAGGCGCTGGGGCAGGGAGCCAGCTACTTCCCTGTGCCTGAGGACACAGCTGGGAGCTCGCTGCCCTGTCTTAAATGGCTGGGTTTGAAGGATTGATAATTCCCATTTTTCCAAACTCACCTATTTTTGAAAGCTAGGGAGGTGAGCAGGTGTAAGTAGACTGGATTTGGTGAGAATGCAGTAGGGATGGGACGTAACACTAAACCCTCTGGCCAGCAGCTCTTCCTTGAAGGCCAGGCTGTGCTCCAGAAGCTTTTGTTTTCCTTATGATAGAGATTATTTTTTAAATCGCTTTTTATTTTACTACTGGGTTCTTATCTAAAAACTAAGATAAAGTGAATTTTTGTCTAGAGCTCAAAATCCAAGTTGGACATAACTAGATTTTCCAGCTGTCAGGTTACAGACAGGACAGCTGACTGTTGCACTCTCTCAGGGACAGTGGGATTCACTGACTGGGAGGAAGGAAAGACCAGCTGTGTTTCTACACCTGTTTTATTGCAGAGAACTAATTAACCAAGAACTAATTAACCAGGCCAAATTGCAACTGTGTTGATTTTCCCAGCTAAGGATCTGTCCCCAAGCTCAAATTCCAATTACAGCCTTAAAATCCAGGCTTCTCAGGGCAGTCTACTACACAAAAGCCTTTTATATCAACAATTCATGTCACTGAATTAATTTGTCTCTCAGAATGTCACCTCATCGCTTTTCTCCTTCTTGATCTTTCCTGCCACAGAATTGGGACTCGTAATACAGCTCAGATCCCCACTCACATCACTGAACTTTTTTCCAATTGCACATAAAGAAAATACTTTCTGTGCAGAATTCTTTCGAGCTTAAGTCAGAGGTTGTAAAAAATTTTCTAATTTAGAAGAAATATTCATTCCAGTTTTGCCAAATGAAAAACAGAAACTATTAAATATCATAAATCAGCTTTTCCACAGAAATTGTCTTCTATTAACTTACAAAAGCTTTCACATAATTAGAATCCTGGACAATCTAAGCTTAAGACACTGCTGCTAACTTTGGCCTTTTTCACCCCTTTTCCTTGGTGAGGTTAATTAATACCTTCTTAAACATTAGCCCAACTGCTCTTCAAGCAGCAGTCACATCATTCGCAAACCCAAAATAATGACATTTCAAATCGATCTCTGCAGCTTCCCCAGACATCCCTCCCTCCTTCCCATATCATTTATGATCACCTTGATACATCACACGCTTGTTCAACATCACTGGCTCTGAAGGGTTTTGTGGTTCATCCTCTATACCAGGAGTGAGCTCAGCCATCCAAACCCCCCTGGGAGATGCTGGTGAACACTGGGGAGGCTCCAGGGAGCCCCAGATCTGGGGTAGCTCCACACCCCAGAATCTGCTGCAAATCAAGGGCTTTGCCTGTAAGGATCTGAGTATCCCATCCGTCTGCAAGTTACCCACATCCTGCAGACACAGCTGGACAGACACCTCCAATGCACCTGCCCCAGCGTAGTAATTAAAACAGGCAAGATTTATGAGACCTTTCTGGTCAGTCACTGGTGCATGAGAGTGCCCACACACCCTTCAATGGATGCCCTGGTGAATCCAGGCCGACCAACAGACATCAGCACAGGCAGCAGAGACGAGCCCCACTTTCACATCCATTCTCCTCTCATTAATGAGCTCTGGATATTACTGCACACAATTAACCCTGCAACAAAAGGCAGGATGGAACATCCATGGCAAAGGTCCTTGAGTGAGTACTGGGGTGCAGGATGAACCTCTGGGCAGTCACTCCTATCACTGGGCTCTGACTGCTGCAGACCAAACCACTTTATTCCCTGCCCTGGAAACTGCAAGTCATACTAAAACAACTTATACAGCACATCCTTGAACTCACTGCAACAAAGAGAAAATTATTACTGAAAAAAACTGAATATTATACACCAGTAATAAATCTAGAGCTGGTAAAGCCAATCCCACCCTGTACAACTTGTCCCAGGAGCTACAAGTCCTGTGCTTTATCAATCCCAGAATGGTTGGATTGGAAAGGAACTTAAATCTCATCTCCCATGGCCAGGGACACCTTCCACTAGACTAGGCTGCTCCAAGCCCTGTTCAACCTAACCTTGAAAGTGTTGGCAACATCTCTTACTATGTGGTGAGATTCGCATTAACAGAGACGTTTTGATTTTGGAAATCAGCAGGAAGTATTTTGGTGCTAGTAAGGTTAAGTGACATGCTGGAGTCCACAAACCTTGTCCTTGTAACAAATACAGCAAGGGAGACCTTTGAGTCCAGCAGCCTCAAAACTGGGCTGTCATCACTGTGCCCCTCTAACAGGATAAAACAAGGGGAAAAAATAATTCAAGTGCTTCTGAAAATCCCTTTGTGGTCTGGTATAGAGGGAAGGCATAATTATTGATGGGGAAAACCCAAAAGCAGCAAGGACAATCCATCTTCAGCACAGCACACAGGCACAGGAGAGGCACCTGAACACCTTTAACAGGGTGGAAATTATAGAAAAGTAAATGAAACAGATTTATGGGATGGCCCAGCTGGTGAGGGGCCCACTGTCCCAGACTATGTCCTTGGGATGGCACTATCCCAACCCCACCTCTGTTTTCAATAACCTGCTGCTGGGGAAACATTGATACCAGTGTTCATCTGCTGCTCAGGGGGGAACAGCAGCCTGCCTGTGCTAGCCCTGAGAGCCAGTGGCACTCACAGAACCCCAGAATGTCAGCAGGGCTTTTGTAGAGAGCAACAGAAACTCATCAGGGGTGAGGAACAAGAGATTTCTAGAAGATGAGAAAGTAGCGGAGTCTGAACAAAGTCACTGGGAATCACCTGGAGGAGTTTTATTCTGTACCAGCTGTATTCAGGACACCAGGAAGGGAGGGAGGTGAAGTTCCACATGTCCTACGTCAGGAAAACTGAGGTGTCTTGCTTAACAAACTGAAACCCATCTATTCAGCCTCAAAAAGGTAAAAACAAGGGAGTTGGGGCACTGCCCAGGCTCCCCAGGGAATGGTCCCAGCCCCAAGGCTGCCAGAGCTCCAGGAGCGTTTGGACACCACTGCCAGGGATACTCAGGGTTGGATTGCTGGGGTGTCTGTGGAGGGCTTGGGGTTGGACTGATGATCCCTGTGGGTCCCTTCGAGCTCAGGATATTCTGTGGTTCTGTAATTAAATTCTATGAACTGATACACTGCATCTTCAAAGTATTTTAAACTATTTTCCCAGGCACCTGTAAGAAAAAAGCGGTGCCTCTCTCTGTTCTAGCACTGAAAATCTAACTCTGTGTTATTTCCATGCAATTGAAGAAGTACAGGCAGTACAAGGTACACACCCTACAGCACAGAAATCTGGTGTACAGAAAGCACACAAGCTCAAACCTGTATTTCTTCCTTGGAAATCCTTGTTTTCGTTACAAACAAAAATCTCAGCTGCTATGGTAATATAGGTGACCCCTGGATTATGGATGCTGTGTGTAATATTGTAATAAAGCTGGAGAGCAATTGGGTGAAGGAATTTGGCTGTTTTACAAGTGTTATTTTACTGAAAAAGAAATTCAAGGAAAGCAACTTTGGTGAACAAAAATCCATGTGAAAGGTATTTCTGGGGTCTGTGGTTATTAAGCAAAAGGAAAAGTTGAAACAGCCCTTGGCTTTGGGGCACCTCTCAGACATGGGCAGAAACCCCACCTGTTGGCCACATGAGCCTTGACTGGGGAATGACATTTCCACAAAGGTATTTGGGAATTTGAGGATATGACTGACCATAAACACTAAGCTTAAATGAATTTTCATTGAACAGAATGACTCAAGTGTATACTTTACTCAAAAGACATTGGCTTGTTCCTACAAGCCCATGGATAAATTGCCTTGATCCTACAGACTGATTCTGTGCATCAGTTGTCTTCCAGAGCACAAGTTATTTTTACATATCTGAATTGATTAAATGATGAGTTTTGATCAGGGACTTTGGCTTTTATATTATTTTTACACCTTTTTAGGATGTATAAATGGAGTTGGAAGGGCACTGCCAGCAGAGCACTGCTGCCATCCTTCCTTTGGATCACGATGTGGGCTCAGTTTGTGTTTTACTAAAACTGAAAAAAATAACAAAATAACTGAGTGGTGTAGCATGT
The DNA here is from genome assembly GCA_013399915.1 of Illadopsis cleaveri. Taxonomy (NCBI): domain Eukaryota; kingdom Metazoa; phylum Chordata; class Aves; order Passeriformes; family Timaliidae; genus Illadopsis; species Illadopsis cleaveri. The sequence continues at coordinate 137,828 of VXBB01009700.1, forward strand.
GGCAAAATACAATCCAAACAGATGTGAAAACCAGTCCAAAGCTCTCTTCTAATTTAAAATACTACCCCACTTCAAAATTAGTCTGCAAGTTTTCTAGAATAATTTTGAAAATTCCCTTCCACAAAAATGCTTTGAAGGTAATCATTTAAATCTATCAAAACTCCAGGTTTCTCTGTAAAACCAGATTTCCAAAGCAGCTCTGAACAACAGACAAACAAGTTGGTTTGTTTTTTTTTTTTTGCCAATCACAGCACGTAACCTCCACTAAATGCTCCTCTAAGGAGTGAATGCCTCCCTGAGGATGTGTTTTATGCCTCTCCCTTTCCAATTCACTATATGCATTTGTTCCTTGAGGAACTCCTAATCTTGTCTGATGTCATAATAAAACTTTCTAGAAAATCTGAATTAATTATTTCAGTCCTTCCTGCAGGCAGGTGCAGCTAAGTCCATCACCCAGGGGTCACACACACCACAGCCCAGGGTCAGGGCAGGTCCTGCTCAGAACTTGGCGCTACAAGAGCACATCGATGTTCCTGTGCTAATGGGACCATTTGCAAACTGTTCAACAGTTAGCAGTTCAGATCTAGCTCACAAATTGTCATTCAGTGTTCACAGGGAGACAATCTCATCCCATCCCCTGCCACAGGCAGGGACACCACTATCCCAGGGTACTCCAAGCCCCCTCCAACCTGGTCTGGAACACTTCCAGGGATCCAGTGCAGCCACAGCTTCTCTGGACAACCTGTGCCAGGGCCTCACCACCTCACAGCCAAGAATTTCTTAATATCCCATCTAACCCTGCCCTCTGACAGGGGGAAGCCATTCTCCCTTGTCCTGGCACTCTGGGCCCTTGTCTCAAGTCCCTCTCTCGGTATCTTGCAGGCTCCCTAGAAGTTGCATCTGCACTTTTGCTGGGCCCTCAGGGCTAGTGTCTAGACACCCCCAGCACCCCACAAATCCCATCAGCCCCCAGCCATGCACAGCACAGGGTGCAGAGGTGCCCCATGGACACATTACCTTGGGCCTCCACCAGCCTGGACAATTCTACAGCGTGTTCCACCTCGCCGTGTTTGACATTTTCCAGATGCAAACTTCCCAGGATTCAGTGTGGGGAGGAAGCTGTAGCATCCCTGTGTAAGATGCTCCAAAATCCATGTCAGGAGTAGCCAGACTTTTGTAGGTGCAGAGGTCCTGACACCCGGTGTGCAGTGTATGCTTACCTTTGTTTTCCAGAAGCTTTATGTCTCATTTAAACTACACATATGAAGTGCCCTGTAGCCAACAATGAAGAGCCAGGCACATTCCTGAGCAGTACATCTCAGGCTTTAGGAGTAGATGTCTTCAGAAGGCTCTTACTGATGGGTTTGGACTGGGTGAAAAGACTTTAATAGTTTGAGTCAGTAGGATGAATCCTAAATTACATGTCTGAGCAAGAGACCTATTTTTAGAATCCTGGGTCTTCAAACTCTCAAAGGCCAGATTTTCACTCTGAGCCATGGACTTAGGCAAACCACAGCTCAACAGACAGGAAAAAACAGTAAGGCTGAAACATTACTCCCAACCCAAAACTTGCTGCTCCACTTACCTGGCCATTTCACCTCAGAGATGTTCTACTCACTGTCCTTCCTTGAAACACAACAAAATGGGTATTTCGCCATTCTCCTCCTTCTTTCCCTTTCAATATTCCTGGAGTTTTCAACCGTCTGCAAAGCAGGATTTTAAGCCAGATTCTGGTGCTAAAACATTGAGAAGAGCAGCATCATGACCCCAACTTCAGAACAGTGTGTTGTCTCTAGACATCTCACTCCATTTGTCTGTCTTGCTTACTCTACCCCAAGAAGTTACTTATTTGCAGCTGCAATCACTACAGACAGACAAAGCACATGCTCTTTGAACTTACAGCTGGGCAGACATCTGCTGGTGGTGTCATAGCTCAAGCCAGGCTAACTTCCTCACAATTCTCCTCCTAATGCCAACAAAATGCCAGTCCTGACCTTTAATTGTTGGGTTTTACTGCTCATGTATCAAGTGATTCTTTCCCACAGGATGCGGCATTCACCCAGTTGCTATTCAGAGTTATGAGCTGCTCTTCCCAACTATGCTTCCCTCTAACCTGAGCTCACAACTAGTTACCAAAGCAGAACTCTGTTCTAATTCACTCTCTCACCTTTCCAACCAGGTGCAAACCAAACACACAGGGAACTGCTCAGGCTCTGGGTTCACCTATGGACCTCAATGATTTCACCTTCTGAACACAAAATCAAAAAACCTGCCCTTCCCCTCATGATCCAGCAAAGGCAGGAGCTCAGTGAGCAGGAGCCAAGGTAAGCCTCAGCAGTGACACAGCCAAGCAGCAGAGAACAGAAACAACCTTGTGATTCCCACTGCCCAAGGTGAACACCACGCATCCCCCAGCAGCTCTACTGGGGCATTAACCCTAAAAAATTGGCAGATATAAAACAACCAGAGACACAAGAACCCGGCAAATGGGCAGATACGAACAATCAAGACTCCTCTTCCATTGTCCATCGCACCCACAAAGCATTCAAACACAGCCAGAAAGAAAAAACACCCACCAGGAACATCTGCTGCTGCCAGCACCAATGGCCACATGATTCCACCTAGTCTGAGTCGGGCTGGGGACAAGGACCACCACATCCTGGTGCCCAGAGCAGATGGCTTTGTAACAATACCCCACTTTGTAAGGAAGAACCCAGGGTTGGGTGCCTGTACCAATACTGCTGTGGCAGTGAGCCCAGGACAGAGAGAAATCCCTTCTATGTGCGTAGCTCATGGGGCCATTCCAGCTGTACAGCCCTGATGCTCCCGGTAGCCACACTCAGCAGGTACACTCTGCCCTCCTCACCAAACCACCCTTCTGCTGGATTCCACCTACAACCATCAGGAACACACTGCTTTAACCCAGGATTGAAAAGATAGCTCTGAGGAGGATATTGATTCAGTGACAACCCCCACAACTCCTTGGCTGACTCTGGACAGCAAACAGCCACGTCCATCATCGCTGCAGTGCCAGCATTGACTTCACCTGAGAAAAATGTTGAGCTGGTTGAAGTTGTCAACAGCAGGTTTCTGGTGTGCACAATTCATTCTCATCACTGCATCATTACCCTGTATGACACATCCACTTCTCTCATCTCCCACCCCTATGAGGAAAACCACCAAATTGCTCAGCTGGTTCCCTGTCAGAATAAGCACGGCAGGATGGTTCAGTTCAGCACAAACACGTATCACAAGGCTTGGGCCTCTCCATCTATTTCCTCATAAACAAAAAGAGCTCAAGAGCAGTGCCACATGCTGTACCCAGGAACGGGACATCCAAAAAGCTTCTCTACTCCAGCTTCTTTGGGAGAAAGAATTCACTGTCTGCTCATTCTGAGCCTCCTATGCCACCTGTGTGACCAACCTCTGAACAACAGATGCATTGAGATTTTGAACTTTGCATCAAAAGCCTTCCACTGCATTTTCATAAACAAACAAGTGACAATATTGACAGTAGATTGCCAAATCCTGTCCTGGAAGGATTTCTCCACTCCCAGCATTGTGCATCTCTCAGCCAAAGGATACAGACTAGTGGCACACAGAGATGTAAATGGACTATCCCAGCAAGAAGCTTTTCTGGAGAACTTCAGTCCTGCGTCACAAAATGCTACAAAGCACATGACTGAACTACAGGACTCACACGGACTCTCCTATTCCCACAGGCCCTCAACAATTTGCACCCAAATCTCCCTCTCACAGCTGTGTCCCACATCCCCATTATCCCTGTCATAGCTGCAACACACCTGGCTCCTGAATCTCTTTTTGTCTGTGCACTCCCATGCATAAAGCCCGACCCATGCTCTGGGCCAAGAGCATTTACATTCCTTCTGTACCTCCAAAACCTCTCCTCATACAGTAGAGTGGGAATGGGGAGTCAGGGAAGAGCTACAGCATCTCTCCACAATTTCCAGCAGAGGATGCCATAGCACATGAGTGATACTTCAACATAGGTAAATGCTGAAAATGCAACCCAAAGATCCGGAAAATTAGTAATATCCCACCAGCTGAAAACCTCCAGCTAACCCTTCCATGCTGCCTTCCTTCTTTAAGCAACTTCCACCCTGAATTTCCTGTATTTGTAACCACCAAAGTTTATTTAGTGGTATCCAACACCTTATCAAATGCTTTATGAAAGTCCATGTAAATGGGAGTTACTGAATTTTAAAAATCTACTTACTTACTATTCTCAAAGCAACCCACCAAATTAATTATTCTGTGATGAAATGTATTTGAGCATTTTCATTTAGCTCTGTATCTTTAAATTCTGTTATTCAGAATTTGAAGCATATGGCTTTAGAGTAGTTTTTTAGAGCATGTCTAGGGATGGAGACTCCTCAGTTCAGAGCCCCTTGGAAGAAGCTGCCACAGCCTTCATTCCCTGCTTCAGCACTTCGCAAGGGTAAGTGTCCTGTCTATGGAAACACATCATGCAGCACAGAAATCAGTTTAACAGGGTTGTACCAGCCCATGCCACACACTCCCTAATACGTATTTGTCTGTGATGTGCCATTTTCCACGAGACAATGCCAGGAGGGACAAGTTAATGTACTTCCCACTAGAACTCTTGTGCTGACGATGCACTTCTGTTCAAGATCACATCTCTCCTGGTTTTAGCATGGCCACTCCCTTGCAGGTCCTTGCACGTCCATTGCCCAACCTTCTGTAACCAACAAGCCATGTCCTCCCTTCAGCTGAATACGGAGCTGCTGCCTTCCCTACTTCACAGCTTACAAATAGCTCCTTTCCTTCCTGACCTTTGACAAGTACCTTTGGTTTCTCACCAGTCCTCCACTACTCCATTTACTCTGATTTTAATACCTTGGGTTGGATTTTTGCCAGTGCAGATTTTTTGGCCTTTGCCGGGTACATGGACTGATGATCTTACCAGCAGTTTTGACTAAGAAGTGACTCCAAGGACTGGCCTTCACATCCATAGTCCACCCTCTAGTCTAGCTGGCTTCCCAGAATAATGAATTACTACAGTTTCCTTGATCCCCAGCTGACCCCAAGCACAATCCAGTGCACTTTCTGATAAAAGTGCCATATTACGCAGCCTGATCCCAACCTTCGACTGCTCCTTTAGCATGGGGCAATTTTTGAAATGGAGGCTACAAGGGAACCAGATCCAACAACTGATCCAGGTTTAAGGGAACTACTGGCAAGACATATCTTTCTTTTAATTAAAGAAATGCCTACCAACAGCTTTATCAGCACAAGTAAGATGATGGTGGAGGGTTGGTACAAGATGCTGGACACTGGAGCAACATCAGCACCTAAAATATAACCAGAGCTCACCTTTGGAACCTTATTTACACATCTTCAAAGATATTTGATGATGATTTTTATTATTGTTATGGGGTTTTTTTAGGACTCAGTATCTAAAATCTTCTAATACTGTCCTGGGTTGTAGTTTAGNAACATTTATGAAGCTGTACCATGTAACATTATTTTAATAACCAAGCTTTTACACAGGATGAAAATGCACCCATTGCAAGGAATTCCTCCTCCATCTCCAATAATAAACAGCAGATAAACAGTGCTCAGCTGACACCTCAGTCAGCAGCACTGCCCCACAGGCCCCACTGCCTCCCAGCTGTAGCAAATGAACTAAAAAATGCCAAAGTATTTCTGAGCAAAACCACTTAATCCTTCACCACATTAGGACATCATACCTTTTTCCCTCCTTCCGTTTGTGCAGCAAATTAAGCAAACCTTTCGTTAGGACTAGATGCTGCTTACCATCCTCACTGAGCAAAGGGCTGACAGTTCCTACCAGCAAATTCCTTACCCCGTGCTGACCCCAATGCTCCCACAGGGATCCTTCCTATCATGTGTCACAAATTACATCAGGCTGCCTTAATCTCACCAATTCAACAAGTCTGTCCTTTTCTTGCTTTATTCCTTCTTGGATACAACCAGCTCTCATTATCCCCTCACCCAAACCCAGAATGGATAACGACAAAGAAGCTGGACATCCAATTCCACGGAATGGACATTAGAGATGTTCCTCTGTAATGTCACGATTTGTCATATGAACATGGAAAGACCAAAATCAGGGGAAATATTCCATTGCAAACATTCATTCTTCAAGGCCCCCAGCAGCCCAACAGGACATGAGGCTCACATGTGCCCAGCTGAGCACAGAGCACCAGGATCACGAGGGAAGCACAAAACTTCTCAACCAGTTTCCATCTTACACCTCTTGTTCTGCCTTTGAGCATCACTGTGTTTAAGTAAGATAAGATGCAAATCAGGGCAGCCAGAATGTTCTCCAGGAACTATTACAGTGCTGGAGGCACCACTGCCCTGGAATAAAACACCTGGTAAAAGTTTTAATGAGCTACCTGAGTGACTGAACAAGGTACAGACATCACAGTGAGTCAAACCTCAAATCTGAACTTTGTGTTGTTCAGGAAAGCAGCTCTGAACACAGTGGAACAAAGCTTTGCTATGTTTTATCTAAAAAAGTATGAGCACCCCTGATGTCCCTCTGGGAATCCACTGATGGGGGCAGAAGGGCCTGGCCATGCACCCCAGGCTATCGTGCCATGTGCCGTGACATGCGCAGTCAGTCACTGCCATCTCTCTAGAACCACAGTCCTTCTTGCAGCTGAATTGTCTTCCTTCCTCCATTCCTGCAGTAAGAAAAGATTAAAACATTAAGGCCCATGGAATATACTAAAAACAAAAAGGGAGAAAATACAGAGTAAAGGTGGCTTAAAACAAAATCACTGATTTCTGAAGTCACTGACTCCCATGGAGTGACAGCACTGTATCTCACAGTGAACGGAGAAGGGAACCGGAGGTGGTCCCTGAGCAGCAGTGATATGGTGCAGTACAGGACCACTGCTGAAAAATATTAAGACACAATATACACATATAGCAGTTTTCTAGAGTACAGAAAAATGTGGATGTTAAATTCTTTCCAAGATGGACATTAGTTTTCTTAAACCTCCACAGCTCACTCCTCACATCACTGTACAGTTGTGACCAATGCCTTAGAAAGCCTCACATAATCTTGTTTTTTTAAGGACATACATCTCTGCATGAATTACCTTTTACTGTGCAGGATGTGGGACAGTGTAGATGTGCCATTCCACATGGGCTATATATAGCACCTATACAGCAGAGACACAGTAACACATGACTGACAGGCACATAGGTACTCTAAACAACGTATAAATACAGTCTATGTTTTTTACACACAGGTATTGCATGTGTGTGTACACACACATACAAACGTACACGCACCCTACGTCCCTTGAAAGATGCAAAGCAGAAAGGAACAAGGTGGGACAGAAAGATAAAGCAGGATACATGGTCACAAAAGTGTTTCATCGTGAATTCTGCAAGTCTGGTTAGACCAAGACCAACCCCCTCTGTGCCAGGACTGAGAAGCACGAGCTACTTACCACAGCTGTTCATAGGCTGCAAGACAGCCTTGGAGTCCTGCCAGTGCCAGTGCCTCCTCCTCCCGTGACACCAAAGCTGGAGCCCATGGCAGGAAGCAGCTCAGCACTGCTTACACTGCCCCAACTCTGCTCCCAAGCCAAACCACTCCTGCTCTGCTCTCCTCTATGAGCCTTCTCTTGGGGCAGAATCTGTTCCAACACATTCAAACAGTAGGTTTAACAGGTTTGTTAAAGTAGATTTAACAGCTCCTCTGATCCCTACTCTGAGAACACAGGAAGCTTCAAACATTTTTCTTAAACTCAGTTCTTTGTAAGCTCTAGTTTGAGCACATGCTCTTTTATAAGCATGGAGCTCCAGTCCTGCAGAGAGAAATCAATCCATTCTGGAAAGGTCAACTATTAGAACGTTATAAACCACACTTAAAATTCAAATAAAGAAAATCTGTATTTTAACTATGCCAAATTCAGTTTAAATTAATTTTGCCATAATTAAATATTATTTGCTAATGAGATGTTAGTACAAGTTATGTTCTGACAAACTAGATTCAGAGTCCCATTTTGTTCATCACTGTTTCTATACATAAACACTTCTAAAAAAAGACAAAAAAGAAAGTGTGTCACAGTGCAAAGGGCAAAACATTGTGATTTATTCTCCTTCGTTCAGTGCACAGATAACACACACATATAAAACCACTCCCAAACATTCCACTTCCCCTTCCTGCTGTCAGTACAGGATGGAAACAGAGGACAGTTTAGGGAAAAGAAAGGCAGTTTCAAAAACCAGGACTCTAAAGAACAGGAGGTATTTGGGGAACAGGCAAGGCCTCTCTGCTGAGGTGGGGAAGCACAAGGGGAATGAACGGAGGGGAGGTGGCAGCCAGGCGTTCCTTAAATAGCTGCTCACTGACACTGCTGGGACAGAATCCGGAGCAAATGCACCACTAGCATGACTCAGGACATTTCTTACAGTCAAATTCTTCTCTCTTTTTTAAAGGAAATATAGAGAAATAGGATTCAGACATCTTTCTCTGATATATCAGTTTAACACCTTTTTTTCTCCCCCTGCCCCACCCTTGCCGCTTCACTGTACTGGAAATGAATGGGGTGAAATCTGGAAGCAGGATACCACAACAGCAGAGCAAGGAATGGGAATAGTCAAAAGCCAGGGAGTCTGTCAGCAATTCTGCAAAAACCAGAGTCCTTGTCTGGGCATTAACGGGGCTAGACTAAGCTTTCTGGTTTGCTCTTAAAAAAAGAGCCACTTCTGAGGGGCTAGAACTTCACATGGCCATGTCTATTATTAAGGGTTTGGAATTTAATTTTTTTTTTTCCCTCATGACTTTTCGTAGAAGAAAAACATGGAAAATACAACAGTGTTCAAAATGAACATGAGCAAAGTGAACTCCATGGGATGAACTCTGGTGAGAGCAAGAATGGAGAAAGTGTTCCAGCTCCATGCAAAGGAAAACCTAAGAAAGATCTAAATCCTGATGAAACATTCCTGAATACACCAGATGCTGCACATTCAACAATCCACTGACATAAGGGTAGGAACAGAAATTCTCACTTCTGCTCTTTACCAATTTGGCTCAACTAATAATTCCATATGGTGAACAGTGCTGAACTGAGAAATTCCCATCACAGAAAAATAACTGCAAATCTAAACATTCCTAAGTTGGAAGAGATCCTGAGCTGAGGCAGCATTGCCACACGTTCCATGACATCATACATGAAACACTATTTATATCTCTTACTTTACATCACTTTTCCCATTAAGCCTTTAAGAGAAAAATCAGAGGCAACGTCTCAAAGGTACAATTAGCCAAGCTCTCAGAGGGATTATTTTTGTGACTAAAGGACAGGAGGCACCTGCTGAAACGCAGCAGGACAGACTTCAGCTTACCAAAACCAAAAGCTTGTGTTGGTGAAAAAAGGACTAAGACTGGAACACAGTCTGTGCAGAGCCAGCAGGGTTATGTGTTCCTTCAACCAAAAGGATGTGGTTTCGGAAGCATTTCTGAAAAACGCCCCTTACAGAACGTCCCCCAGGATTTTACCTGGGGGTGTCTGTCCTGCCCCAGCCTCACCTGAGAAACCAGGGAGCCTGACCTGCACTGATGGTCCCTTCTTACGGAATTACAGTTGTTAGGTTGGAAAGGCTTCTAAGGTAATCAAGTCAACCCGGCAGCACCACCATGTTCACCACTAGCCCATGACACCCCGTGCCACAGCCAAGTTTTTTGAACACTTCCAGGGATGGTGACTCCACCACTGCCCTGGGGCAGCTTGTGCCAGGGCTTGGCAACCCTGGCACAATTTGCAGAAATCTTCATCCAATCTATATCTCCAATGGGCCAACTTGAGGCTGTTTCCCCAGGAGCTCTCTGTCTCACTACACATTTCTGAGTAACAGTGTAGCTGGGCTTTGGGTTAGGTTTGATCAGGAAGAAAAATGTAAGATAACAACAACAACTTTTTTCCTGAAAAATGAAAAGGAAACTAAGCCCCTTCTTTTAATTCCATCCTTCTAACAAGGCCACAAGTTACAAAATCTTTAGTGGAGGAACCTTGATTGGCCTATTCCTGAACAGAGTTCAGATTCTTCTGAAAACATGTCAAATTCCAAACTGCACAATAATAATCCAATTCCTGCAGAGAAAAAAAGACAAAATATAAACAATTAAGTAAAAGCCTGATTCTATTTTGAAGTACATCACCCTTTACCAGGGCTCAAGTAAAACCATCTCGAGTATGTTCCAAACAAGTGCTCAACAAAACCAGCCATGAACATGTGGCAAAAGTACAAATCTCCTTTGCACTATTAAATACAGATAATGTCATTTAAGTCTTAACACCAGTGTAAAATATCTATGAGTTGTTTCATTTAATTTTGAAAATCCATATAGAAAACAATTTTCATAACTCCATCCACGGGATTCTACAAAGCTGCTGCTTCATCAACAAATCTTTGAACTGTTTCAATATGAAAATTCCATTTTTTCAAACTGCTCAAAAATCATTGCAGAGAATTTCCAAGCACTTGAGTTGAAGCACAACCAAAGTATGAACTTGGTACATTTTTGCAGTTATTTCTAAAATAAATTTACATAAATCATCTCAAAATAACACAATGGGATTCAACTTCATTTTAGACATTTGGAAAGCAGTGTCATACTTTATTTAAAGTAAACCCATGTAAAAACAAAGTTTAAATGAAAATGGTACCTGAAAAATAAATTATTTGATATAAAACAAATCAATAACTTAAAAACACACTAAATATACAAAATGTGTAACCATATACTGTACAGTATGGAAAGTAATAGATAAAACCTTCTGTCCCACAAACAGATTAATTTATAAACAAAAGATTACATAAGTTAAAGGAAATGAAATCAATAAAAAGCCTAGAAGTACAGTATTATTCAAATTGCTCATCAAATAAAGCTCATGTTTCAAATGTCTCAAAGTCATTTTCTTCTCAATGACCAAGTGAAAAAGTTCATCCATACCACTAAAAACTTGCTCAAAAATGTTTAGAAATAAGGAACAGTAGGAGAATATCGAGATTCTAAAATGTGAACATAGAAACAATTTTCCAAGGTTTCACGTGGCAGTTCTTCCATGACTGTTTTCCCATCATTAGCAACAAAAGAGAATTTCAGTGCGGAAAACTCCACTCAACATAACAATATTTCTAAGCCTTTGTTGCTGTTTGATCTAGTGTGATCTAGATAGAATCACCAGAGTTGAATGTCAAACCCACTCATGGGGTGGTAGGTTATGCTTTAGAGATCATAAAGACTTTGACTGGTTTTAAATCATGCAGGATGAGAAAACAACACTTTGAGTTTGGTTTTGTTTGACTATGCGAGACTACTACGAACAGCAAACACTGAAATTATGCCATACCTGATCAACCTAGGTGTGGATGCTTAGAAATTAATGGTGATTTTCAATCCACTGGTTGTCACGGACATACCACCTCTTCCAAGTGAGAGGGAGGGAATTGAGACCCTTTTTATGAATTCCACATTTTTTATTTTTCATATTAGTAAGGAGAAACACAGTAAGAATAAATATAATAATCTGAGAAAATAACCACTGGCCTCTTGATCTCTGGATTTATCCATTCTACTGTGCTGAGTAGCTGACCTTGAGAAATGCAGAGCTCCGTTAGGGGAACTTGCCAAAGGCACAAAAAGACTCTCTTGCTTCCAAATGGAGATTAAAATACCTCAGGTGACAAATTTAGCTCTTTGAAAAATAAAAACAAAATGAAAAAAAGCCGAAACACCAGTGCAGCTCCACTCAGGGAGCTCAAGGGGTTGATGTTTTCTTTTGCTAAAGGTGAATTTGGTCCCTTCCCTCTAAAGCTATTTGTAGATGCCTAAATGTAGAAATGTAACAATAAGGTGCTTCACTGACAGAGTTATAAAGGACACATTTCCTCTTCAGAGTTATAAAGGACAATAAAAAATATGGTGACCTGACAGAGGCAGGATCCAGACAAACTGCTCTGTGTTTATGTGATTGAACCAGGCTACCAGCAGCACACAAGAGCCATTATGTTAAAAACCTCCCACAAACTCTAACCTTCTGCAGGCAGAGCTATCACAGGAGCTGCTTTGAATAAACAGTTTGTTTTATCATATGACCTGTATATTGTGTAAGAAAAGTAAACGTGGGGACATTCTCCAAGTTGGTTTTTTTTAAAGCACATATGTAATGATAAACTATCAAAAAAGAAGCTTGAGTTATTGCCATTTAAAATGCACTAAAAAAAAAAATCTCTCCTGAAATATTTGAAGAATTTCTACTTTATTGACCTTACCCAGAATATTAAAGCAACATAGAATTGTAACAAATGTTGAATGACCTTAAGGACTATTCACTTTCCAAACTCAGCCTTAAAATAATGGATCACCTTTACAGTGAGTTCATAATTTTGGTTTCGACTGCTGGATATTCCTTCTATAAATGATACCACTTTTTAAAAAAAGATTTTTAACTGCTTTTTATAAGTAACATTACTACAATCATCAATTCTCCTATAAAAATAGGTGTTCTCTCCATGCAAACACCCTTTGGTCATCTGGACAAGGGCAAGTGACCACACACTGACTAACCAGTGTTCACTGCATTGACAATCTATGCTGCTCCAGTGACTTGTCTCTGGATTTTCAGTGGTTTTCATGCTCACGTGATGCAGATGTACAAAAAACATACCCAAGCAAAGGGAACGAAATGCTGGGTGGCCACACACACCACTGTGGTGATGGTGACTTCTCCCCTCACCCTAAGAGCTGGATCCTCAAGCCTTTCCCAGTCCCACAGCTAGAACAGATGCAGGAACTGGCACAGGAGAGCTCAGGAGGCAACAGTAATTGCACTGGCCAGTCTCTGACAGCAGAGTGGAGCAGCTGAAGTAAACCAAATTTTATGATAATACATCTTGAAGAATAAAATAAAATAAATCCAACACTTCAGTGCACAGACACCATCAGGGAATCACCAATAACTGAATGCACTGAGTTGCTCTCATTCTGCTCATGTCTGGATTTCTGGTGTTGCCATCCCCTCACCTGAAGGATCTGTACATGCCTTTGCCAGCTCATACCAAGCACATACAGAAACATCAGAGATTCCTCTTTTATATTTATGTGGGATTTCCCTATCTGCTACTCATAAACAGGAGGTTTACAGATGATGAGGCTTGTGGCCAGCGTTCTGCACAGGGTGAATTCCATTCATGTGGACATCTGGGAAGCAAATGTAGTAACTCCCCTCAGCATCTATACATGAGATCCTGTGACAGCAGCACGGACAACTGTGTTTTCAGCAGGAACTACACTTGGTCTTTCAGAAGCTTCACCTGGGGCTGTCCCAAGAGACTCTTAATCTACTCTAAAGGATCCCAAAACACTCTCATCTCAGCTGTTCCTGTAGCACATCTCCAGTACAGACCAACAAATCCAGGTCTCTAAAATCTGATCTTCACATCCTAATCCAGCAATGAAGACTTCCCAGAACTCTCTACCTCAGTGAGATCACTGCATCCCCTGAGAATTATGAGACCTCTGCTTTGAGACAGCTGTTGGATTCTACAAGATCCTGTAAGCACTTACTTATAGAAACATCACCTGACAGAAACACCTGGATTCCATCAAACTGATGGATGAAAAAGCAGAGCACTCTTTGAGAATTAAGAGGCCAAAATGTCTCCTGAAACAGGTCTGTTCAAGTGAGAGCTTCTAAGCAGGGTGTGAGGAGGAAACCAGTTGCTCCTACCTTTTGGGCAGAAAAACTCCTGGCAGATGTCTTGTTAGAATTTAGTTTCCACCCCCAGAAGCTTCCTTTTGGTCTTTACTAGTAGGATGCACAAGCTGCTGTTTAAGACCAAAAGCATCAAGAATACATACACAATTTTTTCTGGACTTCAGCTATTTATGCCAAGGTTTTACTGACTGTTAGAATAGCACAGATCATACACTACTTCTGATATCAGCTCTGGATATTAGCAGGAGTTTTTCCTCTTTTCCTGACTCCAGTAGCAGTGCTTTGCTCATATCGATTGCCAGAAAATTATTATCAGAGCAATTATCAAAGAAAGCTGGAATCAGACCTTTCCTAAAAGAGATTGTTGTAGTAGCGGTACAAAACCATATCCTGCATTTCCTTCTTATTTAGCAAAGAATGAGAGACTGAAAAATAGGGAAGCAGTGGAAAAATCAAGGAACAGCCATGTCAGAAAGCATCCAAGAGAAGGGGGTTTTTTTTCAGAAGTGGTAGCACAGCAATGTGCTGCTGCCACAGCCAGTATGCTTGGAACCAGTACTGATACCAAGTCTTGTTTAGGGGTCACTCACTGGAAGTCTGAGCCCCCAGCTAAATATTGTGATAAACAGCAACTCCCATTTAGTTTAGCAGCAAATTTGTATTACATGGAATAAAGCAAGAGGGAACGACAGGAACTGGTAATGACTACAGCCCACTCCAGTGGAACAGGACAGTGCAGGGTTCAACAGTGATGGGACACAGTAAAAGAACTTCTCTGTACTACGCAGCTTTAACTTGGGAGAACCCCCAGAATGCTTCCCTAGCCCTCCTTGTATGCAGAAAAGGAAAAATCATTGACGTGGTAAGTGGATGGTGATGAATTGGTGGAAGGAAATCTCTGACTTCCAAGAGCAGCTTTGGGAGGTGGGAGCAGGCTGGCTGCTGTGTCACAGTCACCGTTTCACCGGCCGCTGAGCTTCTCAAGAGATGGGGAGGGAACGGACTGGCAGGAGAGGCAAGGCTGGATGTTTAAACAGGAAAAATCCCACCTGCATTCATTGCACACAAGCTCAAACTCAGCAGGAGGCTGCTTGCTGGGCCAAGGCCTATCTGTAGTGTTTAGATATGTCCTGGGCAGGTCCAGAAACATCAGCAGCTCCCACAGGTCCTCTCTGGAGCTGGGCAGCAGCTCAGCCACATGTGGAGGCTGAGGGAGCCCTCGGGCTGTGCAGATCCCATGGCAAGGAGAGGGCAAGGAGAGGACAAGGAGAGAACAAACGGCGGCAAGCACAAGGCGAGGTCAGCTGGGGATGGAGCGAGATGAGCAGGCAGCATGGACTGGCCTCTGGAGTTTGGAAATGAACTCTGGGGCTGGTAGAGATTCAGGCAAAACAAGGAGACACTGCATTAAACTGCCACAGACCTCATTTCCACACCTGCTCTAGCTACATAAACACCAGAGCCAAGTCTCTAGTTGTGCACAGGAGCTCACACACCTGTACAGGCAGGGTCAGCCTTCCCAGTTCCCTACCCAAGCACACCTGAGTGTTACATCAGTCTGTGACAAATCATTTCTATGTGGCAGATTTATTGTGGTGCTTTTTTCAAAACTCTTTTTTTTTTCTACTCATCTCTCAAAGCAATAAATTAAAATTGTCTTAAAGAGGAGCTACAGTTCCTTAAAACAACACTCTGAAAGCTGGACTCTTTGTGCAATACTTAGCAAAAAAAAGAACAGAAAATAAAAAACAAAACAAAATTTGAGCAAAACAAAATCAAATTTAATGTTCTTAAATGCAAAAGTAAAAACAAACAAAAAACACAAAAAAGCAAAAGAAAATTAACAGAAACAGAACAACTCAAAGTTTCAAGGCAGTCTGCAGAAAACCTGGGGGATTAATCTTTAAATCTACAAATCAAAGGGGTTTTTTGGTTAATATCTAACTTGCAAGTTGTAAGTACTTTACTGCTGAGTGTTCAATAAGTAAAGCTAGTTGTCAAAACAAAATCCTATTAAAATAGAAAAACTAGCACTCATTAGAAGGGATGCGAGAAATACAATGCTCAAATGTTTATAACTGGTTTTTCTATACAAAATAGAACTGCCAAAGGAATTCCAACTACAATGATCTTGGAAAATGAGTAAGTATCTTGCTGCATTATAATGTACCAGTAAGTAGTGCACCATGCATTAAATATTTGGACAGAAGAGATTCAGTCTGATAAAGTAGCAACATATATTCACACTTGCTTTTTTGGAGTTTCATTTTGACTCTGAAATCTTCCCGGAGTTTCTTTGAAACTCTTTGGTCCATTCCTCTCAAAGTGGGCTTTAAAAGTCACGTTGCTAAAACCTGTGAATTGGACAGCTTGGCCACTGCTCAGTGTGCAACTTACCTCCTCAATGGTGTTAAAGTTAGGCTGGCATGCTACTACTTACAAGACCTTGACTTTAAAAAGCTTGATCCTCAACTAGCCACAGAATAATGAATATTAATTGATCAAACAAGTTACTGTCAACTAAAAACATTAGTATTTCTCAACTTTTCTTCCATACTACTGAAACTGGGGGGGAACAAAAGGCCAGGGGGATGAGTAGGAAGAACAACATCAAACCAAAGAAAATCAATGAATTCAGTCTGATATTTTTCAGAAAATTCCAGTTTTTGCAGACAACATTCAATGAAACAAATGTTAGTCTCATAAGTGAAAGCATGCTTCAATTTTACCACCATCCAGAGGGTCTAGTTAATGCAATCTACTTAAGATTTCAGGGGAATTTTAACATGTTTTAAATGAAATAACTTAAAGGAACTTAAAATTGGTCTAACATTGTGGGATTTCAAACATTTGAACATGTCAGTTGCATCCCAGAATATAAAACCTTTTCACTTCTCATTTAGACTAAGACAAACACTTGTGAAAATTGGCGCAAAATGAGTTTTACACTAACAAAAATGTTTCAACTTCTGTCACTCCATTATCTATTCCATACAAAAAGCACGAGCAAGTTATTTGTGGGACTTGTTGGTTTTGAAGGAAACCTGTAAGATTTTGTCCCCCAGGCGGTAGCCATTAAGACTTGCTATGGCCATTGCAGCTTCTTCATAGTTTGTCATGGTCACAAAACCAAAACCTTTGCACTTGTTGGTGTTGAAATCTCGAATAACTTTCACATTGGTAACCGCACCAAAGGGGCCAAACATCTGCCAGAGGATTCCCTCATCAGCATCTTGACCAAGGTTGTAGATGAAGATACACCAGCCAGAAGATGCGTTTCCTGGAACATTTACACCAGAAAGCCCACTCATGTGATCTACACCCATAGGAGAGAACCTAGCAAATAAAAAGCACAATATTTCATGTAAAAGTTCAATTCAATTAAGCAAATTAACTTGAATGGGAAGCAACTGAGAATGAATATTTTATACATGGCACATCAAAACCGCCACATAAATGTTTCCCCATTCAAATTGACAATCAAATTGACAGCTGCCAGGGAAAAAAAAGTTAAGTATTCCAACTGCTTTATCAACAGGGAACTATCCTTAGAAATAGGCAAGGAACAGACAAGGCAAGATTACATGATCACTTTCCCAGGGGACCTGGATGGAACTCTGAACTCAGTCAGGCTGCTCAGAGTGTCCAGGGCATTGCTGCAGAACTGCTCGAGTAGGGGGCACAGGCAGCACCTCCCCAGAGGCCCCAGACACACCCAGGCATATCCCACTTATTTCACAGATTTTTTTCACCCCATGGTCCTTTTCTTGCCTCTAAAAGAACGTGCTGGGAAACTCTTAAGTCAAAGAGTTTCTTTGGGTTTGCTGGGGCAGGGGACAAGTGTGCTGGGTTCTTAGGAGTAGAGATTGTATGTATTAATTGTTTCTTTTGTGAAATAGAACAAAACCTACTCCCTTTCCACCCAAATGCAGCAGGTGCGAGCAAACACTCCCAACGTGAGCAGGCTCAATGCAGTTTTATTATTCCAGTGTGCATGGACGGTTTTATTAATTTTTCCAGGAAAACTTAGATCTGACTTTACTGAACTGGATTTTTTAAATCACCTAACCACTCTTCCTGAATCCTGCCTCCTTCACCATACCTTAGCAGGATTCATGCATAACAAATAGCAAAAATTTTCTCCTTTTAATGTCTTGTTTAGTATTATTTTCTTTTCCATATAACCCACATTTCTAATTCCCCTTAGTTCTATTTCTGGCCTACACTCCAGAAAATCAAAGCTTCTCAATATTTTATTACAATGTTAGGATTGCACAGCTAAGTACTCAAAGGCCAGGAAATGTGAAAGTTAAGGTCAAAAACTCACTTTGAACCCTTGTGCTTATTTATTATTTAAAAATATGAGGTCATGTGATCATAGAAATATAATGATACTATACCAGGGGTTCCCAAATTGAGGTGTACCACTGGTGATTTGCAAACCCCTTAAAAGCGGTACACGAGCTGCTCTCTGCCAAGAGCAGGGCGGTGGCAGATCCTGATTCTCTGCTGACCTGGAGAAAACAGGGAAGGGATGTCTGGGCAGTGAATGCTGCAGTAAGTGCCAAACACTTCCCCTCTGACTCTTTCTTGCCCTGCATCAAGGAGCTGCTGCTGCCTTTCTCGAGGAGAGAGGACTCGAGGTGCATGGGGAGGGAGGGGAGCAGAGGGGTAGCACTGCACACACACACACACACACAGAGATAGTGCACTCACACATGAGAACCACTCAGTGCCCGCCTCCCCCAGGCTCTCTGGTGCTCAGAGCTCACTGCCTTGGACACCTGAGCTACTGGACTCTTCTGTCCCCAAAGCCAGTGTCACTCCATCCCTCCCTCGCTGCTGCTCTGTAGCTCAGGGGCTCTCAGAGCACAGTGGGACACTTTTGAGCTGCACCAACCCACTGACAGCCAGCCCCAAGAAAATCCAAGTTTGGGAAGCCTGGTACTACAGCCAAACTGAAAAAGCAGTTAGAAGTATCACAAGGTGAATGAGACATACCAACCCGTGTGATCTGATGATGAGGGGAGACATCTGCTATTTCTTTTGGCTTTGTATAAAAATGTTCCTGTGTTTGCAGGCTTGATACACTTACTTGTTCTGACAGACACCTTCAGTTCTGTAGCTTCTTTCCAAGTGAGTAATGGTCTGGTAGGATGAATTTATCTTAATATCTGTCAAGTTTTCATCTCAACAGATCACCAGTCCTGAGCCCCTGCTCAAACCACTGAGCTCAGAATTGCCTGACGTTGGTTCCAGCAGTCAGTACAGCTCTGCCCCTGCCTTCTCCAAAGGCTCAGGCTCTTCCCATGAGCCCAGGTAACACCACATCAAGGACTGCAATCAGCTGTAGCAGAGCAACTGGTGTTAAATGCAAGAAAACAACAAATCTAAATGCTTGTTACAGACAAACTAATTTAAAACAGCAAGTACCTCTGCTCTTTGGATACACTCATCTTCAAACAGATTATCCTTTCTTCCTGCTTTGACTCACAAAAATGTTACAGGTTTATTAAAAACCCAAATCCAAACAAAAGAGAGTAAAACCAAAAAAGTCCCCTAAAAGATCAGAAAAGTAATTAAAAAAACCCAAACCCATAGGAAATAGTATTCAGCCAATCTGATGAATCTCTGTTCTCACTCTGCACAAGAGGGACCACAGATCTCTCACTCAGCTCAGGGTAACAGCCTGCATGAGCAAGGCCTGGAGCAGCTGACACACAGCTCTCTGTCCTACCAGGACAGATTTTTGCAGCCACGCCAATTTAAGATGACCTTTAGGAAGTTATATTTATTAAGGATGTTTAAACAAATGTCCTAGTAGGGCAAACACTAAGGCCAACAGAGATCCAGGACATTTCAGAGAAAGTAGTTTTAAAATTCCTTTGATATTGTAATTTGAACAATCTCAGTCTTAGCACACTTACAGCTAGTGTCCTCATTTCTGTTGTAATTATTTTTATATTGTCTCCTCCACATTGCTTTTTCAACCCCTGCAAAGAGTCTGTAGCCAGTGTTATTTGTGGATGGTTCTTTCAAGCCATGCTAACCTAATAATCCAACATCTTGGGGCATTAAGTATCAACAACAGTGTATTTTCAATCATAACTCTTTTTCACTTTATAAGCTTCTCATTTCTATTAATGACCTTTTGCTCCCTCTGCTATTAGATAGACAGACTGCTTCATTTAACAGATTCTGGGATTAGTTTAACCCACTGGAGGATGTAATCTCAGAAATTACACTCCTAAATGAAAGCAGTTTCTTTTTAGGTCTATGCAAGTCCTATAAATTCTTTTCATAAATCACAGAAACTCCTGAGTTGCAAGGGACCCACAACGATCATTGAGTCCAACCCCTGGCTCTGCACAGACACCCCAACAATCCCACCCTGAGCATCCCTGAGAGCGTTGTCCAAACACTCCTGGAGCTCTGGCAGCCTTGGGGCTGGGACCATTCCCTGGGGAGTCTGGGCAGTGCCCCAGCAGCCTCGGAGGGAAGAACCTTTCCCTAATATCCAACCTAAACCTTCCCTAACATAGCTTTGTGCTGGTTTTGCTGAACTCTTTTCCCTGCACTCTGAGAACAGTTACACACAGCATTACAGGTGGGATGCCAATAAGCAGGAACATCAGTTTTAATACCAGTTTGTGTTGCCACTGCACTTAAGCTTGGCAGCTTTTTATTTTTTTAATAGTTCCACAAAGAGCAGGAGTTCAGCTACACTAACGATGTCCTTCTGACAAGCAATTCTTCTGCTGTCTCTGTTACAGACAGAAATGATCTGCTGTGGCTAACACAAATCGTATTGAGAACTCAAGTCACACAAGTTCTAAGCCAGAAATAAATCAGGGTGTTGGGTCAAACAATCACGTAAGAAAGAACAGAAGCAACTGGGGTTTCACCCCCACATTCTTCCAGAACTCTGATTAAATACTACTCTGGATGAAATGGTTTCTATTCAATACACACAGCTTGCATCCAAATTACAAATTGGTCTAAAAACTGAAAACAATTAAACAATTTCACTGGAGTGAAACCAAGCAGGTCTACAGGCGCTGTCTGACCAACTGTATCACTGACAGGGTTAAACAGTCTCCTTGCATTTCCCCTTGGTCAAAGAACTACCAAAAATGGCTCCCCTTCAGGACTCAGGGCAGAACTCATGGGTTAATATGGGTAGAGTTATGCCCATTACAGGAACTGTCTCCAACTCTGAACAAGTCTGAAAGCAAAATCAGCTGAACTGGCAATAATTGAGATTCGAAAAAATGCTGTTCTACTATAAAGCTCTTGTGAGCTGCAAAAGCACAGAATTTCCAGGGGCCCTGGGCAGTCTCCTCATGCTTCAGGAACTAAACCCCTCCATTTCATCACAGTTCAGCACCTGGAGATCTATTCTCTTCAAGTAAACAAATCTTATGCTCCAAAAAAACCCCTGCCCCAGGATGTCTTCCCTGTCCTCTAGACACAACCCTATGCTGTGGCATCGTTCCTTCTGGATGGAAGCAGAGAGCCTGGGTCTTTGAATTAGCCCAGGAATCCAGTGGGACACAGCACTAAGACCAGTTCCTTCTTGGCCACAAGTACTACAGGAACTCAAAAGGATTAAAAGAACATTAAACAAAGGGTTGGAGAAATATCTGCAGGAAATTAATAATTACAAATTAGATACTAAAGGCTTAATCCTGGATTTACAGGATTATGATGAAATGAGATGAAATGTAATCAAAATATCAGGTTAAGTATTCAACCTCTGTGGAGCAGAGATCACAACTTTAATTTACACAGACTGGGGGCTCTGTGGAAGCTGCTTATCCATTCATGATGTCTTGCTCACTACCAAAACAAACAAGACTCAGCCCAAACTCAGATTCCTGAACTTAACCACAGCATGAGTAATCACAACTCCTTCAGTTCAGCATCCTTCATGGAAGACAGACTCACTAGCAAAACCTGCAGCTAACACTAAAGGTGGGGGGAAAAAAAAAAAAGGGTTGTGGGACAGACTTGATGATGTCGGAGGTCTTTTCCAACCTTAACCATTCCATGTCTCCATGGTGTAAGTGTTGTGCATATGTGTACAGACATGCCTGCATGAATGATTGAGGGAAGGAAGCTTTGTAAGAAATGTTGAAGTTGTCGTGACGAGGCAGAGATGAAGAGCTTGTGTCTGCAAGTCAACTGGCGGCTGTTGTGTCCACAGCATCTCCCTCAAAGCACAGCCTGACCCACAACTGCTCTATTCCAATCTCTGCCAGGCTATGGGACCTCAAAATCTTCAGCTCTTTCCCCACTAGCAGGTCTGTCACTGGGAACAGCATCTGGCCAATATGTGCTGACAAACAAGCACTGGGCACAGACATCCAGTAGGACACAGCTCCCATGGCAGCAGAAATGGAACAGAGACAGAACATTTTGTTCATCTTAATCCCCACTGGGACATCCCAAGCCTGCAGAAACACTGGGTATGCCCCATCCCTGAAAGTGTTCCAGGCTAGGTTGCACAGGGCTTGGAGCACCCTGGGATAGTGGAAGGTGTACCTGCCCAAGGCAGGCATGGGACGAGATGAGCTTTAAGGTCCCTTCCAACCCAAACCAGTCTGTGGTTCTATGAAATGCACACAACTGACATTAATGTTGCTCTAAATGGTACAATAAGAGAATAATGAACAAACTGGTTATTAAAATTTAGTTTCACCAGCAACTCTTAACATAAATAGATTAATCATTTTTATTGTTCCTGAGTGACCTTTACAGGACTGAATTAAAGGTATTTATTTGGTCTCCTAATTATGGACATGAATATTATTTGCACTGCTTATTCTGATGCATTTTGATCCTGGCATAAATTTTAGAGGGAAGAATGATGATGAAAATGTCCAATTAAATTAAGAAGGCTAAGAATGAAAAAGATTTTACTAGGATCAGGACACACTGAAGCCCTGGCTGAGATAAAGGGTAGGTGTGTTAATTTTTTAATAATTCACCTAAATGCAAACAATGAAGAATTTCATTCCTTGGCGTGGCTCAGAAGGTTTGGCATGGAGAGCTTGGTGATTCTTTGGGGAAACGAGGAGTTTAGCCTGAGCTAAATTTCCCTGGGATACAGCTGAAGAGAACTAGAGAGCAACTGAGACTGGCAGGGACCTCTGGAAATCTGCTAATAAACCCTGCTGCTCAAAGCAGGGCACTGGAGCAGGTTGCTTGGGCTCATTCTGTCACCGAAACTCACCAAAAACCAGTCAAATAAAACTCCTTAACACCAACATAGCGTACAGAAGGGCATTATTCATTACAGGCCTGGTTGCACAGGGGATAACTCCACCTTGCATGCACGTGATCTTCTACAAGTGTGTTGCTTATATACAGTCACCATGCGCATATTTTGCTCATTACCATAAAGCTCTCCCCAATTTCCCAGGTTCAGTCCTTGTTTGGGCTGTGTCTGCATTCCTAACCCAGATGTCTTCCCCTTATCTTCCAACCATCCTTGCTGAGAAAGCAGATCCTGCATACCCTGATTCCTGCTAAAACTACACAGGCACAGTAGAAATAAGATTAATCCTTTTGGTATCAATTCCAGCCAGGTTTCAGCATCTTCAAGGACAGAAACTTCACTGTCTCCTAAGGCAAACTGTTCAACCACTTGCAGTATAAAACCACGGCTGACTACAAAGAACAAGTTTTCTCTGGAGACCCATTACAAAGAGTTGTGCTCAAAATGCTGAGCTACAGCACTATGGACAGGAGACAAACACGGCAAGTACAGCTAAAAGGTGGCTGGAATTTTTGTCCAGTTTTACTGAGCTCACTGCAACTCTCACAGGAGAAAAATAAAACAAACAAAAAAAAGGAGTAAATTCTCAACAGGGAAGCACTAATCTCAGAAACATATATCATCTTAAAGCCCATTGCTACTCTCCAAGACAGTCAATACATTGCATTTTCCAGAGCACCCTCCAACCATCAAGCTTCCTCCATGAACACCCAAGGCATTTCCAATTCAAGCAATTCCCATTCAAAGCAACTAAAGCAATTTTCTATGGCAAAGCAGACTGTCTTCCATAGTTCTGGAAGCAGACAGGATGCTGCAACTACTTAATATTCTCATCAGTAAACTCGTGAAGCCTTGAGGGAAGGCAGAACCCTGCACAGGTTGCAATGCAGGCAGGAATCCCATAGAACCTCCTTGTCAGAAATAAGGTTTTGCTCTCTTACTGTAACATCTCCCTGCTGGAACCAAACATTCAGAGCTTTAATTGAGTTGCAAAATTCTATCTGTGCTCAGATATATAGACCACAGAATGGGGATCTGTTGAGACAGGCACCTACCAACACCCACCTGGAACCTGGTGCTGCTGTCCCCTCACTGTAATCCAGTAGTGGAAACAGACACCAGAGTGCAGGTACCTTTACATACTAACTTCAATATAAATTTTACAAGTAAGATTTTTCTTTAATCATATTTTAATGTAACATTTTCTTTACATAACACTGAAGACACATAGTGCACTATGTATTCATTCACACATGCTGCAATGAAGGTATCACTGCCCACCTGCGGGGGCACAGTTCCCCAGACGGACACGGGAACAGGAGCACAGCCTTAAATGCATTTATTCTTCCTAACCTACCTGAATCTCTGCGCCTGGTGATGCACTGGCCCTCCAAACCGTCTAGCTGGTGAATGACACAGCTGCGACAACAGCGCCACATTTTTGTTCTGGTTAGGGTTGGCTGCAAACTTCACTGTAATGGGCTCGGAGGAACCTGGGGGTTTGTGACCATTGAAATTTGTAATAGCCTCTTCTGCTTCTGACCTTTTGTCAAACCGGATAAATGCGACCCCTCTGGACAAACCTTGTAACCAAACCAATAAAACAAACAAACAAACAAACAAACAAATGAAGTTCAGGATAAACTCAAAATAACTTTGCAAACAAAACCCAAAAAAGTTCAGTATTTCTATGGTCACAGCTTTCAAGTTCTCTACATTTACATTTCTTCAGCAGCTGGAGGATAAAGTACAAAATTAAGAAACCAAAAACAAAGTAGCATACTCATTTCAGCTATAACAACCACAGTGGCTAAACACTTAAAAAATTAAGTTGTAGAATTCCATGATATTCATCACCAACTGACATTTCCATTCACAGAAAACTCCTCAACATTTTAAATTAAGTTAAAAAAGGAATTAATTCCAGTTGGTTAAAAACAAATCCAAACCCTTTAGTTTCAATTACTTTATCACTAAAGAGCATCCACAAACAGAGAATTGATACATTTTTGGACATGTTTTCATTTTTCCGTGCTAGAAACACACTCAGGTTCAGAGATGAGGGAACAAATGTCTGACTATAATAAAGGATTTTCACCTTTTTTAATAGAGAGATCACAATTTCATCTGCACCACATACATTATTTTCAGAGAGCACATAGATTATTTTTATTCA
Organism: Illadopsis cleaveri; assembly: GCA_013399915.1. Taxonomy (NCBI): domain Eukaryota; kingdom Metazoa; phylum Chordata; class Aves; order Passeriformes; family Timaliidae; genus Illadopsis; species Illadopsis cleaveri. The sequence continues at coordinate 163,035 of VXBB01009700.1, forward strand.
TTAAAATCCATGAAGAATTGGTAGCTGTACTGAACCAACATCACAGCTGTTAAAAATTTTCATGTTTTTTTCCTAGTCCCAGCCCTTGGATGCTGTTATCCTTCTGACTGAGGTACAAATGATGCCTTGTGAGGTCTCCTCTCATCTCCTTCCTTCTCATCTGTGACTTGACCATAGGCTAAAAACACAGTTTATCACAGTGAAGCTAAAAAGGCATATTTTGTTTAAATGCCATTCCAAAGCAGGTATGTAGGACTTCATTAGCTCTATTTCAGAAAGGGACATATCAGATACTTTTATGTTTTCTTCACATTCACCCAGGACCATCTTCAAAGCCAGATACAGAAGTTAAGATTATCATAAATCACAAGGCTGTTGGCAACAGTTCAGGATCATTTTCACTGTTTCACAGAAGGAAATGCAACATGTTAAAACCTGGGCCTGCAGCAACCAAGTTGTGTTTGCATTTTGATAAATAACAATGGATGAGCTCACCAGAGTAGAGCTGACAGGACTGTGTGCTCAGGTACCACTGAGATCAGCCTCGCATGCCAGGGGGAAGGTCATGTCCCACCCTGGGAAGGCCCAGGGCAGCAGCATCACTCAGAACTAAGCAAGGCCCATCCTAAAGCTCAGCTTAATGTGACTCCTCCGTTTTCATGCTGTTCATCCTAGTGCTTCTCAAAGCATTCATTTAAAACAAATATTGTAGAAAGTGTATTTTCAACAGAATGATTTTCAAAAGCTGGAGTACCATCTCTGTGAGAAGGTACAGGTAAGTACGAATTAAAACATGTCTTAAGTGGGAGTAGATCAAGATACGAAAGGCAGGCTTAAAGCCAAGGCACAGCTACATTCCTGGTGGGATGGCAAGCCCAGGCTCTACAGGCATTTACTGTGAGATGTAACAGAACCCACTCTTCAGTCAATGCATTATTAAGGCTATCGGAAAGCAGGCAGTGCGTTCTGAGCTGAATTACACAGCATCAGGCCTCAGCACACCCATGAAAACTATATTCTCCCTATATTCTTACAGAGTTTTTATTTGTATGACTTCTGTCATCTCATTTTATGGTTCTGTCAAATCCCAACCCCACAGACTGCCAGAGAGGGATAACTAGTTTGGACACTTGCATTAATAAGTTTGCTGTGCTCCACAAGTCTTTTCCTTGCTTCTCATTACAGCTGCGTCCTAGATAACCAGCTCTAGAGACAGGACCATGCCGATATTAGAATTGGGCAAAACAAATTTTCTCCAGGAAAGGCAGGATGGGATTTTCCTCACTCAGCCATGGAGTGTCCACCACGTCAGTCCCCAGATCTCACCAAGCCACCTCAGGTTTCTCTGATGGACAGTCGTGTTTGCAGCATGATCTGACCAAACACCTGCAAGTTGTACCTGCACCAGGGGCTGGCTCTGACAGGGACACAGCCCAGCAGACCTCAGCCTGCACTCAGACTGAGTCTATCAGGAGCTCCTGGTGGCCCACTCTGAACTACAGCAGACTCCTTAAAGAGCAGAAAAGTTGCTTCTCTACTGATGTGTATAAATGTACATCTCAGTTATAAATGTTAAATGTGGGATTGCTAGAATTAGATTGTCTTCTAGTCCAATACAGCAGATGCATAATCAATGAAAAAGTGTATTTGTAAAAGCTCTCTCCAGATTAATACATGACATATGGGCTACTAGTAAAACCACAGAACACCTGGGTGACAGGGTAAGCCAGACAGTTATATTGTCTGAAATAACAGGGTTAAGAAATTAAAACTCAGAAAACACACTGTAACAGAGAGCCAGAATTACCATCATAAAGAAAACCTTAACTTCAGTCTCCCCTAAGTCAAGTGTCTAACTTCCCTTGTTTCTCTTTTTTTTTTTTTTTTGGTTTTTTTTTTGTTTGTTTCTTTTTTAATACGCAAAATACATTTAGAACTTTCAGGGCAGTACTAAGGGTATGAAATTAATTCCTTTGCTTAGCAGTAACCACAGAGGCCCATAAGACATCTCAAATGGTTTAAAATATGAGAAAATTGAGTGGGTGAGTTCCAGGCTGAAACAAAAGACAAAACACATTTTTGTTTTGCTTTAAATCTGTAACTATGGCCTGGAATTGACCTATGGATAAGAGCTGCCTGCGTGTAAAGTCAAGGTAAGGCCAGCAATCCAGCTTACACACATGGCCCAGAAACACAGTGCATTGCAGTGCCAGCAAGTGTCAAAGCAAGAAAGTAGATTTGGCAAATCAGTAGCAGATAAAAATGACAATAATCCTATTTTAATATGGTCTGCGGTTTGGTCTGTAAGCTGGCAAAAAGGCAGCGTGAATCATTCTATGTTTAAAAAAAAATCACTGAACATGGATATCCTGTTAAAATTCTATCACTGGTTGACATCAGATGTTATGATTAGCTTGTGGAAGTCTAATTCACATAAGTTTAGGTACTGCCAGTCTCAGAAGAACAGCAAACACATGCTGTACACTCCAGTTTCCTGCAGCCGAGGCCCCAGAACTCACCTGTGGTTTGATCCACAAGCACACGTGAGTTGATGATGCGCCCAAAACGGGAAAACATATCTTCTACATCCTTCTGTGTCATTGACCGGGGCAGGCCACTAATATATAAATTAGCATCTTTGATAACTTCAGAACTTGGGCGGGCATAGGAAACCTTTAAAAGAAATAGAAATACATATTCAGGGTATTAACAGGGAAGATTGATTTATTGTCATGAACCAACTTAATTAACACTCCCATTACCAACACATGCATTTTTATTGGAGTTAAAAAAAATGGAACTAGGAGAGAGTAGGGGAAAATCAACCCAACAACAGGAGAAAGGGCATGTCCCTACATAACTCCATTTATTTCGGGCTTACCCAAGAGATAACAACTATATAGCATTGCTGTAAGGAGAGAGCAGTAGACCAATACCAACGCTCCTAACAAACACTTTTGCCACATGAAGAATCCTGAGTTCTGACTCAGCCACTGGATTTGCCACAGCTCACATCAGGAACTTGTCCTGCCAGCATATTTTCTAAAGCTTTATAAAAAAATGGCACGAGTAGAGTGCAGTTTTCTGTCCTAATTTCTGCTACTGGAGAAAGCTGCATAGATCACCTAAGCAGGAGTGAATCGTACATGTAGAGCATAGGTTGTTGTTTTGTATAAGGAAAGGAGTACACGTGTACTAACAGGGTTTACAATAAATACTATGAAATATCCAAGACATGCATGAGTTAAAAAGCCTGGCAACCACCTATAATGGTCCCTCTACTGCTGTAAAAATGGTGGGAATATAAAGAAAAGGGAATCTTCAAACACTAAGCTGTTTCAAAACACTTCCCTACTCTCCTCCCAGATTCATGCTTGCTGCAGCTGCGAGCACACAAACTTTACCACCAGAATGAAGTTTATTACAATGCCGTTTTCACAGAAGACCGAAGAGCTCCTACCTTGATGGTTTTTGACTGAAGTCTGAGGCCATTCAATGTGTTTATTGCTCTTTCAGCATCTTTTGCAGTTACATAGTTCACAAAGCCATAGCCTAAGCTGTGTCCTAAAGGGAAGAACATTTTTTAAAATTAATGCTAACAAAAGAACATTATCACAGCTAAAATGAAAGGAAATGCAAACAAGAATTGAACTCAACATACATAATCCACACAGAAAATATTTCAGTAAGCCAAGGAGGTTTCCCAAGGCTGGCACACATCATGAATAACTTGGAGATCTTTTATTTCCACTCTGGACATCCTCCGCCTTCATAGACAGCAGGCACTGGACAGAGCACCCATCAACAGCAAGAAATTTAGGACTAAAACACCAACTCTGACCAGTCTTGCAAATTTCATGGGTGTGGGACAAAGGCAATCATTTAACCAAGTTCATCAGTACAAAGTCTTGTAGATAGAGAGCAGAAAGCGAGAAAAGATCAACGGATGAACAGTCAGGTATGAAATGAAGACCCTTGTGATGTCTTTGGCTATTCCAACCTCTACCCCTGGGGACAAGAGGGAAAAAGAAGTTTCCAATACTTCATTAATACAGCAAACAAGTAGCCAGTTTCCCAAACACAGCACCATAGTGAAGAGTGAAAAATTCTCTTTAAGACAGACAATTCATGTACTGTCACTTTATTTAAGTTTACTCTTAACTCTTACAGGAAGAATTTGATATTAATAATAAAAATCCTTAAAATATTTAAGGAAAAGGATATTTATTTGGATACTTACTTGTTCTGCTTCTATCTCCAATCTCCACAATTGCTATTATCATTTATAATATTACATACTAAGATCATTTTGGGTTGCAATTTCCCATCAATTACAGGCTCTTATCAATGTAGGCCTAAAACCAACTAAAATACTTTCAATACTGTCTCAGAGCAATAAAACAACTGCAATTCAACCCAGGACACACCTCTTTCAGCCAACTTCTCCTTGTCTCTGTCAGATCGGTGGGATTTTCTACGGAAAATTGTAAGCATGAATAGGAAAATGTGCTATTTTCCTCTAACAATATACTACTTTTAAGTTATTAAGTTCTATTGTTAGGTTTAAGGACAATAGAAGACAAAGCTAATTGTTATAGTAAAGAATTCTGTGGGTGAAGTAGCCCTTTTTTCACCACACTGCTTGGCTCAGCAATGGTCTTAGCTGACAAGGAAGTTTCCTTATGCTTTACAGACATTTCATAACACCAAATATAGACACACACATCAAACGATGATATCCTGGCACAAATGTCAGAGGAAAAGAAAAGGGCTACAAGAGAACTGTAGATTAACTTCAGATACTGAAAAAAAGGATGCCCAGTCTGGTGAGTCATCGAGATTGCAAGTATAAAATCCCCAAGGGAATGGAAGGAAACACCAAATAACCCTCAGTGTTTTCAGGTCAACAGATTGACTGCAGAACTGCACCAGCTCCTGGCACAGCCTCTGCCTTTGGCTGCTTCCTTGTGAAACCTAATCCAGTAGTAACTCAGCTGAACTCAGACAATGTCAGAGCGTGTTGTCTAATACACCCTTTGTACAATCACTCACAGGTAATTTCTGCTGTCTGCTAAAACAAGTCACACAGAAACATCCAGCTCCCTTAGAGACCTGGTGTTAAACCAGCTCCAATCTGCCTCTCATGACACCAGACATAGCACATAACTAATGCTAAACTATTCTGTGCCAGTCAAGTAGGATTTAACTCCATCCTTTGGAGACCTACAGATAACAACTGCAAAATTCTGATCAATGTTTCTAACACGTGATTTCTTTATAACATTCATTTTGTTTCATTAGTCAAAGATGGTCAATCATTTTGATCAAATATGGTTGGTTCACACCCACTTACCTACTGAACATTATTTACCTCTGATTAAGAAAATGAGTAATTGAACAATTAGAAAAATGTTGAGCATCTGGACCTTACCTTATTTCTCCAGGCTAAGAAAACAAAACTAAGTTTAAGAGAGAAAAAATACTAGGTGGACAGTAGACAATTACTTTTTCAAGGGTGGGAAAGATCCAACATCCCTCACAGGTCCAGCCCTGGTCTGAAGGCTCAGAGCAACAGCTGTTTTATGGATATTTTCAGTCTGTCCCAAAAGTCAACAAACATGAATATTCCAGCAAACTACAAAACAGAACCAGGTCCTAATAAAACTTATGGAAATGGGTCCTTAAAGATCAGGGAAATATACTCCAAACAAGACTAATCCCTTCTAGTGTGACCCACAGTGAGCCCTGGCAGTCAGGACTGTCACTTCCTGTCACTGGGGAGGACTGGGGGACTATTCTCCTGGATCCCATTCATACAAATTTATTATGCTGCCTTCAGTACAATGAGTATCCTTCCCTTACAACAAGTTCCCAGAAAACACAGCAGGCATAGAATTGTAGATCATGGAATGTTTGGGTTTGAAAGGACCTTAGAATTTCATTCCACTCCCCACCCCTGGGCAGGGACACCTTTCACTATTCCAAGGAGCTCCAAGCCCCATTCAACCTGGCCTGGAACCCTGGAACACTGCCACGGATCCAGGGGCAACTACTGGGCAGCTACAGCTGTGCCAGGGCCTCCCCACCCTCACAGCCAACAATTCCTTCCCAATATCCCATCCATCCCTGCCCTCTGGCAGTTGGAAGCCATTCCCTGTGTCCCGTCCCTCCACCCCTTGTTCCCCAGTCCCTCTCCAGCTCTCCTGGAGCCCCTTCAGGCCCTGCAAAGGGTTCTGAGCTCTCCCTGGAGCCTTCTCTTTTCCAGGTGAACACCCCTAGCTCTCCCAGTCTGGCTCCAGAGCAGAGGGGCTCCAGCCTTCAGAACATCTCCACGGCCTTCCCTGGAGTCATTCCAGCAGGTGCATGTCTTTCTTGTGCTGGGGTCTCCAGGGCTGGAGACAGCTCTGCAGATGGGGTCTCACCAGAGTGGAGTAGAGGGACAGAATCCCCCTCTCCCTTGCTGCCCACACTCCTTTGTTTCCTTCCAAAGCACCACACAGTTTATGTGTTTATGCATTGTCTGAGATCAGTGACAAGGAACTTGAAGTTATTTATACACAGGATAAAACCAAACCTAAGTTCCAGTACTCATGGAGACCCAGGAGTAAAAGGCATCATTCCAGGTCCAGTCCCTGGAATCAGAAACTGTGCCCTAACACGCACACAAGCCCACATTAAAAGCAGTTCTAATTTTTGTCCCAGGCAATCTGACTGAAAGCACATTCTACCGCCTCCAGCCAATGCTCTCCTTTTACAAACTGAGGTATTCTGCGTCCACTGGTTCCTGCACATGTCCTGTCCTGGACCTTAACACGCTTCTCCTTCCAAGTGTCTGTCCCCAAAGTACTCTCACACAGTGACTGTATCTTTTGACTTTCTTGATTGTTTCTGTCAGATCAAAATTCTGCATCTTTTTCACTTCCAGTTTTATACAGTTTCCTCAATGACTATTCCTTATCCAACAGTTTGAACATCCTGGGAAATGAGGGGGCAGGGACGTAATGGAGTTTACTCGAACACTGATTAAAAAAAGAAGGGTCTGAAAGTGGCAGGATCACAAAGGTTCACTCTCACATTCCCTCTAGGCATTTGACAGTAACTTTGTACTGAGCCCCAGTACTACAGTCCTATCAATTTTTACCTGACAATAGGTAAGAAACTATAAATTACCTGTATTTCTCTACAATAACCTAGAATGCAGACCATCCCTCTTACGTCTGTACCTATGACCTTTAAACTACAGTAGTATAACATGACCTTAAGTCCTTAAGTGCTAGAAAAACCCAACCCATGCAAAACTGACATATATTAACTTATCTTGCTCTAAAATACCCAACAGCATCAGCCTCAGCCACCTCCTCCCATTCAGTGCCCATGGTTTATCTCTACACAGGCTGGGCCAACACACAACAGTCCTGTCACTGCAGGAGACATTTCCACCTCGTGGATGCCTGTGCAGGAATGGTCTTTGCTTCATAATTTTGAAATAGCACAATCTACCTATCTGCTAGGGATGCCAGGAAAAAGATAAGGAATGGGCATTTACACAGCATTATCTGCTGTCAAGTGTTTACCCCAGGCAAGGAGAGAAGTTTTTTTGCTGTCTCCTGATGTGCCCAGCCTGCTATAGAAACCTGTAGTGCCAAAGAAATTGGTGCTGTAACAGTTTTAAAAATATTTTAGTGGGTAGGAATTAAAAAATATTTTTAAAACTTTGCATCTACATAAACACAAATTTATGCAAGAGACAAAGATAAAAAAGAGCAACAAGCAGGTCCTTATCTGGATAAAAAATTAACAAAGTAACTACAAAACCTAGTTTTAAGCAAAATACTACAGTCCTTCAGCAGAAAGAATCAAGTTTTGTTTCCATGATAAAAGGCCCTTTCAGGAGAGAGGGCACTGGTTTTCTTTCCGTGCATCACTTGGGTTTCTGTCCCTCTCCCTGATTCCTTTCCCTGCTCCCAAGATAGTCACCAGCTCCTTCCTTATTCCCAGCTCAGTGCTGACAACTCCAGCTTCACTGAGAAGCCTGATCACCAGAGCACTTCACTAAGAGGAGCTAAGATCTTCCCCATCCTGTCTTCCATAAGAAAACCCAAAATCAAACCTGGCTCTTGTTATGTCAGTGCACCTCAGCATGATAGCAACTTAGTTTAGAATTTGTTTTCTGAACTGGGAATCAGTTTTTGGAGGACACAAGCTGGGTTTGAGTTTTTTGCTTGGCTTTACAAACTGCCATGAGTGATAACCAGAGAGCCTAATGCATTGAGAAGTACCACATAAAATACCAAGCATCAGCAGAATTCAAAGCAGTGGCTATAGTTTGTGATGATAAGAAAAGATTAAAGCGCTCAGACATGCCTTGTGTGGGCTTCTTTGGCACGGTTACACTGTTGTACAACCAAGGCTACAAAATCACATCAGCCCAGCAAAAAACACAACTATCCTGCATCAAACTTCCTGAAAGTGTTACAACAATGGAGAAGTGCAGCAAGGTAGGACTGGCAGAGCAGGTGATCAAGAGACTGCACCCTAACTGCCGAGCGAGTCACAGCATACATACAGCATCCTCTGTTTCCTAACAGCCAGGAAAACACACAGATGTGTGAGCAGAGCAGCCTGGCAGAGCAGGGAGCCATGGCAGAGCTCCAAGGGAAACAGAGAGCACGGAAGATAGAAGTAACAGCTACAAAAGGAGGAATTTGGAAACACTGTCCACTGTGTCTGAGGAATGGCAGAGCTCAAATGCAATTCAGACTTGGAAAGAACGGAAAGAAACAAAAGAATAATATCAAGGGTAATAAGAAAATGTTCTATTGCTGTCCCAGCAACACAAGGCTGGAAGCATAGCAGCAGATTTAACATGTGATCTGAGCAAAGGGGCACAGGATTCTTTCTGTGCCTCCCTTCACCAGCAGAGTCTAACAGGCCTCTGCACTTTGGAAAGACGTCCCAGAGAAAGACCAGCAGATGAACACTGAGCCAGGGACTGACTGGTTGAGTGAACTGATCCCAGTCAAACCCATGGGGGGATGAAATGGGTTCTTTGTAGGGGGATGAGGCACCAGGCTCATGTCCCTGCCAAAACTGTGCCATCTTTGAATGATCAGGAAATTGGAAGAAGGAAGGTAAGCACCACATCCATCTTCAAAAGGAGACAAAAACACACACACACCCCTCACACACACTCTAGCTGTATGCCTGGCACTAGTGAAGTTTGAAAGGTCTCTACTGGGACCTGCATTTTACCCCGTGATCCATGTCGTGGAGGACGTGATGGGAATGTGCTCTCACCGAGACTGGAGATATCACCCCAGGCTGGGAGGAACTTGTCATAGACTAAAGGGTCAGGCTGCCACAGGGGACAGGACAACAGCATCTCATGGAATGCAGCAAGGACAGATGCAGAACCTTGATCGTGGGGAGGAAGACACCCTGGCAACAACGGACTGGACACTTGCTGGCTGGAGACTGTTCTATGGAAAATGAGCTGGGAATCAGGGTACGGAGCATGAGCCAGCAGTGCCCCAAGGAGAAGAGTAACAGTATCCTGTGCACCCAGAAGACAGGACACGACTCGGGAGACAAGCACTTGTTATTTGCTACATAGCAGGCTTTGTTTTCATACTGCAAGGTGTCCTTACATCAAAAAGAAAGTAGTTTCATGAAGGATTTCTGTCAAAACAAATTTTTGGATGGGAACAAACATCTGAAGTAGTTAATGACCAATTTTCAAAACTAACAGTTAAGGGCATGATTTTCCATTCCATGTCTACGTTGATCAAATTCCATCATCACAACACAGACAGTAATAAATAGAATAACTTCTGGTGTATAATTCATAGTATGTTTTTTAAAATACAGGAAATTATGGAATCATGGAATGGTTTGGGTTGGGAGGAACATTAGAGGCCATTTCATTCAACCCTGTGCCCTGGGTAGAGACACCTTACACTAGCCCAAGGTGCTCCAAGCCCCATCCAACCTGGCCTGGAACACTGCCAGGGATCCAGGGCAGCCACAGTTGCTCTAGGAAATCTGTACCAGGGCCTCACTACCCTCCCTGCCAACAATTCCTTCCCAATATCCCATCTAACTCTGCCCTCTGGCAGTGGGAAGCCATTTCTCATTGTCTTGTCCCTCCATCCCTTGTCCCAAGTCCCTCTCCAGCTCTCCTGGAGCTCCTTGAGGCACTGGAAAGGTTTCTGAGCTCTCCCTCTAGCCTTCTCTTCTCCAGGTGAACACCCTCAGCTCTCCAAGCCTGGCTCCAGAGCAGAGGGGCTCCAGCCCTGTACTCAGTCCTTCATTAATGGTATAGATGATGCATCTCAGCTACTCTGGAAACACATGAAGCTGAAGCTAAAACTCATAGTTTGAACCAAAAATTTTCTCTTATCCAGTCCCCTAGCCCAGAGTTCAGTGATGTCCTCCCATCCTCCCCACCAGCAACACTGAGCAACTACTGTGTCTCTGACAAAATCATTTGTGCTGTGGTGACCACAGTCCAGAAAACACACTACTGGAGACAGAACTGAGTACAGGAACTTCAGTGTAGGTACTGAAACAGTTAATCATAAATTTCTCTTTTACTTAGCTTACCAAAAATATTCTCCAATGGAGATTTTGGGAAATGGAAGCAAGTGGTTTTTTTGTTTACCCAAAGAACTTGTTGAAGCAACAATTAATCATTCTGATATACTTTAATCTGCCTCATCTCCAGTTAAGTCATAAATGCTGTCCAAAACTACCCTTTAGTCCCTGAAACACCAAGACAGCACCAGAAATCCCACACAGTCCTGTCTGTGTCAGGCTAGGGGCAAAGCTCAGCACAGCCAAATAGCACAGGGCTGTGCCTAACCTGGAGAGAGCCCTGGGAAGCACTGTGCTGTTGTAGGGCTGGGTCAGTCAGACCAACACTACACTGGCAATTACTGCACCATGTTCCACCTACACAAGAGTACAAAGCTGAAAGTTTAGACTGATATTTAAGCATTTCCACAATGTTTCACCCTTTATTTTTAGTCTGTGCAGCAGCTCAGGATCTTCTTTCTACAGGATCTGAACCCAGCTTTGATGCAGTTCCTGGAATTAAGACCCAGACTGCTCACCTAGTCAATTCCCACTTCGCTGGAGACTTCAAACTAGCACATCCTACTGAACAGACACTTGATGGCAACAGAAAGTAACTAGCAAGGAAACAAAGAAAATACCTAGTTACATTGATAATGTCTTTCCAGTCCAGAATGTGTCCCCACTGCTTCTCCTGACTTTAGGACACAACTCTCTTTCTGTTCATGGCCAAACAGTGAAGAGTCTCATCTACAGAAGTTTAAAGGCAAAAGCACATTTAGCTGATTTGGAAAGCCTGACCTTCAAACAACTCAGCAAAACATTACAAATAAAGCTGCCTCTCCTTCTTATGTAAAATCCGTGGTATTTGCCTTGAAACAGCAACTCAAACAGACACCTCTGTGGGAAAAAGTCAAAAGCTACAAAGATAACTTGACAAAAGTCTGTTGTCGGCCCTGGTTCAGAGAGCTCACAGAGACCTCGCCATCCCCACAATATAGCAAAAATTCAACCGTAAGAGTAACAGCTTTAAATCCTGAAAACAAAAGGGTGGGGATTTTTTAGTAATTAATTTTATTTCACAAAGCCTCTCTGCATAACTATCATTTCTATATGTTCTCTTTTTATTTTTTTCCTTTCTCTCAGTTCCAGAAAATTTCTCTATTGAGATTTAATTTCAGATGCTCCAGGGCTCCTTTTCCAGATGAACTGCCAGCATCTGAAATTCTGTTAAGTGAAAAGGATTTGTAAAGATGTGATAGTTTAGCATGGATGTGAGGGTTTTTTTTTTCCTCTAAGGAAGTTATAGGAGATGTTGACAGCTTGGTTGACCAATTAAAGAGTTAGTTACACCCCTGGAAAACCCCAGCTTAATATCAGAGGATCCCAGGTGACTTTTCCTTTCGACCTTGCAGGAGGTAAGAAGGGTAGTCTGTGATTAACTGAGTGAATATTGAAATAGAAGTTGTGATTTGGCAATCCTGTAAGAGGTTTGAACAGAGAGAGATGAGAAGAAGCCCCCTGCACCAGTGAAAGAAGTGAGAAGACATCTCTGTTCCCTGGGATGAAGAAGTCTTTGCCTTTGAAGTTGCTTATCTTTAAAAGTAACACCCCAAGATGTGAGTCTACGGCCCATATGTAGTCACGGGGAAGACTATGTGATATGGGAGGTTCCACAACTGCAGAAGTTTCCCAGGCGAGCTGCTTTTGTGTGAGTTAGAAGCCACTAACAGACAGTTTCTCTTGTGGAAAGTCACCAAACAACAGGAGAGACTTCTCTCTCTCAAAGACTGAATGAAAGACTATTTTATAAATGGTACTGACCTGGAGTTCTGAGTTTTGCCTCTTTACACTGTTTGTAGAAAATGAACAGTTTGTGGTGGGAGAAAGGGTTGGTTTAGAAATTTCATTTGGTTTTTTTTTTCTTTTCTTATTTTCTTCTTAGTATGTGTTAAAAAAACTATCTGTTTACTTTTAAGTTGGACCTGTTTTGCCTTTTTCTTCCAAATCCTATCTCCCAGAGGGAAAAGAGAGTAGATACTCAAACCGCTACACCAAATTTGGCAAACAGAAACAAAATTCGGCAAACGTGAAACCACTACAAAAGTGAACACAGAAAACACTAGGCCCAAAACTGCACACAAATACCACAGGCTGTTTTTTGGAGGAAGTCTGAGAGGAAAATGCCTGCCTACTTACTGCAAGATCTCATTTCTTTAAACGGACAGAATTCGTTCACCGGTTGTTGGAACAAGAATCTGACTGTTCAAGATGCTGAGGGCTCAAAAATTCACTTCCTCCTCCTCTTAAGGAAAAACTTCAACTTTCAAATAACAACATTTCTTTAGCTGTGAACACTACAGTACAAAAATCTCAGCGAGTGCTCAGTCACCTCAATCACAGGCTGAGCAGAACCCAACTTTTACACTGCAGAAATGCAGCTGCTCCATTGGAAGAGAATGAAAGTATTGTAAGATGTGGAATGGTAATTCCCACTAAAAACATGCTGAAAAATAATTATAATACAACCAAAGATGTTGGTACATGGCTCATTTGTATAGTTTGATGAGGGGGAAAAAAAAGCAAAGTAAGCCGAGCCATGGAATGGTCTGTACAGCTCTCTTGCCCTTTTTGACTTTTGTACCGTAAGGAAGGATTTATTTAACCCTCTCAGTGTAAAAAGACGTAGTGGAAGGACACCCACAACCCCAAAACAGCATGGAGTCACTGCCTGTTGTGCCAGCCCTGCCTCAAAGCTTTCAGAGAACACTCTCAGGGTCCCTCTGAGTGGCAGCATGACCACTCCCTGACCAGACACTGTTCCCACTCTCACATCATGGCGCACACACTGAGTGTGCAATCAGAACCACCAGCCAGCTCAGTGACCAACATTTCTAATGGATTTGGCCCTGATGTCAAAACTTTGGGTATTTCACTAGGGACTCCTTGCCAGCTGCACCTTGTGCTGATGATCCCTCAACTGATGGATTGGTTTTCAACACACCCACAAGGCCCTTCACCTGGTGACACAGGTCCTCCTCACTTGCAGCACTAAGAACATTATCTGCCCAGCCTGAGCGAGAGGCCTCAGGCACTCCCTGCACAACTCCACCATCAAGGCACCTTTTCTCTGGCCAACTCCTCTGCTGTTCCAGGAATAAGTGCTGCCACGACTGCTGGAGACCACAGCACATCATCACAAGCCCTGAGTGCACATGGGCTGAACAGAGCAGAGTGCCCAGTCCCTTCCCTGCTCTGCCTGCTTACAGTGCTCTGGAAGCTCTGCTCTAGGCCAGACTGCTACACAGGCCTAGCCCAAGCAACAGCTAAACAAGTGCTTGACTGTCCCCAAGCAGGGGTCAACCAGGACAAAAACTCCAACCTCCTCTTGGTCAAGTACACTTGACAAAGCTCGGAACAACCTGCTCCAAGTCCAGGTGTCCTGCAGCTACCCCATCCTGACAGCAGTCAGCTCAGGGTCATAATAGGGGTACCAGAAATCCACTGACAACCCCAGATATGCCCCGAATATTGAGAAGCAGAGCCCAAGAACTGCTGCTACAACCATTGCTTCTACTAGTTGTGCTCTGATCCCTCTGAAAGAACCCAGGCAACCTTTAGGGCTAGAAAGATGGGGAAGAGTCTGGAGGGGAAAGGTTTGAGGAGCAGCTGATGTCACTTGGGTTCAGCTGGAGCAGAGGAGACTCAGGGGAGGCTCCTCAGGGGCTGCAGCTCCTCCCAAGGGGAGGCAGAGGGGCAGGGGCTGAGCTCTGCTCTGGGACAGGGACAGGAGCCCAGGAAGGGCTGGAGCTGTGTCAGGGCTTGGGATGGAGCTCAGGGAAAGGTTCTTCCCCCCGAGGGTGCTGGGGCACTGCCCAGGCTCCCCAGGGAATGGTCCCAGCCCCAAGGCTGCCAGAGCTCCAGGAGTGTTTGGACAGCGCTCTCAGGGATGCTCAGGGTGGGATTGTTGGGGTGTCTGTGCAGGAACAGGGGCTGGACTGATGATCCCCGTGAGTCCTTTCAAACTCAGGATATTCCAGGATTCTCTGATTTACGTTAACTGCATTCGTATACCCTTGAGAGACCTCAGCTACTACCTCTGAGGCAGTTTATGTGGCCACCTTTATGACAAAGGGAATTAAGTGGAGCTGGCAAAGCTGGTGTTCAGTTTTTCAGTATTTGGACCATTTGTCTGCAAACCATTTGCACTTCTCATTAAGTTAACCATTGCCACATGGCATTCTTGAATGCATATTTAAAGAAATCAGATACCACCAAATGTGATTAAAGAGCTAGAAAAAAACCCCAGAGGTAATGATGTGTTCCAATTCCACAGTTAACAGCAAAACTGCATAAACAATTTCATGGGTGTTTTGTATGCAAAAGGAAACTATTTCAGCAAAAGAGAATACTTAAGTATTTCCTACAAAGAACACCTCAGAATTCCATTTTTAGACTGAGTTCACTGCACTGGTGAAATGAGTGGTTGCCCTGTCACATGAACTTGAGCTACTCACCACCCTGCAGCACCTGACAGCTGGGTAGTAAAACCCTCCTCCCTTTTCTGCTTGAGAAGCTCACATGGACAAGGACATTAATTTCTTTTTTAGCTGCATAATTTCTGAGAGTGAGTCTTCCAGAGAAGACATGAAAATAAGGCAGGGAAAGGGTAAAATTTTATGTCTATTCCTGAGGAATTACAACTATCTGAAAGTAACTTCTTTTGGTCCTGTAAACAACATGTCCCAGGCACACCTGCAGAGAGTGAGCCATCACGATGGCAACGTTTGAGGTGGACTCCAAATTCCTGCATACAACCTCAACAAGTTACCCCAAAATGTCCTTTCTGCTTCACAATTCCCAGCAGCAGTGGAGATATCCCTTTGCCCGGACAGCTGCTGATCACAGAGTTTGACCTTAGCGAGTTCCATCAGAACTCAACACTGACACAAACAAATGCAGAGTGCAGAGGAAGGCCATGTACAGACAGAGCCTTTGGAACAGTGTGAAGGATTATATCCTACACCTCCTAGAGTAGAAAGTCATGAGCACCAGAGGGAGAACATTCCCTGCTCAGGCAGTACAGAAGGTGTGAGGGAAGGAACAGGAACCCTCAGGAAGTTGGATGCCTCCTTTACAAAATCAATCACTGTCAGAAGGAACTCTCACAGAGCGAGATGTGCACAGCAACCTGTGACCAGGGACTTGGAGCAGGGATATGGTGTCAGGAGAAATAAATAGATCCCATAGAAGTGTGAGACCATAAACACATGGGGAAAAAGATTCACAGAATCCTAGAATAGAGCCCTAGAATATTCTGAGTTGGACTGATGGTCCTTGTGGGGCCCTTCCAACCCCTGGCCCTGCACAGATACCTAAACAATCCCACCCTGGGCATCCCTGAGAGCGTTGTCCAAACGTTCCTGGAGCTTTGGCAGCCTTGGGACCAGGACCATTCCCTGGGGAGCCTGCGCAGTGTCCCAGCACCCTCGGGGGGAAGAAACTCTTCCTAATATCCAGTTTAAACTCCCCCAACACAGCTTTGTGGTAGTTTTGCTGAATTCTTATCCCTTGCACTCTGAGGACAGTTACATACAATATCACAGGTGGGAGCTCCCCACAGCTCACACAATTATTCCAATAAGCAAGAGTTTTAGTTTTAATATTACCATGCACAGCCATTCCACATGAGTTTGGCAGCTTCTTGTTTTTAATAATTGCACAAAAAAGCAGTCTAACTCAACCTTTTCAGAGCTTCAGGACAGTCAGGTTTGAAAGCACCAATACTTCAGCAGAGTAAGGGGAAAACAGAGAAACTAAAACACACAAGACCGAACTTTCAGCTTCAGCATTTGGTCCAGAAGGACTAACAGCCTGTGTACAGCAGGCTAAAGATGACCAGGCTCTCTTGGAAAATTTAGAGTTATTGAGCAGAAGCATCTGTGCTGTGGACAATCAGACATCCTGACACAATGAGCCATCAGCATCTGTGCTGCAAGAAACTGAGCAAGCCCAGAGGGGCCCAGAGGCCTGGATTCTTGCATTAACAGGTACTGAAGGAGAAATGTTTTTAAAAACTCACCTGTTAGAGGAGTCCAGCCCAGCATGTCTGGAAAGCCAGACCCCAGATCCTGGATGTTGCAGCAAAGTCAAACACCCCCTCATGCAAAATACAGCACGCGACGGATTTCTTCTGTTGGATCATACCCAGCACGAGGCAGTTGCTCCATGGAAATGGACATTTAACGTCATACATATCCCTGAAGAGGGAATCAGTGCAGAGTACAAGTCTGGTCCTGCTGTCTTCAGTCAATGCTGCAGGGCTACTGTCTGATCAGTGCAGGCCAACTAGACCAACCCCAGACTTCTTGTTCTCAGCCTCATGAGCCAGAGCCACAGGAAGATATGATTTCATTGATGGAATCAGGTCAATGGCTACTTGCAGACCTCAGCAATCATGATGACAAGCCAGGAGATGCATCAGTGAAAAGTTACATTGCAGGCTGGACACTGTGCTATACTACATTGGGAAGTGGGAATCAGCCTTCCAACATTTCCCTATGGTTCAAAGGCCTAAGGCATGGCTGGTGTTCGATTAAGATCTGACAGAAAGATCAGTGAATTTTCTTAATTTTCGTAAGAGAATTATAGAATTCATTCCAATGAATTCTATAATTCTCTTATGAAAATTCTGGATGTCCAAGACACACTCATCATAAACACAAGTACAGTGAGCAGCATAGCAACAATCCAGTATCTGCCTGCTGACCCCAGTACTGATTCACTCATCACAAGTCAAGCAAAACCATGTCTGGAAGTGCTCAGGAATGCACTACACCAACTGGAGAATGCAAAGCCCAGCACTCTATTCCTCCAGCAGAATCAGGAGGAACCCTGCATCCTTTGAATGCTCATCGACTGTGCACAAGTTTCTCTGTATAGGTACTGAAAAAAAAAAAAAGAACCAGAAAAGGAAGCTGTCACATCTCAACAAACCAGACACACAGTCACACCTTTATCAATGGTTATAACCCATATGTACAAAAAACCAAAGTTCCTCGTAAGGAATGTGAACTGACACCATGGTTTGCTGCTACTTTCACCTTCCTGTAATGCTCATCGGTTATGAGATAAAGGGTAAGCAGTCTGGAGGCTTCAAGGAGTTTCTCTACATTTTATAACCACAACCTAACACATGGAACACAGATTATTCAATATTCTGCTGCATTTGAAGCAAAACACAACAACATATGTAATGATGATAATAAAATACTTTGCTCAAAAAAACCCAGACTTTGGCTTTCAAATCAATTCTTGAATCCCAGTAATCAGTTGCCAGACAGCTTATGCCAGTTCAGTAAGTAATGAAAAACTGCACTCCAGGCAGAAGTATCTTCTACCCCATGTTTCATTAACAGATAATAAATTGAGAAGAAATGTACATATCATTCAATGTTTTACAAAAAGCAAGCATTATCAACTAAAGGTTGATTTTATCTCTGCAAACACAAACAATAAAGGGAACTTCAAAGACAAAATACTCTTGATTATTAAAACTTTACAGGGGCACCAAAAGCTATGACTTCATTGGAAAGAACTAAAGTGATCCAAAAAGTTTAATTCCAACAAAAACAAAAGGTTCCCTCCCTCCGGTTCAGGCCATTCAACCCGCTCTATCTCACATGCCAATATCATGACTTATCTGACCAGAAACCAAGGTCAGGGAGCTGAACAGGTTTTTCTGCAGCTCCAGTTTCCTGCTGTCTGCCACAGGGTCAGAGAAATGCAAGTGGAGGCACAAGAAAAGGAGAACTGTGCCACAGGATTTTTCTGTCCAGGGACCACTGCACAGCCATCTGTTTAACAGAGAGTTTGAGAACACAGAATATAATGCAAACATCAAGGGGCAGATACAAAAGCAAAAGGAAGAAAAAATGTTCAGAAGGGGCCAGTTCTTTGGCACTGATATTCCAGAACTATCAGTAAGCACGGAGATTGATTGATAACTGCTCCTAATACTGTTGCAAGCAAATGAAAAATTAAGTAGCAACAAAATTCAGTGGCATGACCACAGCAGCCACACAGAATCCAACACCTAAAACACTTCAGAGAAAAGCCAGCATTCTGTCCACAGGCACTCAAAGACTCTCTGCAACAATAACAGCAATTTTACTTTTGATTCTTGAGGATAAGAACAACCTTGAGCTTACAAGTGTATGTTTTGGACATTAAGCCACCCAGCATGGTCAAGTTTCAAGTTAAAGTTAACCAGACTTTACCAGAGTGTTTGATGCTACAGGTAACAGTGTGAAGCAGGCTGTCAACTTCAAGCACTGATGAGACTCTTGCTTCCCACTGAAAATATCCTTCCCTCCCACACATTCTGTGTTTATTTTACAGTCTAAGGTGTGGGTCAGCTATAACTTGCTATCATTAAGCAAGGGGTCTGATTCCTTGCAAAACCAGTCTTCAGAGTAAGCCTCAACTTCTAAGTGCTGCAAAGCACATGACAACATCTGGGATGAACACTCATCTACCAAAACATTCAAAGAAATCAGTATTTATGTAACCATTTTATCATGACTGAATATATTCATCCCTTAAGTACAGATATAGACAGACAGACATAATGAGACACTTCATCTGTAAGATATCAGGACACAGCGACTACTCAGAAGGGAAATTCTGGAATTTTAAATTATTCAGTTCTCATGGGTATTCTCAAATAACGCACTAAAGATGACGCACAAAGAGGTCTCATGCATTCCATCATCTCCCATGCAGCTTTTACAGACTGGGGAGCAGTCTCAGGCCGGTTCCGTTACTGATTAGATTAACAATCAGTATTGCTGAATTCTGAAATACAACACTGTGCATGCACAGCAGAGAATTCCACAAGAGTGAGCTGCAGGCTGGAAACAAACACCAGTGCACTGCTAGTTAACAGCCCTTTTTTTTTTTTCCCCTCCAGAAACAACTAAGTGCTCTCACTGAATCCAACATTCTGCAAATTCTGAACGAGAATAACTAAAACCTGTAAATTAAGTATTTTAACAGTGCAAGGATTAAAATCTCTTCAGAGAGCAGCTAAAACCTCCTTTAACTAAGCAGATATGGAAGCAGTTGCTCTGTCAGCATTTGTTATGCTTCAAGGAACCATTAAATTTCACAAGTCAGAACAATTCATTCCACTCATTTTAAAGCTACTACTACCCATCCTATTTAAGGAACTTACAAGTTAAATTCCACAACAGTGATAAGACCTACAGCCACTTCAGAACCTGAGCAGGCCTTTATTCTACTGATCAAAATCAGAACAAAAGGTTTGCTTGTATATTCAGAGTTCAGGTGAAGTCAAAAACACTCAGACTGTAGGAAGAATAAATCAGCTGGAGTCTAAATCTAAACCAGTTTTAGACCTGTCTATTAATGTTCAAATTTGGGAATATACTTAGAATTCATTAATTTAGCCTTGAGCATTCCATCCTCCCAATACCCAATCCTGGCATTACTTGAGTTCCAGGTAAACTTGTCAATAGTTTGATTACATACACACAAGTATTTAGTATTTCTACATTAAGTTGTATTCAACCAAGTATCTGCTCAGGCAGTCTAGAACAAGATGACAATTTCTGAAATACTAAATCATACCTGCAACTTTGTCCCGAATAAGTTTTGCAGATTCCACTTCGCCGATGCTGCTGAACAGACTCCGTAATTCATCCTGTGTCATGTTCTGAGGGAGGTAGTTCACAATTAAATTTGTCCTACCAATATCATCCCTGCAATCTTCAGCCATGTGATCTTCATAACCATTGGACATTTTACAATATATCTGCAAAGTGAAAAAATCCTCAGTGAGGTTTAGATCTTCACATTTCCATAAACCAAATTCCTTCCACCTGAAATAAGTTTGAATGTTTACTTAAAAAACTGAGAACAAGCCACTGCTTCAGCAATGCATTTTTTCAACTCAGAAAACAAAACACTGTTTGTTGAAAATTCCAAAACAATTCATTCTTTCAAAAGCACAAACACAACATTTTACGGAACTATCTACCATTAAAGAACTCCTCAGGATTACTATTTTTTTACATTAATAAAAAGCATTAAGATAGATTTTGAAGACATTCCTGTAAACACCAAAGTATTCCCAACAACCAAGGTAAAAATCAGGTATCCCATGTCCAGGTACTTGACCTGCCACAACCAAACTGCCACCTCAACCTCAATTCCAACCTTATGCCCAGAACTCTTTCAGACAGGGAGACAAGAAGCAGCAAGATCTGACCCAGTTCAGTATTTCAGCTGGAGACTATTAATTTTCTGAATGTTTTCCCCTGTAAATGTGGTCAATCCTGCACCTCAAGGCCTGCTACTGTTTAATACTGCCTTCAGTGCTCAACTGTGTGTATGAAACCGGTGAGTGCTGCACACTGACTTAGGGGCATATTGAGTATTTGGTAGAGTTTCTATTTTTGCAGCTTTTTAAAGAAAGCCTTGAGAAAACATTCAGAATTCCAATCACAGGAAGATACTCGCTGCCTCAGTCCCCCATCAAGGATTGAATCCTGTTTTAGCTGACCTATAACAAAAAACACCAGACTCAGGCTGCTCATGGCTTGCCAGAATCCTTGTTTTTCAAGCACTTCAACTACTTTGAAATAGTTAAAGTCAGGATATCTAAACCCTGTTTCTGTAACAGGATCTACATATCTGGATCTGCTAAAGGATAAGCCTTTCCAGGGACTGCACCACTACTGACAGCCAGAAGCTGAATAATGGAAGAAGTCAGAAACAGCAGCCAGAAATCCTCAGTCTAGAAAGGGAATGCTCCCTGCATTAAGGGACTTCCAAACCCTTCACTAGCAGCTGCTCAGCTGCTGTTAATTCATGCCTTGACAGTGAAAGTCAAATTTTTAAACAAATACCTGAGCACATCATTATAGAGTAAACCATGAGAAAACTTATGCTAATTTGAGATTTAAGAGAGTATGGATTTGAACTGAATCTTTACCTTTTCAATATGTGTTGAAGCATTAAGAGCTGGCAGCTCTTGCTCCCCTTCACCCACAGACCAGGTTCTACCCCCATTTTTGTGTTTCAAGTATCAACATGAACCCACTCCAGCACCCTCTGCCCATGGGATAACCAATCTGTACTGTGAAAGCAATGGAAAACCACACAGAGGGGAAGCCCTTTCTGTTCTGTCAGCAGTTTTAATCTGCTTTCCTTGCAGCAAGATAAGCATCAGTTAATGCCACAGGATAGGAGAGCAAGGGGAAGCACTGCAAAGCTGGATGCGGGAGAAGATGCTCCCCTCAGCAGACAATATTTAAGCTGCCAGGTCATCTCAGCTGTACTGCAAATTCTGTCATTAAATACACATCCCCTCCTGGCTCTGTCAGAAGAAGTTTCCTGTTCTGGTAAACAACACTCAAACAGCTGAACCATCTCTGGTCACCACGTCTAAGTGATAAACCATGTAACACACATTTTCAGAATTATTTGAATAGAAGGCAACTTGGCTTGCCTCTGCCCTTTACAAAATTCAAGCCCTGCAAGCAGAACACACCAATATGTTGATGAGTACAAGTTGCACGGCACAAATAGAATATTTAGTAAGTAAAGGAAGAAACACTGAGATTTTTCCACCTTTAAGAGGAAAAAGTTAAAATTCCCTTCATTTTAACCAGATTTACCCTTTACTGCCATTTATTTATAAATCCTTCCAGCTGCTGAGATGAAGAAATTGCTATATATTGGAATGATTTCAAGAACAGACACTCATAAGATTGGGGGGTTGGGTTTAATTCTCCAGGATGTATCTGCTGCCTGAAAAGTTTGGCAAGTGGCTACTGACCTCCCATCATTGTCCCACATCCTCTAATCTGTCTGCAATACTCAAGTCTACATCTCCCAGGACACTCTAGCAGTGCCCACGGCAGTGCTGATTCAGAACCATTAGAAGAAGGTAGGAAGGAAGCTTCCACCTGCTTTTCTTCAGGCTTTCAGAAAGCAAACATAGGAAGCCCTTGCACACAGGCCTGGCAAACGTTTCCATGGGATACCAGGAACAAAGCATGCAGGAGCAATAAAGGCACAGTGAAGAACTAACGGAGCAGAGCACTGGGAGAGAAGATGCTTTTTGCATCCTAATCTCTTCCTGAGCACTTACACAATCTGCTGCAGGACTAACACTGTCCAGCCAGTCTGGAAGTTAGTAGGAAACCACTTCCTTTGCTGGTGAGCTGCTAAGGAAACTCCCCCATTCGACCAGTCTGATGCCACTCTGGGGGCCCCACAGGCACTGCCCCAGACTGGCACTGCTAGGAACAAAGCCCCTTCACAGCGGTGGCTCCAGTGACCCCACAGACCCCGTGTGACACCCCACACTCCCCCAGTCAGACCAGTTCCTCTCACCGGCTCGGACCCATGTTTCCCATAGCACAGTCCCAGACTCTGGTTCCTTTGTGGTGCAGTGACACAGAACAGCTTGTGCTGGTGCTCCTGGGGAGGGATCCCGGACAAAGCCCCACTGTGTCCCCTCCCAGACTGTGCCCATCCTGATGCTGATGCTTAGTCCAGGGTCTTCTCAATGGGGAGGCTTAGGTTGGGTATTAGGGAAAGGTTCTGGTAGAAGCTCCCCAGGGAAATGGTCATGGCCCCAAGTCTGTCAGAGCTGAAGAATTCCCTCCCAAAACAACCTGCAGCTCACACTGTCGCTGCCCACCTGCACCAAGTGTATTCCTCAAAAGGTGAACAGTTCTCACGTCAGCAAAGTTAAAAACAGCCCCTGAAGAACTGTAACCTCGGCATGCTGCGAGGATGTACAAAAAAAAAAAAAAAAAAGCTATAAGGCATCATGGGTGAAACAAGCAATGCTACACTGGAAAACCAGTCTTTATTCTGCTCTCACTGAAATACGCTGAGGGAATGTCCGAATCTTTCTTTCCCAAAGAGATAACAATCCATTTCTATCAGTAAATTTTCCAGATTTGAGAACCAGGCCTAGACACTAATTTGTATCTAGAACTTCATTAACTGACATTTGTCAATCCACAATGACATAAATCAAAAGACTGAATGCATTTATATGCCCAGTGGATAGGTCAGTGATGACAAGAAGGCCCAACAGCTCCATTTGGGAAGGCTGACTGAAAAGAGATTGGTAGTTTGCAACTTTTCCAAAACAGGCCTTCATTTTTATGTCCCAAAAAACTAAAACTTTAAGACGAGGATCCACTGCACTCCACTTCCTAAAATGACATTTTTTAAAAAAACGACCAAATGCTGCAGAAGCTTGTTTGAAAAGGCAGCAGCCACCTTCTTCCTTGGGTAAGATGTCCTGAAACTTATAATCCCAAGGGTGCACAGACCAACAACAGGAACCATATGTGCCATGTCCAAATCTTCCACTAATTCTGGAGCTGTTGGAATCCACGCAGCCCAACACTTCATCACCTGTGCCAATGACTGCTCAGGCACCCTCAGCCAGGCCAGCACTCCCAGGACTGGACCGAAAACCTCTCATGGGCACCATTTGCAGAAATGTTGCACTGACCACGACAATCACCTTCGCACAAAAGGGCACCAGATCCCACAGGTTTAATGGCTCCGGCAACAGATCAATAAAAGTTTTTGCCCAGTGACATTCTATCTCCATCCAGAATTCTAGGGATCACTGCTATTAATTATTTCACTGCAAGATGTTTGCTAAGAAGGAAAATCTGTATGGATCTGTGGAGATCATGTGAAACGAGAACACTGGCAAGAACTGTCTGTCTTCAAAATCAGGCAGGAGGCTTTGCCTACCTTCACCTTGTTCACAGGACGAAAAAGGCACCAGACCACTAATGGGGCCACAAATTAGTATGTAGACACCCAAACAGATGCTCCCAGAATCCCAGCTTAGCTGGGCTGGAAAGAACCTTAGAGACCATTTCCGTCCACCCCCTGCCATGGGCAGGGACACCTTACACTAGCCCAAGGAGCTCCAAGCCCCATCCAACCTGGCCTGGAACCCTGGAATACTGCCACGGATCCAGGGACAGCCACAGCTGCTCGGGGCACCCTGTGCCGGGGCCTCACCACCCTCGCAGCCAACAATCCCTTCCCAATATCCCACCTAGCCCTGCCCTCTGGCAGTGGGAAGCCATTCCCTGTGTCCTGCCCCTCCACCCCTTGTCCCCAGTCCCTCTCCAGCTCTCCTGGAGCCCCTTCAGGCCCTGCAAGGGGCTCTGAGCTCTCTCTGGAGCCTTCTCTTCTTCAGGTGAACACTCCCAGCTCTCCCAGTCTGGCTCCAGAGCAGAGGGGCTCCAGCCCCCAGAGCATCTCCATGGTCTCCTCTGGTCTCACTCCAACAGGTGTATGTGTTTCTTGTGCTGGGGTCCTCAGAGATGGTGGCAGCTCTTCAGGTGGGATGGATGATGGATCAGCTAGTACAGAACTTAAGATGGGAAAATTCTTCCTGGATCAAGAGGCTCTGTGGCACAGAGCTCATGGCACCTTGACTGGGAATGGGCCACAGTGAGTACAGCATGGTCTTTAAACCACAGCAGACCTGAGGCTGCTGACCCAGCTACTCAACCAAAACCTGCACCTTTCTTTGCATGCAGTGCAAGTCAGCATCACCCAAGACACTCTATACAGGAAGGGCTTCAGTGGACAGTGTCTGACAAAGTCCCTGAACTGGTGAAATCCCTTTGTTGGTGTTGTCAGTGGAAAATGAACAGGAACTCGGAAACCAGTGATGTTGCACAGTTCTGCCCATGAGCTGTTCCGTCAAGTTGCACTACAGTCTCATAGGTTTATTCTTGAGCTCTGCCTGTGTATTTAAGAATCTATATGGGGTGCTTCAAGTAGAATCTCAAGGCTATTAGAGCCCTCCTGTTTCTCCAGCAGATACTTGCACTCCCCCCCCAGAGTCATGGCTAACTAAGAAACAACAATCTCATCTTAAGCTGCTGAGCTGTTTCTTGGAGACCACACCTGAAACAGAACAAAAAGGACAGTACTATATTCAGGCAAGACCCAGACCAACTCAGAAGGCAAGTGCAGAGGTGCTGAGATGTCCAGGCTGGAACACGTCAAAACCAATGCCACACACGTAGAAGGGCCTGAAGAGCTCCCATGAATTTAAACTGCATCAGGAAAACAGTTTCCAAGAACTATCCAACGCAGTGTTGTCAGGCGAAAACTTGCTTTGCAGGCAGCTGTCATACCAGGACTGAGAAGCAAGAGTTTAATCACAACAGAGAAGGACACACACTGGGGAAAGTAAAAGCAACATACTTTCTTCTCTGAAATTACTGTAAGGAACAAAACAGGTTTCACCAGATTAGCCACACCAGCAGAAAACCCTCCCCCAGGCCTACCTAGGAAAAAGGAAAGTGTTTCCTAGCGCTCCACAGTTACAACACATCTGCCTCAATCACTTAATTCAGAATTCGCTACATCACAGAGCCTTTCCCCATAATCTTCAAGAAAACACCTTTCATTCTTTATATAAATTCTTTTCATGTCCCCAGCAGCTCTCGACATTGCATCCCATGAGCACAGACCTCTCCATGAACACAGACAGACCACAGGACAAGGACAGCGCAGTGCAAGCCCTGTTGGTACTTGATTCGCCGTACGTTCATGCAATAGTCCTTCAATTTCCCGTCAAATCTTGACCAAACAGCAAAAGCCATTTGGGGGGAGGGAGAAATCACAAAATCCACATTGTCTCTTAAATTCAAGAACAGCACTTACACAGTGTATGAGGGAAAACAGCATGAAGTTGAGAATCGAAGGTCATCCCAGAGCGTACAGGTCACGCGCATCAAAGCCTCAACTCAGATCCAAGCAACGTGTCTAAGTCTTCCAACAGATTATTTCGCTGTACATTTGTGAGGGCAGAGGACAACACTTTTCTTATGAATAAAAACAAATCAGGTATGAGGGAGTGTGCCTGTGTTTGAGAGGTGCCTGATGCTGTTCCCAAAAGTCTGTGACCACAAGCCAAGAGTCTCGGTCTCACCTTTCTTTGCTCAGGATGAGTGGCAGCTATGTTTCATGAGTATGAATCCTAAGTTCTGCTGGAAAAGCCATCTTCCTGAACTGTGAATATGATGATTATATATACATGGAAATTTAAAGGCAGAAAGTGAAGTGTCACAGGTTTGTTCCCCAAACTAGTTACCCTAGTTCTCCTTCTACTGTTCCAGAGCAATCAATCAGGTCAATATTCTCTGGCTCATCTGAATTCCTCTGCTCTGCAGCCACAATATTTTAAATCAGTAAACAGAAAAACTTTAAATTCAATATTCAGTTTGATTCAACTGGCTTTTTAACTCTCCCTTCTCTCCCCAAAAAATAAAACTAACTCAGGGCTGACACATGCTACTGAAGGTCACTAAAAAAAAAGTTAAGTCTGTAGACAGGAAGATTCTTTTACCCTGAAACTCTGAATGTTGTCACGGATGCTGTACATATATGATCCTTTCACACTGATATGTAAATTGTGTTTGTAAATTTGGCAACCAAGCAAACCCCTTCTACTTGCCAACTCTTTGGGTTTTCCAGAGGTAACCAATCTCATCTCTTTGATTCTTTTCCCGTTTGCACACCTGAAATGAGGACATTACCCTTGTTCTCCTCAGCTTGACTGCACCTAAGATTCCAACACTTTTGCCAGTAAAAACACCTCAGCACCAGAAGGGGCCATTACTAAAATCTGCTGCTACATTTCCACAAATTCTACATCCATATGCTTAATCAATGATTTCAGTAAAACATAATTTAGGCTTTTTTGGGGTTTTTATGTTGTTTTATAAACACTGGCCATAAATTTAGCTTTAAGCACATTTTTGGTCTAACAAATCTCAACTGTTATAATTTTAATATTTCAGCAAAGTAGTTTTAGATGTTCCTTAGCAATCAGATTTGTCTTGAAGGGTTTTACATGCTTCCCTTAGTTGCATTTTTATTCACATCCATATAATATCATCAAGGTGTTTTTGTCACTGCTTATATTGCCATTCAGAGACAAAAGCATTTGAGGTCAAAAAATAAGCTGCATTCTGCAGAGCAATTACCTTACTTTACCAGTCTGGTGAACAACACTCAATTCCTAAGAACAAAATTAATCATCATTGGGATGCTGTCAGAAATCAGATACAGGCTGGCCATAACTACCATCTGCTGCTGGTCCAACACACGGCAGGGATCGGGGGCCCCTCTCAGCTCCAGCTGTAGGAACAAGGGCAATCAGAATCCTGTGGCTGAGACACTGAACGTCTGCTGCCAGATCCAGATATCCCCATCTTCCCAGGTTAACAGTCAGCCCCGCCAGATAGATGATACCAGGCCCTGCTCAGAGTTTCACATCCACACCCTCTAAGCAGCACAACACACTTCTCAGCACGATGGATCTGCTGGAACCAGTCCAGAGGAGGCCACAGAGATGCTCCAACAGCTAGAGCCTCTCTGCTCTGGAGCCAGGCTGGGAGAGCTGGGGGTGTTCACCTGAAGAAGAGAAGGCTCCAGGGAGAGCTCAGAGCCCCTTGCAGAGCCTGAAGGGGCTCCAGGAGAGTTGGAGAGGGACTGAGGACAAGGGGTGGAGGGACAGGACACAGGGAATGGCTTCCACTGCCAGAGGGCAGGGATGGATGGGATACTGGGATGGAATTGATCCCTGCGAGGGTGCTGAGGCCCTGGTACAGGTTGCCCAGAGCAGCTGTGGCTGCTCCATCCCTGGAAGTGTCCAGGGCTAGGTTGGACAGGGCTTGGAGCAACCTGGCATAGTGTAAGGTGTCCCTGACTATGGCAGGGGGTGGAACAAGTTTGTCTCTAAGGCTCCTTCCAACTCCAGCCCTTCTGAGATTCTGTGATTCCACAGTTGTTTGTCCCTGGGTCAAAGATGTTGCCAGTTAACTCCACTAAGTTCTTATGCAGGGAAGAGACAGTGAAGAACTTTGTGCAGCCTGGACTATCTCACCTTCTGCACTGGTATTTTTAAACAGTTTCATGATAAACAGATATTAAAAAATAAATAATAAATAATTTATTACCTTCCTTTTTCTAGACAGGGTCAGATTGTCCATAAATTGCCTTTGGCATTTTTTTCACCTACACAAAAGACATCTGAAGACAACTGTGCTGTGAGAGAATGATTCCTTTCTGAGGGAGAAGGCAGGAGATAGAAGAAGTGGACATAAGAACTACAGATGCCGGACACTTTCTGACAACAGCTGCTCCACACTGATCCAATCTTGGATAACACTGACCCATCTTCAGATACTTTCAACTTGATGGACCAGGAAGGCAAGTGAATTGCAGGAAGAAAAGACAGCATCCAACTTGCTCACTAGCACAAAACAACTAGCTGAAATTCCATCTCTGAGGGCCTGGTGAGACACTGTGGTTTGCTGCTGTGTTCCTACATGGAGGCCAAGGAAGCAGAAGGGGATAGGAAAATTATACCTTTGTAGTACTATGCCACTGCTACTAATATCAAAAACAAAACAAACAAAAAAACCCAAAGGCAGCAAACCCACACACATGAAGAATGTCTCTGCCTTCTCGGTACAGTTTATTTCCACCCTATCCCTTAAAAAAAAAATTTCGAAATCTATTTTTGCATACATCACCTACATATAACAAGGTTGTATAATCAAATGGATCATTTAGGCCAGCAGTTTGAAGCTTGCAGGTGGCTGAATACAGAACTGCACATCAGACAGAAGTGCCCTGATCACTGTCAGCACAAGTCAAAATGTATCACCTCTCCTTTGCTGAGCTCTGTCATTCTCCCTAAGTGCTTAAACTGGCAGGACTTTCCTGCCAATGCCTTCCAGGCTGCTTCTAAAGTACCTGGAAGTGCAGAAAGAACAGCTTCTCTAAACTTCTTGAAGTCTGAAAACATAGCAAGTTTGAGCTTTCTAAAGTCGGTGACTAAAAGCCTTACCAACTTCACAGGCAGCTTATCCACACGTGGTCAGACTGACAGCCAATAACTCTGGGTATCAAATCAGAGAGCTCACAACAAATAAGCAAGAAACAAGACAGAGACCAAAGCTTCAGGAGAGAAAGTAGGCTGGTACAACAGCTGAAAGAAATGGATTCTGAAAGCAAAATGGCATGTCTCAGGTCAAGACAAGGAGGGGTTTTTCCAGGAAAAAGAAACCAAAAAAAATAATAGAACATGTAAGAAACAGAAGGGAAAGAGTGCTTGAATTCAGAGCATAGAGTACATTTCACATTAAGTTCATGTCAGCACCAGACACTGTTCAACAAACACAGATAAGCACAACATTCACATTTCCGTTCAGACAGTGCTTACTGCTGCTGTTGTTTTCATAAACTTGGTACTGCACAAGACAACTCCCTAAGGAGTTCATGTAGTCCTGCAGAACCACCCACAGCAGGGCTATAAATTCACTGTACAACACTATTAACAAACACATCAGCTTAAGATGTTCCTGTTCGTATTCCAGTCAGGCCTGGGGAGAGCCTACTGCAATCACAGCTCTAACTGCAGACCACTGAACACCTTGAATCATGGAAATCACAAGAGCATTGGGATCATTATACACACAGTTTCTCTGCTTCAGAACAAAAATCAGGACACTCACAGTAACACCTCATGCAGCACACTTACAGCCTCAGGACTCTTGATTTTATTATTCATCACACACACACACATAACCCAGGAGTCAACAGGAAATCCCATCAACTCCATAGGTTTGATAAAGACTACAGAACATGTGCATCGTCCTAGTTGTAATGGGGAACACACAAGTCACAGAACTGTTCACACAATTCGATTTAAAAAAAGTGGTTAAAACATTAGTACAGGGAAACAACAGCTCGTAGAGGTGAGAGCCGAGCAATATGAGCAGTTAACACCCACAAATCAGGGAGTAAAATGAACAAAAATACAAAGACCTCAAAAAGTGATCAAATATAACAACAGGAATTCATCCCTACCCTTCCCAACTCTTTCCTGTTTTGTTTTCCGCAGGTGCCTCATTAAGTGATAACAGGATCCCAGTGCAAGTCCTCCTGCAAAAAAACGTGCTTCCTTTTCCAGCAAGTGTCGGATACAGCTCCGTGCGCAATAAACGCTCCTGCACTCCCAGCAGTGCAGAACCCAGGAAAAGCACTCGCCTCCCCGTGGCATGTCCCTCACTGCGTACTGCCGTGAAACGGCCCCTAGGACAGTCTTGTCTCTTCCAACCGCTAAAACAGACCAAACGCTCTGCTTTGAACTGCTCCCACGAGCACAAACAGCAGCTGCTGCTTTAACCATGATTCTTGCAACCCCAAGCACTCGCCACACCATCATCGGACTCGCGGCTAGCACTGAAGCCAACCGGCAATGACCGCGCTGGCACGGACCCTCGCGTACCGCCAGTCAACGAGAACGTGTCAGTCTTAACCAACGTGGGAGATTTAAAAGCTGTGTCCATAGAGACACGGGAAAAATAAACATGAAAGATGAGGCCATTAACCGGACGGAGAAAGGCCCTGAGAGGCGGCGCGGACCCGCAGCGCATCGCGGCACCGCNCCGGGCCCAGGCAGCGGGAGGCGATCGGTCCGCAACGCACAACGAGCCGCTCCAGCGCCACGGCCCCGCCCCCGCACCGCCCGCCGACACCCATTGGTTACCGGGCGCACGGGCCCCGCGCGACATT
>VXBB01009700.1:201047-212640 GCA_013399915.1 Illadopsis cleaveri
AGTCCCCGGGCCAGGCGGGCCTCCCATGGAAGCCCGGGCCCAGGCCTAGGCAGGCCTGGCCGTCCCAGCCCTGCCTCCAAAGGAGAGAGAGCCAGGACTGCCTTACCTCCTGTGAAGCCGGAAGGAAGAGAGCGACCTCAGGCTTCCTTCCAACTTTTAAGGCTGTGTGTTTCCCAGAGGTGGATCCCTACATGCAATTGGCTAGTTTGGTTGTCAGTTTAAAGGAATTCATCTATTGCACTTCACCATCTGTGCTAAACCATCACACACAATCCATCACCACGGCCTTACAAAAGAATTTCAGCCTAAAAGCAGGTATCTCCTCATTCTCCTCCTCTAGGATGTAACTCCTCCTTCTCTGACCTTAATATCTTCATATTGTCTCTCTACCTGTCTTCATTCTATCCTTTTCTCTCACTCAGAGAGGATTCAATGTTTTGCAAGTTTCATCTGTGCAAGGAAAGAGTTAATATTCTCGCCCGATGCCTGCAGAGGTCATGATGGTTTCTTCTGGGCAGTGCAGAGCTGCCCCTGGTCTCAAGCTGCATGGTCTCTTGCAGGGCTGGGGCTATTCCCTCAGCAAGGCGTCTTGGTAACAGTGGCTGGAGCTGTTTATAGTAGAGGATTCTTCAAAAGGAAGGAAGCGGCTAGGATCTCACCAGTAGCATGCCCTCAGCAGGTGCTTCCCCCCGTTCCTCTGTCTGGCAGCCACTGGAGGCCCAGCCCGGCCCTGCTGGGCCTTGCGGGCTGCGATGGGGGGGCGACAGCTTAGCGGCGGGATGTTAATAGCCACTGGGGGCTGGATTCCACTGGGATGAAGCCTTCTCTTGTCCCCACCCTCTGCTTGGCAGCCACCAGGCCCAGCCCCAACCCAGGGCCCGGTGGGCTTCCTGGGAAGAGCCTGGCACCTCACCAAGACCTACCCGATCTGGCCCCTACAGCAAGAAGGGAGCCGGGCCTGCTTGTTACCTGTTCCTAGGCCAGAAGGGAAAAAAACTTCCCAGGATTTTCCCCGATTTTTAACATGCATATTCCCAGAGACGTGTCAACTTTCCAGTGGTTTAACCAGATGTCAATACTCAAACCTAGTAATTGATTGGCTTAATCACTGCTTTTCTTAGAAAAATCACTTCCGAAGGTGTCTTCCTTTCCTCAAATGTCAATAAATGCAAAACCAGCACAGGGGTATTGGTGGGTGAGAGGCTTAGCCTGCCCCAGCCACGGGCACTGACCCCAGAAACACCCCCTGTGCTGGGCTGAGCCCCCAGCGTGGGCAGCAGGGGAGCGGGGGGATTCTGCCCCTCTGCCCCACTCAGGTGAGACCCCACCTGCAGAGCTGCCCCAGCCCTGGGGAACAACATCAGGAGGATGCTGTGCTGGTCAGTGTGTGGCTGTGCTGGTTGCTGTGTCACATGTGTGTAACTGTCCAGTGGTACTGCTGATGGTTGGGATATTTTGTTCCTGTTTCCCACAATATGCTCAACACTTTTCTGAATAGGTGGGATGTCTTAAGGATGTCCACTCACATGACCCACATTAGCTGTGCCCCTCAAAGTGGTTAACTTCAGAAATTCCAGTCATCCAGTCATGAGCTAGGTGTTAGAGCAGTCAGGAGATGCCTGTCCTCAGCACCTCTGCAGGTGCTCCCCCCAGCAGGGACCTGCGATTGGCCTGAGCTCTGGTGTGGTTTCAGGGATGAATCACTAATCATTCTGTGCAGGCTGGACTCCATCACATTTCCAAGTGGCTGTGGTGGGCAACCGGTCAGAGCCCACCAGGGAGGGTGAGCATGACCATACCTGACCATAGGTCAGATATCACTGGGCTATGGTGGAGCCCTGCCAGGGCTGTCAGTGGGGTCAGTCTTCCTTG
The DNA here is from genome assembly GCA_013399915.1 of Illadopsis cleaveri. Classification (NCBI taxonomy): domain Eukaryota; kingdom Metazoa; phylum Chordata; class Aves; order Passeriformes; family Timaliidae; genus Illadopsis; species Illadopsis cleaveri. The sequence continues at coordinate 202,920 of VXBB01009700.1, forward strand.
GAGCAGTAGGTCTGCAGTTGAGGACTCTTCCTGTGGGTTGGGATGCCCAAGGGAACTCCTGGAAGCTGAGAGCCCTTGCCTCAGTGTGTGAGGGATTCCATATCTGGAGTAAGTGTTCCCAAATCTTTGGAATTCTCAAGTCAGTTGAGCAGCACCAGCTCCATCTGACATAATGAATTTGTATTCAATACTGGCCAATACTTGATTTATCTGCTTTAAATGGCTTGCAAAATAAGTATCATTTGAATATATTATTTCATAGCATCATATATTCATAGAATCTCCTGAGTAGGAAGGGACCAAAAGGATCATCAAGTCCAACTTCTGGCCCTGCACAGGGCACCTCAACAATCCCCCCCTGGGGACTGCTGTCCAGATACTCCCGGAGCTCTGGCAGTCTTGGGCCTGTGACCATTCCCTGAGGAGCCTGTTCAGTGCCCAACCACCTTCAAGGGTAAGAACCTTTCCCTAATATTCAATCTAAACCTCCTCTGGCAAAATTTTATAAGATTCCATGACAGAAGCCAAGCACAATCTCTCAAATGTCCCTCACAAGAACAGCTTGGAGATGCTGCAAAGCACTGGAGCTCCTGGGGAAAATTTATCCCTAGTTGAAGCTGAGGCATGTCAGCCACCATGGTCATGTGTGAGCACTCAGCTGTGGCCCAGACTGATTCCAAATGGCCCCAGACCTCTGACATGGCCTTCACATTATGTGGTAGTGTCACATCCCAATGTTGATGCTGACACGCCCTTCCCATCCTTCCTCCACAGCTTGCTGAGCTGGTTGTGATGTGGGTAACTGTAACCTGTCTTAAATGACAACTATATGATAATTAATTGTCCTGTACTATTAGTCTGCTGTGTCCCAACATGACCTGTTGTGTTGCAGTCAGAGTTCAGCAGTGGATGTGGATGTTGGTGCTACTGCCTGGAGGATGTGGTGTGTGAAAAGGTGCAATGCAGTTTGAACTAGGTGAGCACTGGACTGCTGAAGAAAGTCAGACTCTCTCCTGTGACATCATAATGCCTCAGGATCTGCCTGAGAGCAATAAAAAATACTTTTTCCCTACTTTATAGGTTAAGCTCATGCATTTGATGTTTGTTTCTTTGCTACTTACCTAGCTATTAGATAAAGCTCTAAACCAGCTTTTAATAACAGTGCTGTGAAAAAAGCCAATGTGACTAAATAATTTCTCTTTATAAAACTGACAAGATCTTCACCTCTGCTTTGCTTTATTTTTTTAAGGTGTTACTCTGCTTGTTAGAAGATACCTGCATTTCAAGGTTTGGTTTATTTGAAGAGCTAAATCTGATGATAAACTGGAGCCAAGGACATGATGTAGACCCAGATTTCTTTTCAAATGACAGAATCCTGTATCTGGGGAGGATGGAAAGCTGTCAGGGTTTAAAGACTTGCAGCACAGTGCTTTTTGAGTTTATGGATTTTCGGGTGTACAAATTCTTCCATACCTTTTGAAGTTTCTTTACAAGGCATGATGATTCTTGTTTCTGTCTTCAAGGCTCTTCTTATGAATTGAAAAGAATGCTTTCAATTATTACAGTGATACTAGTATCAATTTTTTAAATTATTTCTTTTAAATGTAACTTTTTGCTAGTGACCCAATTTCAATTTCTGAAGCTGGAAGAAGTAACTTCACCTTTGCAGTTAAATAACTAAGCATGGAAAAAACTGACACTATAAAATATTTGTAAAATATTTGCAAATGTTGACTTTATAAAAATAAAAGCTCTATTATTTGAATGTTAAAGTGAACCATGCCTCAGAATAGAATATGCACGAGAGATGGAGGTACAGCAAGAAGGGGAATGCTCTGATAGTTTTCTGCCTTCCTCGGTAGTGAGAGACTGTATGATGTGATAAAGGCTTTTAGAGCAGGTTCTTGTATCAGTTTTCCTCATGCAATGTAACAACATCCTTTTAGGGACCTTGTTCTGTTAGCTGTTACAACTAATGGCCCTTAATGCTTTTCCTTCCTTCGGTTTTGGGTTTCTACATGAGCTTCCCCACTGCCATGACCCTGATCTGCAGCTGATCTGCATGGTATGGGTTTAATTTAAATCTAACAGCAAACTAGAGCTGCTGAATGCAGAAGTAGGGTTCTGAGTTAGTGACTTAGGGACACATGAAAAGATCATTTATTCACTTTCTAAATCAGCTCTGCCATACAATTTCCAAGGTAGCAACTGCAGGGTTATATTTTCTTTTAGGAATGCTCAGCATAGCTGTGGTAACTCCTGGGGTCTGAGCTGCTGCCAGTTTGTCCACATAGACAAAGGAGCAGCTTTTTTCTTGTAATTGTCGTGGGGTGATTTTATGATGGTAGTTTATTCCCTAATCATCTGCTTTATGCTGTAGCTCTAAGATGGACCTGGGGTGGGGCAGGGAGCCTTGGGCTCCTGCATGGTTTGGTTCAAACCCTCTCTCCAGGTGCTTGGGCTGCAGCATGGACCAGGACACTATATTGTTCCTTTTGTTGGGTTAGTTTTTTGCCAGCTTGAAGCAAGAAGGGGTTTTTTTTTTTTCCTTCCCCTAGCCTGGAGGCTGTACCAGGAATCCTCTTGGCAGTTTTTTTGGGTTTTTGGTTTTTTTTTTTTCCTTGAACTGTTTCGATTTTGGGGTTTTTTATGGTCTGTCCAGGGAGATGGTGGAGGGCCACCCTGAAGAAGCTGAACCAACACAAGAAAGGACCCTAAAAACCACCAGTTTTTCTGGCTGTGAGGAAGACACTAATGCCATAAAGGTTTCCATCTATTCCGCCCAACTGGCTGCATGAGCTCCTGTTCCTCCCATTCCCTGAGACAAAGAGAGGCAGCCACCATCTCTGCCTCCTAGCCAGCACTCTGGTGGGGGATGAGGGTTAAAGTTTTGAAACTTCCATATCTAGCATTTATACAATCCTTTTCTGTGCCTTGCAGGCACCCTTTTGTGGTTTTTTCTTCATTAATAAATAGTTTGGGGTTTTTTCACTTTCACTCACTGGTATCCATTATTCATTGGCAAAAGGGATTACTGGAGCTCTTCTCTTTAGAGGAAACACTCATTTCAGAGCATTTTCTCCTCAATTTGTCTCCAAACCAAGACAGTAACTGAAACAATGCCTACAAAAATTCAGCATTTACTTGTTATTTTGTAGCATACTAAGATTACACACTTGAGCTGGTCATGCTGGGCAGAAGCAGTTTAGCAATTTAAACCCCTTAATTGCTACGAATTCAAGAGCTATTTGTTTATTTGCTTGGCATTTTCTGTCTGATTTATGCGACTTTATCTTAGTTCCAAGTCTAATCCGTTGTGACCTCAGTGTTACATCATGGATTGACCTGCATTGGATTGACCAGTCTATCTTTACAAATTGCCTGGGTGCTGGGTGATGCTAAAGTGGTATATTGCTACATTCTCTGCCTGGATGCTGGGTCTGTTAAATGCAACTTTTTTTGACTTGTTTTTTGGGGGTTTTTTTTAAGCACTCAGCCATGTGCAGTTTAAGCCTAGATTCATCTGTGGAGTGAGCTCTACCAGAGAGCAAACTCCCATGTAAGCATCTGTGGCTGCTGGCCCAGGTGAATTGTCCCTTCTGGCCCTGTCTAGTCTGGGCAGGGCTGTGGTCCTGCCTGGCAGTAGAGGAACTTATTCCCCAGCCTATCCTAACAGCAAACATTCAGGAAGGGAACATGGATTAACACCTGGGGCCGTTTTAGTTGGTAACCAGTATTGATGGTATTAGCTTATCATAGAATCATTAGCACTTTAAAAGACTTTCAGAACCATCAAATACAATCTTTAAACTAATCCCCCCATGCCAAACCATATCCCCAAGTGCCATGTCAACTCATTTTTTGAACACTTCCAGGGTTGGTGTCTCCACCACTGCCCTTGGTAGCCTGTTCTAAACCTTCCCTGGCACAGCTTGAGGCTGTTTCCTCTTGTCCTATCACTTGTTCCTGGGAGCAGATCCTGACCCCCACCTGGCTGCCCCCTCCTGTCAGGGAGTTGTAGAGAGCCAGAAGGTTCCCCTGAGCCTCCTTTTCCTCAGGCTGAGCCCCTTTCCCAGCTCCCTCAGCTGCTCCTGGTGCTCCAGACCTTTCTCCAGCTCCATTCTCATGTCTGGACACACTCCAGCCCCTCAGTGTTTCTTGTATACCAATTACACAGTCAAGACAGTAAAAACTGAGATTCTCTACGATTTGTGTGGCGAATGTTTAATTGAAAAGACTCATTTGTCACTAACTTCAGTGTTCTCCATGCCTTCACAGTTCATCCTGGCATTCCAATGTGGATTTTGGATGATGGGATAATGAAAAGAAAACCCAATTTTGGAACTTCCTTTGTTACACCGCAGTTTAATGCAGTTTGAATATTACTGCTGCAAGTTTCTTCTTGTGTCACTCTGAAAGGAATAGTGCATCAGGATCAATAAATCTGAGCTTTTGATGTAGGTTATTCCAAGTAATTCCCTGGGACTCCTGACAGGAATGCCTCACCAGCAGCACTGCATCCTTGGGGAGGGGCTTTGTGGCACCATGGTTGTGTTTCTGAGCTTTCATCAACTATGTTTATTTCCTGGATTAGAATCAGGATTTTTGATCATTTTAGGAGAAATTGGTTAGTGTCACCTGTGACTGCCTGATAGAGCAGATAAAACAGACCTGTCCAACATAAGTACTCAGGCAGCTTCAAGAAGGAAGGGATGTGGCTTGTGGTCTGTCAGGGCTCTGGGTGAATTAAATTAGAAGTTTCCTAGTATGGCATAGTGTCAAGTTATGAAGATTTTGCAGGGTTTTATTTCTTGTAGTAGAAGTGTCAGTTTTGGAATGTACTGAACAAACTCGTGATTATCCACAGAAACGACTGCCATGTCCCACAGAGTTCCTTTCCTCTGGCCACCAGAATTTTTACTGCAGGCATGTTTGCTCCTCAGCTCTGCACATATTTAATTTTAAGGCTTTAGGTTTAATTTGCAGGCCTGTTCCTCAAAGGGAGCCTTTCTGGAGCTGTAAAATGAGCGTGTATAACACAGAAATCCAGACTAAAATCCTGTAATCTCAGCAGTTCTGTTTTTGCAGAGGTTTATTGGAATTGTTTTATTGTTCCTTGCTGCCACCAGAGAGCAAAGTGCAGTGGGTATCAGAATTTCTGAGGGACTTTTCTCTCAGCAGAATATTTTGTTCTCATACTTTGAAGATAATGAAGTAAGTCATTGTCTTTACATCTCATGTGATTTGTTACAGACATACATTGCTAATGCTTGCCAAGGAAAAAAACAGACCTTTTGTTCAGACTTGTGGCTTTGAATTAGTGGGCTGGTTGGGAGTTTGCATTACTAGGGAGTTGCTTTGATTTGCTCTTTTAATCTATGTACTGAGAGCACTTCAGCAGACAATGGAGCTCATAGAATGTTTTTGATCAGTTTCATAAGAAGATCTCTGCTTTGGCATCAAGGATGAATAAATTCATCAGCGGCTTTTAGTCTATAAGGATATATCAATGTTTTGTTCTCTTTCTGAAAGCATGAGGCTTGTCTGCACTGGGTGCAGATCAAGAGCTCTGATAAAGGAGTAGGTTTTTTTCTTCAGGATTTGAAGAAAAAATTGTCAGTTTGTGAAGCTTTGGGAAATTAGAATACTGCCTAGACTGACCATCAGTACAGACGGTGCTGTAACATCTCCAACCCATCTGTCATTTACATTTCCTAGAATCACAGAATTGTTTAGGTTGAAAGAGACTTTTAAGATCATCATGGGTGTGTCCCTAAGTACCACATTCACATGTTTTTCAGACATTTCCAGGGATGGTGACTCCACCAATGCATTGGACAGCCTGTGTAAGGGCTTGACAACTCTTTCCAGGCAGAACTTCCCTCTAATATCCAACATGAACCTATCCTGGAACAAGTTGAAGCTGTTTCTCTCCTCCTGTCCCTTGTTCCCTGGGAGCACAGCCCGACCCCTACCTGGCTGCACCCTCTTGTCAGGGAGTTGTGGAGAGCCACAAGGTTTCTCCCTGAGCCTCCTTTTCCCCAGGCTAATTTCTCCAGGCTAATTTGACATATCTACTGATGACCTACTTCATCTTTGTCATGAAGATAACAAAGTAGAGTTACAATAAGAAGTAAAATAAAAGGAAAATACAGGTTAGATAATTGTCTTAAGCCAAAGGATTTACTTCTAAGGCCAAGTACCAAATTACTGCTAAGTGTAGGATGGGATGTTTGGAGGAGGAAGGAGTCCTGTGAGCTGTCAAAGAGCTCCAGTCAAAGGTAGAGATACTTGTGCTGTAACAGAAAATGCTCGTAACCTTTGTTGGATGCTCCATGGTCACAGCAGTGAGGAGTCGTTCTGCAGAGGACAGGGGAAGAACAGGACCATTATCCAGCTCCCATAATAAACACACTTCTCAATGATAAGCTCTCCTTCCCCACAGCAGCAATTTTTTACCTGGTCTGTGTTTAATGGCACTGATAGCAAGTCTGTAGACCTGAAGTGCCAAACATAATGGCCTTTTGTTTTCTTGCTACAAATCAAGATTGTCAGTAAGGGTTTTAAGATAGGAAAAGTCATTTGAGATGCTGCCTCTGCCTGGGTTAGTGTAGAGAAGGATGAGAACCATGGGACCACCAGATTACCTCTTGGAATAAACTGTGTGGTTCATACAAGGAGAAATCCCTTCTAGGACTGAAGACTGCAATTCCCATAGTTTTCATAGACCACTAGGAAAACAAAATTGTACATATTTTGTTCTTGAAATACATGTATCACTTACAGCTCTGTAATAGTATGATATTAATTTGTAGGAGCTATTAAGATGCTGACGGGATGATGACAGCAAAGATCTCTGGAGTCCAGGGCAGCTCTTGAAACATGCAGTTTATTGCACAGGTCGTGGGTGCAAGAGCTTAAGCAAGAGCTCTGCTTAAGCTGCCAGCCACGGCTATAAGGGTGCCCGAGCGGGAGAGAGAGGAAGAGGGAGAAAGAGCAAGGGCAGGAGGGAGTGAGGGCAAGAGGCAAGAGATAAGAGAGGTAAGAGAGGTGGCAGGGGTAAAAGAGTGAGGTCTTTGTTACAATACATTATATCTCCTTTTGTGCTGAATATTCTAATTTACACTAACCAACCAGTACAAGACACAAATCCTATAGAATCTATATACAGCCTGTAAGAACTACTACATTACCATACTGTGTTACATTTTAAACTCTAAAAACTACTCTTTAGACTATTCTCTTCTGCTACATTGACCTTTGGATCCCTTAGCCAGCAGAATAGTATTGTTCAATCAAAAGGGATTCTCCTTCAGCTGGCTAGACTATTGTTTTCAGGTTATATAGTAACTAAGGTTTGGTATCCTACAACTCAAAGCTAGCTTTCATTTCTATTTCGATTATAGGTTTCATATTTTCAGAATCTTTTACTAAGCAATCATATTTATAAGGTTTCCCTGATTCCTCTTCCCCAACATTAATTAAATCTTAATTTTTTGGCTGTAAGAGGTCAGGGATCCAGGACACAATTGGCTCTATGCATTAATGTCTGTTAGAACCACAGCGAAATTTGGAATGAATTGGTTGGAGAGTACGATATTTGGGTTGTTTCTGGTAGGTTTTATGTTGATTTCTCCCACCTGCGTGAGGAGGTATTTCTGCCAGATTATAGCAAGTGATGCTGGTGACATGGTGTGGCATGACACAAGTCACACAGTGTGTTTTAAACTTCACAGTGAAGTCTGGGTCAGTATATTCATTATCTGAAAAATAGATGAGCAGGGAGGTGACATAATCCACGGTTCTGTAGGGCAGATGTGAGGAGTTACAGGAAGCCATCACGCATGACTGAATAATTAACATACAGAAGTAAAGCCTGGGGGAAACTCTCCTGGCTTTTCCACAAGACGAGAAGCTATGCTGGCCATCACCAATCAGGAGCAAAATATTGGAGTTTATGGTGTTGCAGAGCATTAGCTTATAAAATGTCAGAGATTAAGAACAAAAATAGAGGACAGAGAACATTATGCTACTGTTTTGTGTAATGATAGTGATTCACCTGTGCTCAGGATACAGATGGTATGCAGTTCTGTTCCTCTTGTCTTCAAGACATTACTTCACAGAAGGGGTTGTCAGGCCCTGGCACAGGCTGTCCAAGGCAGAGGTGGAGTCTTCATCAAAAACTTTTTGGATGTGGCACCTGAGGACATGGGTTAGTGGTGAGCATGGTGGTGGTGCTGGGTAGATGGTTGGACTAAATGGTCTTAGATTCCAGCCTCAGAAATTCTGTGGTTCTTGGAGAAGGTATGTAGGAAGTGGGGAGAGCCTGGGGCTGGTGACAATAACAAAAAATATTTTTGAAAATCAAAAGCAGAGCAGAGCTGCCATTGCCAGAATGACTGAGCAGGCTGGAATTCTTCAGCTTGGAGAGATTATTTAAAGCAAATACTGGATCTGAAGTGGCAGAAAGCCACTGAATAGGAACTGATTGTTTGCTGTCTCTTCCTGTACTGCACAAACTTGGGTTGCCAGTGAGGCTGTGAGGAGATGGCTTCAACGCAGATGGAGGAGGCGAGGATCCTGGGAATAGGCACTGTATCCGTGGGATGCTCAAGGATGGTGTGCCTACAGAAAGTTAAATGGGAAAAAAAAGCAGGCTGAGCAAGTACTTCAGAGATGTTCTGAGCTTTATCAAAGGACAAATTATGACAGACTTGGGTTATTCTGGGGGCTGACAGTTGAAGCAGAGGGACTTGCGAGGGAAGATTCTGTGCTGCCTCTATGCTCAGCATTTGCTTATAGGCACCATTGGAGACAGGATATCCTGCTGTGTTACTGTGCATAATTAGGGTTTTTCAATTTTGTATATGTCTTTTGTTTATTTGTTTGTTTTGGTAAATTCCTTTCAACCCCCATCCCAAATTCCCTGTGGTATCACCCTAAGGAGAGAACCTTGTCAATCACCCTGATAGACCTGAAAAGAGATGTTCACCCATTTGTCCAGGTGCTTTAGCACCCACCTTTCCCATTGTTGTGTTAAGCACCCCTGTCCTGAGCCGCCCCCTTCCTCCCCGCCCATTGGTCCGCAGTTCTACCCTGCTCAAGGTACGCCCAGAGTACTTAGGGGGAGAACCGAGGCTCAAAACGCACTCTGGCAAGTGGAGTTCACTGGAATAAACCTCTACAAAACCCCACCAAGAGTCTGCTCTTTCTTCCAAGCCTCAGACCACACTACAAGCCTGAGATCAAAACTCACCAAGCCTCCCTTGTGTGCTGGTCAAAGAGCAACAGCTGGCCGGTGAGCAGCTCAGAAACCAGTTCGTTCACCTGCTGGACAGACCTGAATGTGTGTCTTAGTTTGAAAGGCAGGTGTCTGCCAAGGAAGGCAGGAACCTCCCTTGGGATGGAAAATGTGACCTCCTTCTCTCCAAACTATTATAACTTTGAAATTATGGGGCTGTCTGGCAAAGATACGGAAAAAAGAAATAACAGTTCGTAACCAGTATATATATGTGTATAACAAGGCAAACAACAACAGCAGCAGCACCAAACAGAACCACAGACCCAGGGACACCAGAACCATAGAGCCAGTCCCAGCCAGAAACACAGACCCAGTGACACCAGAACCACAGTCCCAGTCCCAGCCAGAAACACAGACCCAGTGACACCAGAACCACAGACCCGGTCCCAGCCAGAAACACAGACCCAGTCCCAGCCAGAA
>VXBB01009707.1:0-10179 GCA_013399915.1 Illadopsis cleaveri
TTTATCCCCATCCCCTTTCTGACAGCCCTTAAAATACAGTGGTGAAGAGATCTGCCTGTTCACCTCTCAGGACAGAAATGACCATCTCCTGATCACAGCCCAAAAGGATGGTCTCAGGCTTGGTTGCCACACTGCACAGCAGCAGCAGTAGCAGAGAGTACCAGCAGGGCTGGCTTCAGAGGGCCTGTGAAAGCAATCACACATAGGGCAACATTGGAAAAGTTGAGAGGCACATTGACAAAGCTATTTAGGACACAATTAAGCACATGAGTCTAGCATAGTCTTTCTAAGAATATTCCTCTGACTTTATTTGTATTCATGAAATTGCCATGAGTGTCTTTGATCTAGAAAATGTCTTATCTGTAGCCAACCTAGCAGTGTGACATCCAGTTTATCTCCACCCCCTTTACATTCCCATGCAGAGGGAGTGGGATTCCTCTTGTGCTCAGAGGGGAACTGGGTAAGGCCCAGGGTAATTCAGTGTCTGAGCACACCCAGCCTGTGACATCCCTGTGGAGCCAGCAAGTGCCACAGCTCTGAAAAAAGGTGTTTAACCCAAGGGATGTGACCTGCCACAGTCACTCGGTGTTCTGCTGAGACTGTGGTTCCCATTCAAAGCGTGACAATCTCTATCCCAAAACTGATTCAGCCAAAAGAAAGGAAGAGTTGTTACAACAACCCAAATGGTGCCAGGATTGCCCAGAAGGCTCCAACAAATTCTTTATTATGATTATTTCTATAGCTCAACAATGCCCACTGTGGGAGTACACAGAGACCCACTCTGATTTCATCTACACTACCAAGAGTCAAAGCAGCAAACTGTCAGTGCAACATAAACTGGGATAACTGATAACTGTACTAACATGATAATTTTATACCCAGGTAGCACATCAAAGGTCCAGCCAAGACTGAAGTCCCGTCAGCTTGGCATTATACAAACATCACCAGGGACAATCCTGGTCCAGGCATGCTTACAAACCAAACAGACAAAACAGGCTATGTATAATAGCAAAAACAAAACCACAAGGGAATTAAATGTCTGGCCAAGGGTTACACCAGCCAGTCAATGGAAAAGACAGAAATAGAATCCAAGTTTCTTAGTCTACTACTTGTGGCAATGGGAACTATGTGGCCCATCAAGAGCCTGATTAGTCCACAGTATTTGGCAAGACCTACTACAAGTCCTTCATTAATATTTAGAGACATCATTTGTTCTGTGCTCTATTTTGCTTGCTTTCTTTCTCCTCAAAATAGAAACCTTTTCTTTGGAGGAAACTGGAAGGAGCTCCTTTGTATGAATGGGGGAAGTAATGACTGCTATGGGATGTAGCAGATGGATAAATAACTCCCCTCAAAGCAATAAAGAAAAACTTCTTTATTGCAAAATATTATTCCTCTCAATGTTCATAATTGTAACTGTCAGTTACCAAAATTAGGATGGAAGCTACTGTATTTTTAATTGCATACTGAAAGCATGTAGAGCTAAACAGTGCCTATTAGTCCACTCAAACAGATGTTATCTAAGTCAATACATAGTTTTGAAAATAAGACTCCATATTTAGACTTCAAATTTCTTTTTTTAGGCACTTGCCTGATTCCCAGGTGGTGGCTTAGGGTAGGGAGGACCATGGATAATGAGCATTGATTTGCCAGCTGAGCATTAGACTCCGAGGTTAGAGCCCACCCACATCCACATAACTCCCATTAGGGGCCCATTTGCGGGGCTTTGAAAAGCACTCATCATCCATTGAACTCCTTCTCTCTTCCCACTGGGCTTCTGTAACATGAGGTTTCAGAGCAGCAATGAGCAATCACACCTGAAAGGGATTGCCAAATGACACATAAGCAACAAAATGAGCTCTATATCCATTACTTGGGAACGTGTCTCACTGGATGGCTTTCAAATATTACACACATTATCCCAATTACTATCTGACAAGTATTTCCTTTATTTACAGCTAATTTCTTGAATAAACCCATTTGCATTACATAGGAATTGAAAAATCAGCCCCCTTTCCCCTATATTCTATAAAGTATGTTAAAAAAAGGTCTACATCTTCTGGTTACCAGTCATTTACAGTAAATGAGATTTGAATTCCAGACTCTGGACTGCGGCCATTTAGGATATGCAGCTTTGCAAAACATTTTCCACAATGAAATCTCTGATGATTTGAAGGTACTTCACATTAATTTAAAGCAATTTATTAGTGCAAAACCCTCTAAACTACTGACATATCTGGTCAAATTAAAACATGATAAATCTGATATTGGGTTATAGTCGTTATGCTGTGGTGATAGCTGAATTTGGAGAAGCTGGTGTTTTTCATATCAGCAGTGTTTCTGACAGCCCAAAAATGAAATTACAAATGCTTTCAAGAGAAAGAGGTACCAGCTCAATGCACAGCTTTTGTGCAGTACAGGGTTGAGATTTGGAGTAGCATTGTTTGTGTGGAAAACTGGCAAGAAATGTCAATGAGCTATCTTGGAAAAGTACTAACAGAACATGATTTGCAGAATTGTGTCCTTTTAAGCTGAAAGTGTGTTACTTCTACAGCTGGATCTTTATAAATCAAAACCTCCATGAAGGAATATCACATTCTATCTTTTGTAGAGAGGAGTCCAGAAATACAATTCGTCTGTGAAAATTAAGATATCTGAAATCTGTGCAGCCAACAGCTTCCTGCTACCCAAAACAAAAATCTTAAACATGCCAGATGATGCAAGGAATTCAAGCTACTGCAAATTGGCTGAGCCACAGCAACTGTCTGGATATATTCACCAGCCTACTGCAAGTTAAATTCAATTTAACTTAGCCTGCTATTAAAGAGTGTTATCCAAATTTTTATTCTCTTGCCTTTAATGCTACTACTTAAAACATACAGAAATAAATATCATAACTTGGATGATGCATAGTATCTTGTCAATCTGCAGAACCCAAATTCGTTTTTTAGTTCCATTTCTGATCCTGTGGTTATATATAGGTATCACACATAAACAACAAGTTGATAGAAGTCGCTAGTTACAAACCCTCTGGAATTTTGTTTGAAATCCAAATACAGAAATGCAAACAGATTCTACTGTAGCTTCAGCTCATATCTGATGTTTAAAAAGTCTTGTATTTCCCACAGAGCTGAAAGCAAATCCCTTATTACTTGAAAGAACTTAAACACGTTTCACTTTCTCAGAAGCTATTTTCTGCCACTATTTCTGACATTGCTGCCTTTGCTAGCTAATGCATTCTGTGAAGGTACTTTAGAGAAGATTGCTTATTCCTTTTTTTTTTTTTTTTAAGGGTTTCACTGATAAAGAAACATCCTTGTGTCTTTCAGAGATGAGGCTGTTCTGACTTACCTGTAAATACCCTTGCATCTGTAACAAAAACATGCCTTTTTTAGTGCAGAACTCAGGATTACAGTAGGTCCAGCACAGGATGTGCTTACAGGGAACACATGAATATAGCAGCCTCAGTGCTATCATGCCCATGTTCTCGTGCTATCAGAGGCTCAAAAGGAGGCAGTAGCTGAAAATTGTTCCTTAAGATTGGCATTGCTCTTAATTCTCAACACAGCAGAGTAGGAGGTTCACTGGGGTTGCTGTAGAGAGACTGTGGCCATACACACTTGAAATTGTGTAGCATTTTCCATATGTTTCATAAGTCACAAGCTATGAAACAACTTTCTACCATTCTGGCAAATCTGTTTATACAAATTTCTGCCAGTCCATTCAAGGCTGCCTTGTCTTATTCTATAACCAAGGGCACTCTTCAAGGACTTCCCAGTGGAAGAGGAAAGGTGCAGACATAATTAGCTATGTCTCAAATGTTTCACCTTCTCTCTGTTCTTTAGTGAAGTATGTCAGGCCCTACAGGTTAGGATCTTTCCATGTCAGAACCGAATTCTGCACATAACAGGCAAAGGAGTATTGGATGAAACATCACTGAAATCAACAGCTTATCAACGTAAGAGAGTGAAAATGGAATTTCACTGTGCAAGAGCACATTTCTGCAAGTAAAGCCTAGGCTGAATGGCTGTTTGGACTTAAAGATACCCATCTGAGGGCCAGCCTCAGTACATGGCCACAGAGAGGCTGTGTGATTTTCTTCTTGTAGTACAGTTGCTGTGGTACAGCAACTCATCCCAAAGTCAGCATCAACATTTCCAAGATGCTTCCAGATCCTAAATCAAAATTTTAAAACCTGAAGCCTGAGGGGAAGAAGTCTCAAGCCATAGCCATGGCCAAAATCTCAGAAATAAACACGTGATTTGAAAGGAACATGGAACAAAGCACTTCATATTCATGCATTTTTTGTATCCCACTAAATTAACAACCCACCCTTATGGAGCTAACCAATACTTAGACAAATTCTGCAGTTCTTCAGCTCAACCAATCTCTTCTGAAACAAAAAGATACCATGCATCATCCAAGTTATGATATTAATCAAAGGTAAATAATCTTGAAAGATTTAAAGGAATATTTCTGTCCAGTGATATCTTGATTGGTATACTCAAAAATGTAAGCTTGTCAATCCCTGCCTTCTGTAAGAGTAATCTCCAAGAAATATGTTTTGTCTCAAGCAACAGAGGCTCCAGGTACATTCTGGTTTAAAAGCGAATAATATGAGGCATCTAAAGCAACTTTCAACAACAACTATTGCACTTTTTCCCAGTGACATCAGCAGGACTCCTGCCATTGGCTAAAATCTAAGGGTTGGCACAATTTTAGGCAGTAAATGATGTACTGTATTTTCATAAGTCAAGGACAGCAATTTGGTTGGGGTAGTAGAAATATCTGAGCAGATTGGCCACAACAACATTATCACTATTTATGTTCAGCACATGGGATATCCTAATACAGTTTTGTGAGCATGGGTATTTGCTTTAAATATCTTGAATAAGGTCTGACTCAAAGCTACTCAACTCCTAAGGAAAATCCCAGTGATTTACCTAAGACAGGCAAAGGAAAAAGAAATAAAACCTAGAACAATCAGCATTTCTACATGTTCTAACTCACTAGAACTTTTAGAACTTAAAAAAAAATGCTGATAAATATTCAGAAAGTTGCCTGAACTCTTTTAGAACAGAATAGAACATACTACTAGTATGAATTGAAGTTTTACTACTTGATGGATGAAACTATTGTCCTATCAGCCAAGTTTTTTCACATATTTTATGGTTCACTTACTGCTTCTTGGCTACGTAATGAAAAGCTGAAAAGCGAATGTGGTTAGAGTTTCACAGATGACTAATGTTTGTGTCTTCGGTACTTTTCATTATTTCAGTGTGTGAGGTCACTGCCACCTCACAATATTTAAATGATGATTTCTTATTTGCAAAAAATGCTTTTAAAGAAATATTGGCATAATTTGTTTCACTTAAAATTGTAACTTCCAAATGTCCTCATATCCAATATTAAGTGTTTACTATGTTAACCAAATTAATAATAGAAAGATTATACCAATCACTAAACTGTAATTCCATTGAAGTTACAGAGTCTCAGTTCTCTGGTTTGCTAATGCTTAAAAAAAAAATTGTGAGTTAGAGAAAGATTTTAAAAATGTCTGTGTAGCTTTTCCACCCTGTGCTGCTGATGATTAACTAATAATAAACATTAACAAACTCTTGTAGCGCATAATAAGGCTGGGCTGCTCTGTCATAACCACTGCAAAAATTAAGAAAATATCTTTCCAAAGGCCTTAATATTGGCTTTACCTGTGATAATTTCAAAGGATAGAGTGAGTCATCCAGGCTGTAATACCAGATATGGTGGCTGAGACAGGCCCACAATGCTGATGTAGAGTGTTAAATCTTACCCACAATTAGGTTAAGTGATGGATAGAGCATTACTGGATTGAGCAGATCTCATTGGTAAGAAAGCAAGTTAAAGCTGTGGATTGGTTTAAATTCCAGGTGTCATTTCTTTGTTATTAGTGCAGCTGCTGTCCTCTTGAGAAATAATCTGCTCCTACAATGTGTGACTCTGTGTTACCAGCAGAACACCAGAGGTGTACATGGCACCATACAGGCAAGCACGAGAAATGGACTGTGGCAGAGGCAGCTATGGTTTAAATTAGATTTTAAACAGAATATTGGGAGTGTACAATAGTGGCAAAAGCAGGAAGACTTACATTTCATCAATTACGGGGCAGGCAACTGGACTGAGTTTTGAACTGGATCTCACAGCACATCCCCTGTGTGCAGAGTATGAGTGTGCCATATTCAAATCTTGAGGCTCCTGCAGCATCTGCACTTTGGTGCTCTAAGTGCTGAGTGCCCTGGAAAGATAAATGCTCAATGCCTGTGATCACTGCAGTTATCCTTAAGAGGTGAATTTCCAGTCTGGCTCAGCCTTTTGCTGCCCCAAAGAAAATCTGGCAAACAAGCAGCTAAGAACACTCAACTTTAGACCAAAATCCCCTGAATCAGAGCTTCTTCCAAGCTTATAAAGTTTAATCATTCATTCCACTCAGGACTTGACAGTGTGTTAGGAAGTTATAAGACTAAATAAAGGGAGAAGAAAAAATAAGAGCAGAAAACACCTGTCTTTGCAGCTGGTCACCAGGCAGACCTTTAATGTGCTGCCTGCTGGGAAACAGGGATGGTCTCATGTTACACTGAGGCTTCAGCAAAGGATGGAGTTTGCAGAAAGGAATCCTGCAACTAGAAGATGTGAGGCTTGGGCTTTAGCCAAAAACAATGGAGAGCAGCATTAAATGAAAAGTTCCATAAGTTCAAACGCATTCAATCACTGAACAACACACGGCTTTGTGGTCTGAAAGAATTTAAAAAAGAAATTTAAATCATCACTGCAGTTGTTTCTAATTTTGAAGAACAATCAGTATTCTACCCTTAACTACCACCAAATGCTTCCCAGAGTGACCATGGTCACCCATAAACAGACCGAATATCTTCATTTAGGAAGAGCAGACCAAGCCTGATAAAAGCCAGTATACTACTTTGAAAATTGCTTTACTGCCTGAAGCAGAATTTCATCTTTCATAGGCTAAATCGACCCTAATAAGTGGTACCAGTTTTGCTTTAAGTTACATCCTTAGAAGCTCATTGACTACAATTGAGAAGTCATTGAAGAAGAGTGATTCCGAAAGATTAGTAGAAATATATACATAATTGTATTAAAGTAGATGTTTAGAGGGTATAATCTTAAGAATAAAAATGTTGCAATAGAAAGCAGTAGAATAAAATTAAGAAAAAAAAAAAAAATAGAAGTTGGGCTGAAAATCCTGAAGCAGTGAAATCTGCATAGTTCTACTCCTGAAGTGAAACAGTGGAAAAGTGAGGACAGGACTGCAAAATATCTTACAAAAAAGGGATCAAAGCCCTACATAACCAGGCACTAAAATACATATTAGAAGCCAAAATGCCCTTTTTTCTATAGTCTCAATAATACTGACTGCTGTAAAGGGATAAAGGCATTAACAGGTGCATAAGGAGCAGATCACTAGTGACCTGCATTTTCAGCAGTGACCTCTAATTTCAATTTCATAGCACGAGACAAAGAGGAATCTCTTTTTCTGAGAGATCGAAAATATCTTAAACTCTGCCGGATTTTGGTAGGAAATGAGAGGACAGCAACCTTCCCTGATGAGGACGTGAGAAGAACGTACACTGCTGGCAAAATGTTGCTGAGAAATGAACTGTTGGAATTACAATTTCACAAGTTCAGGAACATACCATTAACAGATTGATGAAAGAGGGATTTAAATGCTACAATATTTGAAAACTAACTTCTTGAATGAAAAAGAGTTTGAAAAATCAGTAAATATTTTAGGATACAAGATACAGATACAATTTATACTGGCCCTTCAAGTGAGGGATGGGGTTCACATTAGCAAGGGTATTTGATTTGGGTGTTGTTTTTTTTTTTATCTTCTGGGAAATAACAAACCTTTGGGAAACAAAAGAATCCATAAAATCCATAAATTGTATTTCAGCTCTTTGTTCTTAGGTTCATTACTAGAGATTTCATGACTTAAGATTCCTTTAATCTCTAATTTTATTATTCTATTAAACAAATGATAAATAAAAATTTCCTCTAGACATACAGAGGGAGAGAAAAATCACCAAAATATTGGAAAAGGATCCAGGTTTTCAGTGAGTTGAAACATTCCTAATTGGCTGGCATGTTTTGCTGCACTTATTACACCGAATGCTGCCATCTGTTTCTTACTTCAAAAGAAATAGTCAAAACGATTAGCAAGCCAACAGAGAAGAAAGTCTCATCATGCATATAGAATACTTTAAAGAGGGCAGCATCCACTGGCTCCCTGTGGATAGAATATTTCTAGCTTTGACATGATGATTACCAGTAGAATAATATTAAACCATCTTCCATTTGTGATAATGGGACATGCAGAGATGAGAGAATTTTGACTCCAGGTTTTCTATTTCTCACTTTAGGATTTGCCTTTTAAGGATCCTGGTGAGGGTGTTTGTGGTGAGCCAGGCTGTGCTCTGGATCAGAGCTTGGTGGCCAAAGATGATGAAAAGTTTGTCAATGTAAAATATCACCTTTACCAGCCCAAAGAGAAGCCTACAAACAACAAGCAAAGAGCATGAAGGAAAGCACACACAATGTTAGGGCAAAGAAAAAGACACACAAGAGACAGAATTCCCTTCCACTATACTGGTAATGTATCATCAACAGTGCCATCATACCAACTAATCAAATATGCATCACAAGGGCTATTTTCCTAATTGTTAAGCATCATAATGAATTGGTGATATTTCTGCACTTCACCATTTAATTTCATCAACTGCTGATTAACCTGATGACTGCAAAATGCATGCTTGCAAAACCAGTAACATTTTTACAGACCCCTTGCCTATACATTAATGTAGGATATTCACTTCCTGGAGTGCTTGCAGATTATTCAGCCCATTATGGGAATGCTGTAAAGGCAAAATTTCCTATCAACCTGCATAGCCACAATCTGGAAAGCCAGGGAAAGGGAACTATAGCAAAGAAGATGTGCAATAAAACATGGTAGCTGCTACAGTCAGGAAGTGACAATAGAGTAAGTATGAAATACAGGAGAGGATTCGCTCCCATGAAGCCTGTTATGTATGTTTTCACCCTATCAGTGCAGTGGAGAGTAGCAAGATTCATAACTTCTCTCCATCCCGTTCTTCTTCTATCTAACCAAAGGAATCCAAACCTGGGTCTGAGATTAGGAGAAATAAGAGCTTTTTGGTCTCTGCGTTTCCTTCTGCTACAGGGAACAAAAATAATTTCCAACAAAACTGCTCTTGTATCATGTCGCCCTGATTCTTTAGCCTTCTGATATTGTTTACATATTTTCTACTGGAGATTCCCACGCATGTAACATAAACAAGTAGATTGTTTTCTCATCTCTCTCTGTGAAGGACTCCTGGTTTGACCACTAGGGTCAGAGGGGTGTCCCTCTCATCTCCCAATCCTTGTTCACATTCCAAATCCCATTTAAACCCCAAATCATAATAAACTGCCCTTCTTTTCCTCACTTCAACCTGAAGGTGAGTGTAGTTTTTTTCACGTCCCTCTTGCGACAGTATCATCCATTTTTTTGCTTTACTTCACAAAAAACTTTATTAATTAAAACTTTATTTATTAATAAAGTTATTAATAAAAACTTTATTTATTAAAACTTTTATGCTTTGCTTTTTCTTCATATGCCAATGACAGTACCAATAATATTTCCTGATTTTACAACTGTCTGAGTATGAAGCATGAGACACACAGGCCAGGGCAGAGGCACACCCACCAGTGACCCCTGCCTTCACTCCTATCTGTAGGCCACAGGAAGAAACAGGCAATTTTACATGGAACAGCATGCCAACATATTTTTTAATACAGAATGTCCAGTCTGTAGAGCCAGCTGCTCAGAGATGAATACAGCAAGCAGGCAAAAAGAACAGAAGACAACATGGACAGGGGTAGATAGCAATACAGGGAGGAGAAAACCCCAAAACAACAAACTATTCACAAAAACCAAGAGATGATTAACAAATCACCCATGAACATTTGCTATCAATACCTGTGGACCAACCACAAACCATAAATAAGAAAGAACAAACAAGCTTCAGACTAGAACAATAATCCTGTCTTAGCTGACAAATGAGACTGGTGACTGGAGTTTGTGTTTTCCACCTACTTTCTCAGAAAAAACTGAAAAAAAAAACCACC
>VXBB01009707.1:10217-46038 GCA_013399915.1 Illadopsis cleaveri
AAAAAAAACCCCCACCACCCCCCCCAAAAAAAAAAAAAAAAAAAAAAAGGGAAGGTATCCACACACAGAGTGTGGGAAACAGGAGAATGGCCATGAGCTGATGTGATAGCTGCTGGCTCTTGCAAACTTGAAAGGGAAATGTGAGAAAGTGCAAGAACAGCAGCACTTACATCACAAAGGCAAAAGAGCCGTCTGTGGTCTGTGCTATCGCACTGGAGGGTTCTCCTGTAGCCAGGGACCCAGCACAGTTCTCAGGCACAGGGACCTTTGGAAATGCAGATAAGCTCAGGGGAGATATATGAGCCTCTAAAAAGGATGTAAAAAAGTAGGGGAATTCAATCAACTCTTCTGTGAGCATTGGTGACTACTACACAGGCTTCATTTGTTTCAGAGAACTGTGTACTAGGATGTTTCTTAACCAAAGGGAAAAAAACCTAAAAAACAAAACTCAAAAAACCCTAACAAAACAAAACCATAGCTTGGAGGAAGGTATCTTTTTCTTCTAGAAGTGTCACCATTCTCCTGCCAAGAGGGAACATTTAACTGTTATCAATAGGCAAATCTGAAGTTGGACAGAGCCGCCTAAATCCACTTGTCACAAATATGTCTACTCTGTTACCAGGACTGTTTTTTGACAAATGAATTGGAAACTAGCCTATTCATCCTGTATAATAAACAGCAAGTGCTGGAGGGTGTTTAACATGCAAAGGGTACACACCACAGATTGCCATGCTCACTGCATGACAGCCACCAAGGAAACTCGTTGGACACAGGCTTCACATTCCTCATAGAAGGGAAGAAATGTCATTTAAGGTAATGTGTACAACTGGTCAAATCAGTGCTGACAAATACATTTGCTGACAACTTCAGCCCTTTTTCCAATTACCAGCTGTTTGCAAACAGACTACTGCTGTGTTTGTTATTGTAATTGTAGGACAGACAATTGAAGTGCCTGAGCCAAAGCCCCAAACTCTCATGGACTTCTCTGGGCTTTGGGAAAGGGCTGTAGAGGAACAAACTTTATGCAAAAAATTTGTCAAATATTCACTTGGACTCTTTCCCACTTTTTATTTATGCTGTGTAGCTGGTCATTCACATCATACAGTTTTTATTTTTTTTCTTCCAGGCTACATATCTGAAATCTTTTAATTAATAATTTAATAGCAAATAATTTTTACATCTGAATGAATAACCATATTCACACGAGACTAAAAAACTGTGAATAGCAGTCATCATCCAAATGTTTGTGGCAGTACAAATGTCCATGAGTGGCTGATAGCAAAAGGCTGCAGTAAGCCTGGGATGAGCTGTGGCAGTACTTGCCAGCGTAGTTTTAGTCCATTCATGAAGCTACTGATGGATCATCAGTCTGAAGCAGGAGCAGTCTCAGAACAAACTGCACTGTAAACTGATACACACACTCAAGGCTGAAATCACCAACTAATCTGTCCCTCCACAAATAAAGAGGAACCCAAAGACTGAGAATTAAACATGGAGCTGCTTCATTTTTCAGGATCTGGAATTATACTTCCTGCCTCTACAGGGGGAAGTAGTTGTCTTTAGAATTCAGTCCTACTTTGGGTATAGTGAACAATAGCAATAATATAACTGTTCCAAAGAGGATTTACCATTTAAGAGTGAGATGACACACTTACCTTTACAGAATAACATCCTCTTTTCCTAGTCCAACTGGATTTGAATAGCTTTTTTTGGAAGACCCATGGGATGTGTCAGGTACAGCAGGATATCATAATCTGATCCTTAGCTTCTTCTAAGTGTGTTGAGCAGTATGAATCCTGTCAACTGAACATATCAGAAAGCTTCTTCTTGATATTCAGGCATGTTTTTATACATTCCCTTCCTCTCCTCTTTATACAGTAATTTTTGTCTCCCTTGGCCTTCACCTATCAAAGAGTGGGTGCTGGACCTAGATTTTCCTAACCAAGTCATCATGGAGCAGTCAATCTTTTTAATGGGGCACTGAACAGAACAACATAAACTGCAGAATGTACATTGCAGAGTTACCACCTACCAGTGCTACATGCATGTGGACATTTTGGACTATGTCTCTTTTTTTCCCTGAAATTCCTTCTCCTGGAACATGCCCAGTGCAGATCAGATATTCTGATTATTTATATGTTGTCTTACATTGAAATTCCTTTTTGAGAAACAACCCCCAAAGGCACTTTAACAACCCAGAATGAGTGATTGGTTGAAGCTCTGAGCAACGAGACAACAGCTTGTAGCATATCACAAAGATGTTTTCCATCCTTTTGATTACCTTATTTATTTTCCAAGTATTGAATTATAATGTTTACTACAAGGAGCATATAAACACAATAAAACCTGCCATCTTTTAACAAAATAAAGAAGCTCAAGCTATATATGTGCCATTTGATTTACAATAATTTGTTCCTTCTGGCTTCTGTATCTTGATAGCAGCAATTAATGAATAGAGAAGATAACATTGGTTTGAGTGTTCAGTGTGACACACAGAAACATTGCTGCAAATGATCCTAAAAGCTCGTGGAAAAGGGAACTGGCAAAAAACATAGGGTATGATGAGCTGAGCCAAGAATGTGATTTTGGACAGTTTCCATTGCGGTTTTCACTTCAGAGTAATTTGTATGATTTGGAAAGCCAGCAATATAACTCTGTGTAGGGATGGGTTATTTGAGGTAACCTCTATGTTTTAAGGATGGGGTATTTTTATAGCCATGGACCAAAAATTAGGTCACATGCTACAGCTACCAAGAGTTAGGAAGACAGAGAATCCACTGTTTTTAATTTCTCACATTATCTTGTACTGTACAGAGACATGCATTTTGCTGTTCTTAAAATACATAGCTATTAATATGCTAATGACACGATGAGCAAAACAGCACAGCCTAATAAAACATCCTTTTAGCAGAAATATTAACTTTTCACATTCTTAAAGGCTAGTTTTCACATTAAATTCCTCAAGAAATGCAGTGAAGTAGAAGCATAAGAGTGTAATATTTGAAACTTTTAAATTATACTGGATTTTAATGCATTCCAAATCCACGTGACAGTGCAGCCTGTCTGTTTAGTGCTAAATTTTCTGTGATAAATTTTGAGCTAATTTTTAGAAAACAGCTGAATTTTTTAAGCTGCTAAAAGTTAAAAGTTACGGTTTGTAGATAAAAACACAGCAACAGTGGGCTCAGCAGAGTACATAAAGACAGGACTGCCATAATTTAACATATTTGGCTGTGGAAAATATTTTCTGTAGCACAGAACATATAAAAGATGAAAAAACTTCAAATTCAAAAAACCCTTTGAAATCAGCCACAAATTAAAATTTTATAGTGGGGCCTTTTAAAAACTTAGGTTCAGATCCCCCTCTGTAGTGAAGTTTCAATGGGGAAAGTGAAAATACCTAATTTACATCAATGAAAAATTATAAAATCAATACATAGTGTCTGCTTAACTCTCATTTTACTCCCCACTGCACTGCTTGCAAAGAGTAAAACACTTTCAAGATTTCTATAGGACCAATCTAACATCAGTTCCAGAAATTATCTTCACTTACAGGCTGAGTTAGAGAAATATTCATAAGGTCAATATCTTGAAACATCCTGATGTCCTTGGCCAGAAGTCAGGTGAATAAAAATAACAAAAAATTCGCAATTCTGTAGCATTGTAAATGAAAATTTAAAGAATCATTGAACAGTACTAACTGAATAAAATCACTGACACTTAATAAACAAGGGATGTTATTCTTTCTCCCTCCTTTTTTCAAAAAGGCTGAAATGGTATATATGGTTGTTGTTTATAAAAATCTTCTAATTTATTGGCATGATCTAAGTGAGAACTGCAACCATCTTCTGGCTCATTTCAATTTATGAAAGCTCAGAAATATAGAAGAAAGTCCTGAAGCTCACAGCCCCTCTACAAAAGAAATCCCTAGCATGGATGTTAGGCTTCTCTCCCAGCCCTGCTCCTCACAAGCCCACCCATCACAGAACTCTTAGGGGGGAGAAGCAGCATGTTGGGGGCTGCTGAGTCTCTGGGCTGTAACACCAGAAAGATCTGAGTGCAGCATTGTCCCCCTAGGAGCATCCCAGGCTGGGGTATTGCACATCCCAGAGACAACTGAGATAATACAGAAGAAAATCAATTAATGAATTGAGGGTTAGAGTGTGAATACACCAACACACACACCTTGGAGTCACATCATCTCCCTACATCTGGTAATGGGACCTAGGGCTGTGCTCTGGTCAAGCCTGAACCCTACCATGACATCCCAAATCCATGGTACTGCTCCAGAAGCAGTGGCTGCTTTGGCTTGGTAATCTGTCTGCATTGCATGGATATCCTCTCCAGAGCATTCCTCCATTTCACTCCTAAGATAACATACTAGACACTGATGATCATCAGGCAATTTCCCCTTGTTTCCTTTTATTTCTCACACATTTACTATTCATTAATACTTTTCTCAAGTACACACACCTATTTCTGCTCATGTTCCACAGTGAACATGCTCAGTTATCTTTCAGGTGCTGTTGTGGATCTCCAAGACTGCCTCTCCTTTTTCCTATACCACTGACAGGGCCTAAATGAGTTCTAGTCTGGACGAGAGTGTGTAGTTATGGTGACAGGACACTTTTATTATCAGACACTTATTAAAGCTTGTTAAAGGTTTTATGAAGAGAAAAAAATCTGATTTTTATGGGGGCAAGTTAAAGTCTACTGGGGATTAAAGGGATTATGTTGTTCCAGAGGATGTTCAATGCAACTGCCACAGCTTTTGCTAGATGAAGATTTTACCATGATTTCACCATCTTGATCTGGACTGCTTAACTGACACTTAAAGCTGGAGTGTTTCCTCTGGAAGACAAGCTTGGTGACCTTTTAGAAAAAAAACTATTGAAATCAGTTTTTATGGGGAAAGAAAGATTTTGGCCAACAAATAGGTCAGCTGACAAAATTTCTGTCCATGGAGTGTTATCTAAGATAAGTAAAAGCAACACTGTGAGACAAAGGCCAGAGCATGCACCGTGCCAGGCACAGCAGCTTCCTTTATCCCTCTTGCCATGCAGCAGTGCCACATGGTCAGCAGTCAGCACAGGAGACAGATCAAAGTCCTTGTAATCCTGTTAGGAGGCTCTTGATATCGCCTGAGACAAGGGGAAATGAGATTTGTGGATAATCTCAGCTCATCTTAGCTGCAAATGCCTACAAGGAAAACGTGACGGTAACGTGCCACATTTTACACACACAAAAGTCCCCTTGTCTCTTTTTCTTTTCTGGAATAATGTAACTCAGGCAAGTGGAAATACAGTGGTAGTTTCTAGTTCACTGGATTTCTTACAAGTGCAACTGTACAAATAAATGCAGTTTTTCCCCCTGACTGACCCCACTGGTGGGCTGTGCAGAGGTGTGCTACTAAACCAGAAAAACCACAATTCTGTTGGAATTAGAAACCTTTTGGGATGTCAAAATGTAGCAACATATTTGCACTTTGGCTGTTTTCCCTAAAGGTTTACACCAGTGGTTTTAATAAACCTTTCATTTGCAAAGCTGGTGCAGGAGCAACTGAAAAATAAACCCAAAGTGTCCAGAAATGGGCAGGACCATGAAACAGCGCAGCACAAATGAGGTGATGCTGCTTTCTCTTCATTTTATTTCCCCCTGGAGCAAATAAATACAAAGAAAAAAGCACAGGCTGAAAAACCTGAAGGGAAGAGCAGATTCATTAGGCAAGCTCTGATCTCCAGTATGTTCACTGAAAGTTCTGGTTTTTTAAGGAAAGTTGCCTTGTTCTTACATAACCTTCGACAGTTCGCTACAGCAGGGTAAGTGAGGGAACAAGATTAACAGATACGAGATATTTTTACTGCTTCACCCAAAGATTCACAGAATTTTCTGGGAATTTTAACACTTTTTCAAAACAATGTGTGATTTTTCATGTTGCTATCAGTGCTAGGAGAGACTTCTACATAGCCTCCAAGTGATTTGTATTGAGCAGTCTAAGAAAATTATTTAACATCCCTTTTCAAACTAATAAATCTGCTAAAATTATTTTTGATAGGAACCAAAATTCTGTTATTAAATATACATGCAATGTCATTGCATTATCAAAGCGGAAATCATTAGGCTGCTACTCCTACCAACTGTTGTGTGTTACCATGAACTTGGCCATGACAAATGCTTTCTGAGTTAACTTACAGGAAATACATTTGTGTCAATTAGCACAGATTGTGTGATCGAGGAGCAAGATCAGTGAAGCATAATACATGTAAGTCAATATCTGGCCTAAAATATGACATCTGTTTACCTAAGTGCAATATTTTGGCTTCATTTACTGTATCACTTCCTGCTTCCCTCCTTTTACTGGTCATATATTTTAAAAGAGACTGGTGTAAACAAAGCATATAACATAATTTTAAATGAACTTACATTGCAATGCTGTTCTACCAGTAGGATTTGGTTGCCTCCCTACATGAAGATCCACAGCTGATATTTTTACCAACAAGCCCTCCAAACAATCAGTGACTTCAGGTCACAAAAGATCAACCACAGATGCAACAAGCAGAACCATTTCCCCACACTCTGCAGCTCCACCAAAGTAGAAGCTGAAGGTATGATCACATCTTAACAGTCAGAGGAAGCACCAGCTGTGCAAACACATGGCCCAGCCTGCAATAAAATCCTTTTTCCTTTCTACAACAGCTGCAACAAAGTCAGGGCTCCTTGGACACAGAAAATCACTGTAATTTCTCCAGTGGCAGAAAAACAGTGAACAGTCCCATAACAAAGTTAGTTAGTTAGCCTGGGATTCAAGAACATCAGCATTTCAAAGTCTTCTGCCATGCAACAGGCACCAAAATCAGATCTTCAGCCACGTCTCCCTAACTTCACCAGTGGCACTGAAGATCTGAGACTTTCCTGCTCAGCGCTGAAACCTTGAGCAGAGCTTTGCATCCAGCCAGGCCAGCAGGACTCTGTGTGGGAATGGTCTCTGCAGAAGAGAACAGCAAAGCTCATGTGCAAGTCAGCCAGCAATGCTCTCCCATCCTGAGTCCAGGACCAGAGTCTCTGCTCTCACTGCCTTTAGGAGGGTGAGGGCATTTATATGAATCTGAGGGATGAAGGACAAGATAACCTTGAAGATGGGTTATGGGAAAGGAAGAACTTTGCCTCAGAGGAAGGACCATACTCTAAATGATAACATGTGAGTCCCAGATTTCTTCTGCTTTCAAGCCAATTCTCTAACCATGCTACTTTATTTTTTATTCTTCTGTTACCATAACATAAAAAGGGTCTTCCTTTGAGCACACCATTTGAGACATGGGCCTGATTTATGAAGAAGGCATGCTCAGCACTTTGCAGGACAAACAGGGAAAGGATTTAGACATAAACCAAATGGACATACCCCTAACCACCAAAAACTTGAACATTTTAACCACAAAAAGAGTCTGTATATGTAAATGTAAAAAATTTTATTACATAAAGTCCTTGTTTCAAAATATAACTGATAATGTAGCATTAAGCAAATTTACCAATAAATCTCAGTGAAACCATTCTGGTACCAAAGAAATGAGACAAAACAACTTCTACAGCCTACTAAAACACATGGCCTGATATCTGAGAGCAAACCAAGAACTTTTAGCTGTTGAGAAATGAGCTATGCAATCTTTGGAGCCAAACTGATCACAGTGAATAGTAAAAAGATAATAATGTCCACATTTACCAAGCAATCCATTGCTATTTACCCCAGAAATTATTGCACACAAAAAAAATTACTCAAAATAAAACAGCCTGAGAAATCTTGGTGCATGCTGCTATCCCCTTCTCCTGTTCTTTAAGGAATATAATGGAAACCAATACCGAAAAATGAATCCATTGGATTTTTTTATGCTGTTTTTGGAAAAAAAATACAGGAAAAAACCAATTATATAAAGAAAAGAAGTTAAACTCCATTCATTTATCCTTTTCGCTTTTTTCTCTTACTGATAGTATTTTCAGAACTTCTTGAGTTACGCAAAGAGAAGAAAAGGTTACTATTTAGGGGAAGTAAAAACACCAAAGGAAGGGGAAGTAAAAAAAAACCAAAACATGATGTATCTTTATCTTTTTTCTGTCAAAGTATCTCTTTTTCTTTTAATATTCATAATGGCCTCCACCAGGTCAGTTCTAGTCTCAGCATACACCTAATTTCCATTAGCATTAATAATTGACGTGTGCTCACATAAAAAGAGAAATGCACTTTACTTTGTCAAGTCTTAGAAATGGACAACAGATTTAAATGAAGAGAACTTGGAGAGGCTTGGAGACAAGTGAAGTGGTGCATAAAAGACAATAAATGATAAAGAGTAATTAACATACTTGAAAAGATTTCACACCAGCAGTAGAAGACCTAAAAAATCATGCAAATGAATAGAAGAGGACTAAAAAAATCTTTATATAACAATGCATGAAGCAAATATGAAAAAAATGCATCTCATATGAAATTCTTGTATTAAAAAGAAGAAAAAATAGGGTAGAAAACTAAAATATTTACAAGATAAATTATTCTCATGAAGGATGCTAGGGAAAGAAAATGTTGCAACTATCAGACAAAACCAATGGTCAGAATTGCATACTTTTCCAGCCTTGGTAAAATCAAAGTGTTAAATTTCAGTAACATTTAGAGTTTCACACCACAATTGATTAAACCAAGTGTTCCTCTGATTACATTTTCATAAAGATTAGGAATTAGAAACTGAATTCAGATCAGCCAAGATTTTTGAGTTTTCATGAAAGTTTTCCTAAGGAGATTGTGCAAAAGAGTTACGTCAAACTCTTTAACTGAAACACTTTTCATTTCTTTCTTCTATTCAATCCTCAAACAGAAGTATTTCATTTGGGTCAATCAAAACATTTGCACTTCAAGTCTGAAACACTTCATTTAAGTATTGAAGGTGTGGGGGGTTTTCATTATTGTTTTTTACTGTTATTAGCTTCAATTTCAAAGGCAACAGTGGTTCCAAACACTACCCAGGTTTTCTTTTTTGCAAACTTTTTTCAATTTTCCAAAAGTTCACCCACTGTTGAAAAACCAGGATGGCTTTGCCTTTCCTCTGAAACTTGTTAGGCCAAGAAATGTCCATCTGATCAGATTAAAGACAGTCAGAACTTTCACACAGAACATCTCAAAAACATTATAAATATTATAAACCACCCACCAAAATACTGATAGATATTTTTCTACATCATTATAACCCTTCATATCCATTTAAAACAGTAGAAGCAGGCTACAGATTGCATTTTCCCAATGACAAGCTGCACACAAGACTTTCATTCTAAAACCAAGTTTTTGTAAGACCCCTATGCATGTACTGCTCCTTAATCTTTTCCAGGAGGCAGTCAGATTTGGGACTAAAAAGGTAATGAGCCAGACAATAGCACTCTCAAGTACTAAGGATGTACCTTTTAGTAAGTCTAAAAATTCAGTTCAAGTTTCAGAACCTAATATATTCTACTCATCTACTACCTCATCCTGAAAGCACCTAATTTTCTTGTGAACACTAACTGCCTCTATCCATAATCCAAGCCTTGTAGTTTTGACATGGCTGAAACTGTGTTCCTTTCTTATTTATCAGTATCACCACTTTTGACTTCAGAGTCCATATGCTCAGGCAGGATCCAGGAGACAAATAGGAAACTGCAAGAGAACTGAAAATTTCATCTTTCCCTATCCTATAGACATATCAAGACAAGGCTCTCCTCACAAGACCTGTCCTTGTCCCAGGGCAGGGCACTCTCAGGCCTTCCTGCTGGAACTTGGTTACACCCAGTGTTCAGGTGAATTATTAGCTGGAATGTACAACTTACTATAAAACATTTTAGCTACAACTCCCTTTCTTAACAAGTTCAGCATACTTTCCCAACACAAAATTGCAAACACAAGTAAATCCTGTGTGCTCTTGATTCTAGATAAAGGATTGGCATGGGCTCGGACAAAGCCTAGGTTATATTACATTTACACAGAGGAGGAAGGGGTCATAATTAGTCTGCACTATATGCTAAGGAGTGAATGCTTTATGCAGAGTGTGTTCCCTTATCAAAAGGCAACTCCTGTGACAACAGTTTGTCCCTCCTAGCAAGAATATGATACTTAGGCATTTAGAAATAGTTCAAAAGTATCCCTCAACTAGTCCCCAAGAAAAAGAGAGCGAGCTCAGGGAAGTGCAATATTTCCACTACTCAACCACCACCAGAGAAATGCTGTTACAGAATCATTTACCATTAACCAGAAAAACTAGTTCACACAGGACATCCAGGCTTGTCACAAGCCTCTCAACATCATTACAGAGCAGGGATAGGCAGCAAACTGCTGTCCCTAATCATAATGGAAAACTGTTAGATTTTCTTTCACCAGCTCTTGCAGGGTTTGCCAGTGGTATCACACCATTCTTTATGCTGCAGCAGAAAAGAGAAATTGTCTACGTAGATTTGACAGCCTTGTTTCTTCTAACCAAAACAATCAGGAAATGCACTTAAGAAAATTCTCTCTTGTCTTGCAAAAATATGTACCCATACATGGCTTTTCTGCAGCAAAAGAAGTTTTCCTGGTTGCTCAGTGCTGCTCACAGATTACATTTCAGTGATAACTGAAATGACAGCCCTATGCCCCCCTAGAACTTCAATGGACACCATTGTGTCTTTCTTCAGTTTTTCAAAATAGTTTCTCAGTTCCTTCTATGAGAGTTATGCTATTTGTAGCTTTGAATGCAGAGGCATGGGTGATGAAATTTCACCCCCCATAACAGCTCAAATACCAGCAAAGAATTTTACATATACAATATTACCAGCTGGCCAAGTGCACAACACCCTTGCATGCTTTGACTTCACACCAAGACATCAGAAGTCATAAGAACAAGCTGGGTAAAAATCCTCTGATGAACTGAAAACTGATCTTCAGAAAAATTCGATCCAGGTTCTGAATCTAAGGGACAATTACACAGTTAATTTCAGAAAACAGGTGGGGACTCTCCTGTTTCTATGTGTGTTACAGGTCTATTAACACTTCTGAAACAAACCTTAGCAAACACACACCTAACAAACTCCTATATATACACACCTAAAGGTATATATAGTCACTCACTCACCACATCCTTTCTAGCCTGATGTACAACTTTCCAGTCTTCTCTGCATTAAGTGTCACAGATCAAGCTGTTAGCTGGGAACCTATTTAGAACATTCAGAGATTTTCCAGTTATCTCAAAGGAGCTTAGCTGTGCTGCTGCTTTTCCATGGAGACCAAACTCCACAAATCAGGCACAATTCAGAGTATCCTGTCCATACTGCACCCTCCTGTTCAAAGAGCCAACTCTCAGAATGCTGCTTCCTAATTTCTAGAGGCCTTTTCCACACCTTTTTTTCCCTCTAGATGCCTTTTTTACATCATCCTTGGCATTACAGCTACACCTGAGAGTCTCCTCCCTAGTATATAAGCAAAGAAAAATTCATATTAACTTTCACAACACCCATTTATTTCCTGCAGAGCTGGGTACAGTTCTGAGGTCTGACAGTCAGCTTAGAACTATGTATTTGAGAAACTGTCATGTCAAGGGCCCCTGTGCATGTCAGCCACCACAGATGGAAGGGGTAAGCAAAAAGGAGCATCACAATTGATTGAAATATTTAGTTCTGGATGCATAAAGTTACCATGCAGACCAAAACTGCACCCAGCACTCCTCACACAGATGAATTGTGTGCAGGTGCATTCACAAGGCCTGCAAACTGCACAGCACAGTCACCACTGCCTGGGGGGCATCCTGTGCTTGTGCAGAGCTCCCAGTGGAAATCAAGGTAGTAGCAGTTAATTGCTGAGTGTATTTTATAGGAAGCCAGGATGATTTTTCTCTGGCTAACAGATGGTGCACTTTGCTATAACATGGTAGCTAGACTGCCTCAGATCTCACTCCAGTCTCAGGCAGGTGGGTTGGGAAAATGGGGACAGTGAGAGATGTGAGTTTGTATTTGACACAAATGTGCCATTTGTCGGTTTTAGGCATGGCTGTTCCCCAGAGATGATCTACAAACAGTCCAAGGGTCTCCACTTCCAGCTGTCTTCACACACCACATCTTACGATTCTTCTCACAAAACCAGAAATTTACCTTTTATGGACAATTACATTTTTTTTCCCCCATAAAAGTGCTCAAGCATGCATAGAAATATTTTTTCTCACTTGCAGCCTAAATGCATTTATGATCAATCCACATACTTGTTCCTGTGCCAGTGCTGCCTTTTAGATTAAGTAGTTCCTTGTCTCTGGTTCTATGGCAAGCTGCTGTGGTGACTTATTCTCTCATTACAAGGAGGTGGAGAGTACCAAAGATAATTAATACCTTAACACAGAACCAAGCTCTTCTAACATGCATTTAAAATAAGCATTTTCCATTGAACTGTGGAAAGAGAAAACTGAAAATTTCTCAAATCTCAAAATTAAAATTCAATTATTAGCTGTGAAAAGTCATAAAAGAGAGGGAGAGGGAAATGAAGCTGTAAACGAGAGCAATGTATTTTTCAAAAAGTATTTCATTAAATATCTTCAGGCTCAGTTTTCTGCCACTGTGATCTCTGTGCCAATGCTGATTATGGTTCCCGTTTTTCTGTGTTTAAATTCAGAGTTAATTGATTTGGGTTGAGATTTACTCCAAGTACAGTCAGAGACACCCCATGCAAAAAAGCTACAGGGTGGACCAACCCAATCATCACAGCCAAATTCTCAACACATTGCCTGTTTGGTCATCTCACAAGATGTGAACCAGATGAGGACTGGCTCTGGATAAGTGATGATGATGTTCTGAGGCTGGTTCCAGCTCTGGTATCAATCCCCAGCTCCAGTAACCACCGAGGAGCTCTGCAGCAGACCTGCTCCAAGTTCAGTTCATGGAATATGGATTTCATCCCCCCATCTCCTTCCTTACAACATTTAAAGAGAAGTGTAGTCTCACTGTGTGGTAATCTTTTCTTCCTGCCATGCCATTAATGTTATCCTGGATTAACTGCTCAGGAACTTGTTCACTATTTTGACAGTACAAGTGCCACCTCCTAATGAATACAGACATCTCTGTACAGTGATATAATGCATCACCTGTATGTACTGAATTTCATCCGGTTTTCCTTAAATAACTAGAAGTTACCTAAATAAATCCAATTAGTTGATTTGTTCTGCTAAGGCTAATTAATTTATTGCTACTTAGAGAAAGAAGTTAAAGTCTTTTTGAAATCTCAGATCATAGACATTTCAGCTCCTCACAGTGGCAGATGGCAGTTGACATAAATAGTAAATATTTCTAGTGCAGGAAAGATTTTTCACAGGACAAGTACCTCGAGATCCCATGCAAATTGCTAGGCCTAATATACCTCATCAAAGTGAGCAAATAAATGGGATAAATATTGAGAAGACATGTCAGAACCAAACTTCAGTGTATGAAGGTCAGAATATGGAATTTTAGAGCATGAAAGAACTAAGTTTCTTCCCTTGCCTTTTCCTCAAGAGTCTACTTATAGTACTTTTAAAATTACTTGAATAAAATCCATTCTTACTCAAACTTTGCATTTTAATGGAACTTTATATTTGCATTTCCTTATACAGCAATACTGAAAAAAATTATCAAGTGTACATCACCAAACTTGATTTATACTCTGGTAACTACTGAATAATGTTTGGACAAAACAATACTGTGGCCTAAGTGAGATTGGCCTTTATGTTCACTGTGCAGTCTAAAGTACAACTTGCCCACTAAAAAAAAGACAAAGAAGGTTTGAAAACCCTATTTGAACACGTAATTCTGCGCTGACACACAGTGTTGTACCTGCAGTGGACACTGTATCTACCTGTAGAAATCTTGTGAGCCCTCAGCCTCTTTGGGAGGTCACAGTCAAGGAGCAGAAAAATGAGGACACAATAAAGGCAACTGATCAAACATGGCATGGAAAGAGGTCAACTGAAAACTTAAATCAACAGTGTAACAAAATATCTCACCACTGAATGTTTCACTTTCTTAGAGCAATCAGCAAGAGAGAACTAAAATACCCAAGAAGCGCTCTATCATCTTAGTCCTCCAGTTTACAGCTGAAGTCACATTCACAATACATTCTCCCAGTACATGAAGAGTTCAAACCAAAAGCTATAGCAGAACAGCACATTGCAAACTGATGGGAAGTGCAGCCAAGTTTCCAGGTTCACCAGAAAGTACTGGAGAGCAGCTCTGGCTCTGCACTGCCAGGAGAATGTGGGGGTCAGAGCAGGAAGTTGAAGACTTTCCCACTGCCCAGCCTGCAGAGGATGTTTGCATCTGAGCTGTACCTCAAAAGCCAGCAGACTTGCACCTCAAGAAGGCAACTTTAATGCAGAAGCATGTTGTATGTGTTTTTCTGGTTTAAGCTTGTGTAAAAAGAGCCTGGAACACCAGCTTTTAGATAGTTAAAGGTGAGGAAGAGAAATCCCACCTTCGGAACCTTCTAAAGGCTTCATTTGCAGCAACACTGCATCACAGGTTCATGGGTTTTATCCATTTACTTATTAACATTTCATTCTCCCCTAGACATACTGACTATGATAAAATTGCATTCTAAGCCTCACTTAACTGAGATCAAGCATATCATGAACAGCATGACCTAAGAAATGCTGTTGCTTAATATCGAGAACCACTTTTCATGGCCCTTGAACACCAGGAGCAGTTTTTCTTGCATTGGATCAAGCATACTTTGATGGACATGAGGGGTTTGATGTTATTGGGGATTTTTGGTGTCAGAGTATTTTGTTGGTTTCTTCACAATCTATGCACAGCTTGAAACTCTATTTGTTTTAGTGCACTGCAATGCTCAAAGAAAATTCAATGGAAAAAATTCTTACAGGCTTTCAAGGCTTGTGTTTCAGATGCACCTGTTCACATGAATTGCTCCAGAAACAGAGTAGGGAAAGAACAAGAAATAGAAAAGTCATTTGCAGAATTCTAATTCACCTATGAGGATGTTCCTATTAATCAGCTTTCATATTGTTCCCATTGACCTTTTCCTTCCTGTCATACTATTATTACCCTCCTGCTGGTTTTAAATCTTCCTTCCTGCATCACTGAATAAGAAGAAAGTAAGTTAGTTTAGAATAGTCCCTGATCCCAAGTACATGCGAGACAAGTGCTGACTAATGATTAATTTTCTCTGAATCATGTTAACATTACTGTCCAGATCTCATCACTTCAAACATAAATAAAAATACTGGAGTGTAAAGTCAGGACTTTTGCAATAGCTTTTGGTTTCTTAAACGAAAGTAGCACATGCTTCCCTTTCCATCAGTGCCATAAGGGTGTTTCCTGGCAGATCTGTCAACAAGACTACAGATTATTCCTATTAATATGAACTTGAGTAAGTTCTGAAAGCCAAAACAAAAATATCCTGCTAAGAGGGAAGGGATAATTTTTATTTCCTCTAGCTTTACACTGTGTTTGACTGTGGAAGGAAATTTTTTTTTCCAGCATCAGGTGCTGATATATCCCTGAACAGGACCAGCAATTATTTTTTCTGGGGATACTTGTAAAGACTAAGCTGGAGATTACACTCAGGATTTCTTTCATGTCCTGCTGGACTACACTTACAACTTTACATTAAAAGTTTTCAGCATATGAACCATTTTTTCTTTGCAGAGGTGAGCAAAATATGTCTTCTAAAAGTGATAAACTCTTACATTTAACTCACAACAGAGCTTAAGAGGTTAAGGTTGTGACTAGAATTGGATGGACTATTTCCAGTGCCTCAAGTCCCTTGGAGGTACAAGACCTCAAAAAATCTAGTAAAAAAGGAGTTTAGCTTTAATAATTCTACCTTCTATTACTTTAATGAATTGGCTGATTTTGTCTGGGTCTTCTTCCTTCCCTAGTTTTGTAACCAGATGTACAGCAGTCTAATTAGGAAATGCAACAAATAAAATAGAAAGAAGAATGAATAATCTTGGCTTAAAGACCACATAGACCTCTCTTCCATGGGGTCCATTTTCATGCAGAAAAAATCAGCAGACTAGAAGGTATTATTGTTTTTAAGATTATATTGTGTTTTAAATGGGCATCAGTGACAGAATAATGGACGAGCAATTATGAGGGAAAGAGCCAGCATGGGATCTTCAGATTCCAAATAAACTTGAAAAAACCTCAGAGTTTCAACAATGCAATGAGATTAAGTTGCCATTCCCATTATTTCCTAATGGTCACATTTCTAACAACAGACTTGGAAGCCCAAGCGTGACAAACATTTTTCCCTGAGCAAATGTACTTCAGACAGCCTCAGCTAATTAGACTGAGCAGGATAAACTGCATATTGATAACCTGTGTGTTTCTGAGCTCTCTGAACCATGTGCAGAGTGCTGTAGCTGGATGGATATTTGGGGGCTGCGACTTGACTAAACCTGCTGCAAAAGCATTTGATTTTAAGCAAACTCAATACAAATGCTTGCCTCCCAAATCTGGATCTGAAGTGCATCTGTTCCTCACACTGGTCTTTTCTTCATCACTTGCCAGCCTCTCTGACACGAGCTCAAGTGCTGATCCCATGCCAGGGCACTGAGTGGCTGCAGCACAAAGCCTGTGCCAGAACTCCCACACCAGACTGGCACCGTCTGTGCTCAGGCTTTTCCTGATTTCTCAATTACATTATCCCAGTGAGCACACACTACCCTGTCCTATGGAGAGTCACCATTCCAAGGGGTGTCTCTAAAATAAAAGTATAAGAAGGTTAGAGAGGTGATCAATTACAGTTTCCAGAGTTATGTTGCCTGAATGCAAATAGCTAAAATATTACTAAAACCCCTAACATTTTACATCAGAGGTGTAAGTCTGTGTGACTGCAGTCCAGCTACAATGATGTGTCAAGGTGTGTATGTGAAGGGCTAGAACTGACAGTAGCAATCAATGCCTCCGTGTCAGTTGTCACCCATTACCTTTCAGACCCTAGTCCAAAATTCAATCAAGTCTGCTGCACAGCGCATCTGCAATCCTTAAACTGTGCATGGAAGAAGTGAGAAAATGACAAAATAATCCCCTGCACTAATTAGGATACAACTGTTCCTTTCAAAAGCTGATGCACTTGACTCTAGACTATAAAGGAAACAATTGTCTTTTACCAGGATCCCCAGACTGAAGATTTGCCCTTGGGTGCTAACATCAGTCCTTACAGATCACTTATGAGAAAACTGTGGCCCTACTTAAACACAGTCTTCTGCCTTTGGAAGAAGTCATGCCTTCTTTATTCAGAACCTTCTTCCTACCACTGACTTCTGCCATTGGATTCAGTCAAGGAGGGAGAAATCCGTATTTACTACCTCACAACAGAGTGCTGAGGCCAACAGGTTTTAAGTGAAGATACACATGCAGAGGCACATGCATTGAAGATCCCGTACAATGAAGATGGATCACAGTGTTGAAAGTTGTGACTCCTGAGTCAGACTGGGGCAGTTCTGGGCAAGCAAAACAGCAAGTTCAGAATATTAGAAATGTTAACATCTCCCTTACTATCTCTATTATTAAGAGACCTTGATGATTATCAGACATCTTCCTCATAACCCCAGTAATGCCATCAGGCAGAAAACACATGTGAATCCCAAATTGATACACACTGCATATCATTCTTGAACTTCAGGGCTGCTGTTGTTAAACACCCACATCTCTGTTTAGTCACTGAAGTAACAGATATGTTAAGTACCAGTTCATTTGGAGATCCCATTACATTTGCTGTGAACTGACACTGCTGCTTACCTCTGAAAATCAGATTACTTGGTTAGACTCAGACCTTGCGAATTAGCTGTGCAGATTTCAAAACACTGCTCATCATGCGTCTCATCAGGTTCAGTCTTATTCCCACTGAGTTTCATGATAAATGGCTCAGAATCAATTAACTCCATGATCCTGAACAACTGATGATATACCAGATCTTTTTAATCCTGTTATTTGATAGAGAAACCTCTTACACAAACAAAGAACACTATCACATACAACAGAGCATGGCTGTGCATCTCTAGTTGCTCCTTAGTATTTAGCTTGTTAAACCTCAAAAGTCTTCATCCAGTTCAGAAACATGTACAATCCAATTATATGGACTCATCCAGGAACACTTCAGTGAAAAACTGCACCTTACATGGGAACCATTTTTCAAAAAGCTACCACTTTGCATTTCATACAAAAATAAATGTGTTGATAGACATGTGTTTGTATATTTTAATGAATATATGCATATAACCATATGTGCTTATATGTGAACAAAAACATAAATATATCAACCATAAGATAATACCTCCAGAAATCTGACTACATATTATGCTGCTAAAAACACAGGGAAGCCCTTCTGATAGCAGCCACGGTACAATTTTTTTCATGTGACACCTCTACAAAACCAGTCATGCTGTACCAGTGGTAACTTAATAGCAGTCAGATTCCAAATAAAATATAGCCATTTAAAAATATCATGAAATACAAGCATACTTTTCAAACTGAAAAAGCCACCTTGTCTAAAAGATATATGTAAAAACATGTTCTAGACAAGGCCTTTTGATAAAGAAAATCTCACATTGACCAGAAGTAACTACTGCTTTTTTTAACTCTGCCTTTAGTAGCTTTTCTCTGCACCCTTCAGCTGTTGTACCTGGTTTACACCACACGTCTCAGGCACAGGTGAAGGCAGCCCCACTTCTGACTCTGGGAGAGTGAAATAAATTTGAAAATATTCTTTTTAATCAGCTATTGATCAGGACCAGGAACTTGAGTTCACCTGTATATCTGGTACCACAAAAACATTAACACAGAAGTATTTTCAGCTTCAGCTAAATTGCAGAACTCTCAGCCACTGTCTGTTTTTCCAAGTACTTCATATTCCTTTCTTAAACCTTCTAGCTGTGAAAAAGGTAGCGAATAAACACTTCTAGTGATAGAAAAATATTCTTTTCTGCAACATGTATATGAAAAAAATGTGTCTGCAATCATGTGCTTCTCTGTGTATCTGTATGCGACTGGGGCTCTGGTCAAGGAGGAAGCATTTGGCAATACCCAAACATTTTCCATAGACTTCCAGAAAAGAAAACAACTCATTTTCAGCGTGCATGTTCCTAGGGGTGGCAGGTACAATCCCAAAGTCGTGGGGCTCAAGCTCAGTAACAAATCCTGGCTCAAGTCACAGGGCTGTGTAAGCTGAGCACTACAATCTGATTTAGATACACACATTATCACCCAGGTGCAACCCACACCCAGCTGATGCAGCCACATTTTGAGAGGCACACACTGAGGCATTTCTGAGTCTCAATATGAATTTCCTGGTGTCCATTAACCTACCCATTCCCTCTCTACACCACATCCCTGTTTCTTTGCCTTTGGCAGGGGTGCTCATTCAGCTTGGTTTATAATTTATAACAGTTTATAACACAGGGAGCTCTTTGGTGCAGTTTGGCACATCCACGTAAGCACCTACAGGGCACAATCCCCTGACTAGTGACAACTGAAAAACTCCTGCTGCCTAAAGCAAACCTGGATCCCACCTCCACCTTCAAGGAAGAACCTGTGTGACCACCATAAGATGGAGGCTTTCTCACCAGACTCTAACACCTGCTTTTGATAAAAATGGTAACTCAACACATTTTTCAAATAATAGATTTTTTATTAAAGTCTTCCATCATTTCCTCAAAGTGTGTGTTTGCATACTATGCATCATGAACAGGAAAACCCTTTGGTGAGGATACAGACACATAAGAAATCCCCAAAAAGTGAAATTAGATGACTAAACTAAATTACCAAGAAGCAAAACACTACAGATAAATGTGACTAAAGCCAGGTCTAAGCACACTGGAGGCAGCTGTGGTGCCTCCTGCTCAGCCTATCCTGCTTCCAGGAGGAATTGCAACCTTTCCCAACCATGCAGGAAATAACACCTGAATTCTAGTCCAGGAGCAAACCTGCAGCATGATGACATTCTAGCCATCAAATTTTGTTCATTTCAGTCGGCCCTAAAGTCCTCTCAGAGCTTTTTGTTTGCATTTAATCACTTCCATTCATTGCTATTTTCATAATAAGGAAAAGTTGGGATTGCTGGCACAGTCCATAGCAGTTTCTCTGGGCTTGGCACATCAATGTAAACAACTTTTTGTTGTTCATTATTTACAGAGAAAATTTTACTCCAAGTGCCACAAAGTCACTCTAGGTTTTGCTTGTCACCATGCCACAGTCAAGGTTTCTGAGGCTCATCAACACCTAGCACAGAGCAGACTTAAAATTTATTACACACGTATCAATAGTAGTCCCTGAATATTTGAAACATTAAAGAGCATATTGAAGCCTGGGGGTTTTGTTTGTTGATTTGGGGGGCCAGGGGGGAGAAGGGGGCAGGGTATTTATTGGCTTGTGAGGAGTTTTTTTGTTTGTTTGTTTGTTTGTTTAGGGTTTTTTAAGACAGTGTATCACTTATTTTTACTGTAAAGGGCATATGGCAAATCTTCAGATACCAATATAAGAAAAAGATTATTCCAAGATGACTACTGTGGTTATTTTGGCAGATAGTATACTGCAAAAAATAGCTTTTAAATGCAAACTCAATTTAGCAAATTTTTCCAACTGTAAAAAAGGGAATACAAAATAAACCATTTAGGCTTTTTGTTTCAAATGACCTTTCTAACAAAAAAAAAAAAAAAATTAAAAGGGCAAAGCAATAGGAAGATGGAATGAAACATTTAGTTTCATGGCAAATGAAATGTTTCAAGTCAGTCCAGAAACATTTCCAGGCCAGAAACCAAACAAATATCCTGTAATTCCATAAAACTTATGAATAATACCAAAATAGGTATGGGTCATAAATATTAATAAATTTCTAAAATGTGACACCATATTATCCTGCATCCATTATCTTGATTTACAAACTGTAAACCTGCACTTGTGTTCTATCCAGATTGTAATTTGGCTCAAGTCTAAGGCAACTTTCCACTGAAGTATTTGAAAAGTGCATTATAGCATAACACAAAAAGGAAAGAGCCAAGCCTGAGTTTCAGGAAATTATTTTTAAACCAAAATAAGACTAATGGTTTATGATGGCCTAAATGACAATTCTGACTCTGACTGCTTGTTATTGCTTTAACTCTGGACTACTAGTGAGAAGTGTTACTACTACCAGCTATTCATAAAGCAAAATACTCCTAATATTTAGTCCCAGACG
Source organism: Illadopsis cleaveri (assembly GCA_013399915.1). Taxonomy (NCBI): domain Eukaryota; kingdom Metazoa; phylum Chordata; class Aves; order Passeriformes; family Timaliidae; genus Illadopsis; species Illadopsis cleaveri. Next base: position 31,414 of record VXBB01009707.1, read on the forward strand.
CTATCACTGCATTCAGAAAAGCTGTGACCATGGAAGAGTATGAAACAGTATCAAATCCACTCAAAACCTACGTACTGCTGTCCAATACAAAGAGATGAAACATTCTGAGAACCTTTCAGGGAAAGCACCAAGATGCCAGTAGTGGCTGGAAGACCCTGGAGCAAGAGAGGGACTGATTGGAGGCACAGGATAGAGCATGGACTGCTGGGAGCTGTAAACATAGGAGGAAACCTCTCACCCTGTGCCTCAGAGAAGGGAGCCTTTATTTCACAGTATTGAAAAAGCAAGCTCCTATGATAACAGAAAAAGAAAGAAAAGAACATATATAAAGAGTTCTGGTTCAGCAATCCTTAGCTAAATTACAGAGTCGTAGAATTTTAGGTTGGAAAAGACATTAAGATCAAGTCCATCTGTTAACCCAGCACTGCCAAGTCCACCACTAAAGCATATCCCCAAGCACCACATCCATGGACAGCGTATTCTGATGCCTGATCACATTTCAGTGAAGAAATTTTTAATAATATCCAATCTAAACCTCCCTTGGTGCAACTTAAGGCCATTTCCTCTTGTCCTATCATTTGTTACCGGGGAGAAGAGTCTAACTCCCACCTGCCTCCTTCCAGGGAGTTGTAGAGAGCAATAGGGTCCCCTCCTAGCACAAGTCCTTTTCTCTAGACTAAAATACCCCCAGTTCCCTCAGCTGCTCCTCACCAGACCCCTCCACAACTCCCTTCCCAGCACCTCAATGTCCTTCTTGTGCTGTGAGGCTCTGAACTGGACACAGGATTTGAGGTGTGGCCTCACCAGTGCCCAGGACAGGGGGACAGTCACTGCCCTGACCCCGCTGCCCACACTTTGGCTGCTGCAGGCCAGGATGCCATTGGCCTTCTTGACTAACATTAGCTAATAGGCCAATACAGAGCTGGCAAAGAGACAAATGCTTCTAGAAAATCCAGCCTCCATTCACGTGCAAGCTCCAGTGGCACAAGAGAAGTTACTATAAGGATGGCATAAGACAAAAAGGAGCTTAACGCAAAGAAAATGCTGTTAGTAAACAAACGAACTATCTAGGGAAGAGCAGTTTGGACTTCACTGCAATAAATTGTGATACACTAGTATGAAGCTGATGCTAGAAGAACTCCAGACCTATGCAATGCTGATTACTTTAAAAAGTATGGAAAAGAAAAACCTTTAATTATAAAAACTGTAACAACATACCATAAGCATATTTCAAGTGTATCATACATGGCAGGAGGAAATGTAGACTTGAAAGACTGAAATCTGTGAATAAAATTTCACCTCAGAACCACTATAAAACTATTCAGGGAAGGTGAAATCCTACCTGGGTGTTCTCAAATCCACCACCCACTTCCCAAGGATAGAGTGAATCCTTCCCTCTGACTCAGCTCAGAGTATGAGATTGCTGACTCTCCAGTTTGTCTCTGTAGTAGAATAAGGTAAGCAAGGGTTTCACCTGCAGTCTTCCTTCTAGAAAATTTTCAGATCCCTGTCACATTTATCCAAACCTACCCTAATGCTCAGGCAGAGCTGCTGTGATACTTATTTCCATATGAGAAGGGAGTAGAAGCTCTCATTTCATGTCTCTCCTAGCTACATCCAAAGCAGTTGGATCAGCAAGTGTTGGATCCACCTTGCTGAAAACATCAGCTGTTTTTTCAGAAAACAAACTTCATTCTCCAAAATAAATTTTGCCCTGTAAGATGCTATAGTGCACACATTTGGTGCCACTGGATCATTGCTGAAGAGATTTGTAAGAAACTCTGCCCTAACACAGCAATCTGATCTTGCCCCTGAAAAGCTCAGTAAAGATAAAAAAAGCAAAATTCAAATGGTTTGGTCTTTTTCATGAGACAAGTCCATAATAGCTCTGCCTGTCTGGGAATGAGGAGACCAAGGAAAACAAACACCACAGGTAGCCTGGAAACTGAGGAGCCTCAGGGGAGCTGCTGAGGTGGAGTGTTACCTGACAAGGCAGCAGGAGAGCTCAGGGGCTGGAAGCACATACCAAAAAAGATGGGAAACAATTGAACTGGATTCTGGGCAGCCACTGAGAGTGTGGAGTAATGGGAACCTCAGAAGGTTATCTAGCTTGGAATGGCAAACAGCAGCAAAACAGAGCTATGGCAACAGATCCTAAGGGCTGAGCTAGGGGCTCACCAGGAATGTCACACTGGAGGACACACATAGTCCAACCGAGAAGCAGCTTTGTCCAAAATGAGTTATTGCATACAGGGGGCTAGAAGGACTCTGTGGGTTCTACCAGTGAAATCCAGGTTCACAGTTTCACTCCCATCTCTTAGGGCATGTCTACATTGTGTATTTGGCCTGAAGCCTGAGCTCAGGGGCTTTGGCCTGGCCAGTCTCCTTACTGATTGCTGCTAGAGTCCAAATGAGCACCCAACCAGCATGTCTCCCTGCTGAGAAAAGGCAACTGAGAGCCCAGAGGCAGAAAAGGGAAACTTCTTAACCTGCTTCGCAGCTGGGTCTGGAGCCCAGGAGTGTGAGTGCTCCTCCTCTGCTCCAGAGCAGTCAGTAAGAGATAGCCCAAACCCCTGTGGCCCATGGCAGGGCAGGGGGAGTGCTTTCCCTCCACTGCCTAAGAGCTAAGAGGCACCGAGGAGCTGGGCTGGGCCACCTCTCAGCTGCTGCTTTCTGTTATTTATGCAGATTCCTGTGTTGACATTGCATCAAAGCATCTGAGCACACCTCAAGTCCAGAAAAGCTGGATCTTTGCTTCTCTGAAGAGAAACCTCAGTTCACTGACCAGGCTGAGGTCAATGACACTATTTATTTAACAGTGTGGATGGTGGGTAAATGGCGACATAAACATTGATTCAGGCCCAAGTCAAACACAGAATGCAAACCTGGCCTGAGTGGGGCCCAGCCTACCAGCTATTTTACTCTGCCAAGAAAGCAGAGCAGAAATTAAAGAGGGATGAACTGACAGTGGAAAAGCACAGCTAAACAAAAGGACATGTCTACAACACACCATTACTGCCCCCAAGTACTACTGGAGGTAGTACTGAGGCAGCCTACAAATCCCCTCAAATCATGAAACACTGGTTGGGTGCAGGGATCCCATTCATGTCAGGATATAGCACAGCTGGATTTGCATTGACTGGTTCCACAAACTATTTAATAGGGAATGGTACCCAGCACCAAAACTGCAGATCTTACAGCCTTCCAAAACAAACTTCTCCAGCTTCTTGTTTCATTTGCCTTACACCTTTTGATGTGCTACCAAACAAGTTAGCAGGCAAGAATGTTCCCAATAAAAAAAGAACAATAATTAAATGTTGGAAGAACACTGATTCAAAGCAAATGTCAGATTAGTGATCATAACCATTAAAAAAAAATCAACCTGAAAATAACCACACAACAACATCAAAACCAGAACTGCAAGGAACATACTGTTACAAAAGGGGGTTGATAAGTAACATGCTAATTTGATTCTGATCAAAATGCAACTTATTTCAGTCTTTAAACGTTGTGATGAACTGTGTGTTGGGTACTCATGAAGAATAACTCAGTGAATAACAGTAAAATAACAAGCCAATTTCAGAAAATCATTATGTTTGTACAGGATTAATGAATAGGAAAAAAAAGGGTTTTTTAGAAATTATTCACTCAAATCCAGCAATAATAATTAATTACAAAATTAGCAAGCATGTGACAATAGACTGATTAGTTTATAGTGTGTCTACTGTGAAATACAATTAATTAAGAAAAGACAAATAGCCAAATTACACAATGAAATTAGATTTTGTCTTTTAATTGTAAGTAATTGTATCATCACCTGTCTGTCCAGCCAGTATCTAAACCAATCACTGGCCTGCAAAAGAAGAGACAACACTTCAGCTAAAAAGTGTATAGAAAATAGAAATCCTAATCACAAAACCCACAAACAGTGCATGTCAGACTCTACTAACTTAGAGGTCTTTTCCAACATTAACAATTCTATATGGCATCTTCAATGGCCCCAGTGACTGTTACAGACATTATGGATCAATAGCATTTTAAAAATAAGAACAAAAATCCTATAGCTGAGGCCAGCAACTGTGTTAAGAATTCCTACCCCCAGAGCAGACTGCAAGGAAGGATGACAGTTAAAAGACCTGTATCTGGTAGAAATTTGGTCAGCTGTCATAAGCCAATGTGCCATTTATCACACCTCATACCTACTGAGCTGATTAACAGGAACTAAGTTATACCATGATGGTTTCCCTTGCCAGACTGGCTCTTATTTAAGACTGATCCTCTACTCAGTGAAAACTTTCTCTGCAGGTGAAGGACAAAGGGAAAAAGCAAACAGTACCTTTGACATCAGAACTACTAAAAACAGGCTCCTGCAAACTCTGGCAGAAGATTTTTCACAGTTTGGGGCACTTATAAAGTACTCCTTCCAGTGAAGGAGTACCAGTGCCAAATGCCAAGTAACGTCTGAACTCAGCATGTAGCCTTCTGCATTGGTAGAAAACATACGGGACAGAATTATGGGATCTCTTTTATAAATACTCTTCTCATTTATTACTCAAAGTTTGGAGAGAATTTTTTTCTGATAACTCATCCCTGTGAAACTGAAATTAACCACCAAGTACAATCATGCAAGCCATATTTCCTTAGGAAATCAGATGACAAAGAAGTGTCTTGATTCACCTGCTTCCGAAATTCTCGCTCCATTTATGTGTGTCAGGCTTCTCAGTTCATTCCTGCCAACAAAGGCATAGGAATATTCACCTCAAAACCAAGGGCTTGGGGTTCTGATCACATCAGAAACTTCAGAGTCTCATTAACACCAATGAAAACACAGCACTGTGAAACAAAGCAAATATTAGAAATTATAGCACTAAAAGCTCCTCTACTAAAATATCCCAATATATTTCTGGATTGGTGCCATGACTACATTGCAAATTCACAACTATTTTAGATTTGTGCCTTTTTTTTTTTCTTCAAGGCTATCAACTCAGTAGTTTTTCTTAGGGATTTGTTCTTTTTTTTTTTTTTAATGTATTTTCCTTTATACAAATGTTGGATATCTCAGTTTTGTTTACACATTCAGTGCTCAGATGATTTGTTCCAATGGTGCCGGTAATCTGCGAAACTGAAATACGTGACAGAAAAGCTCATGCAAAAGCCATTCAGAAATAAATCTGAGAACTGGAATCAAGGCAAGGGATGATGACACATTTGTATCCATGCTACACAAACACAGAAAGCTTTGGTGGTCTTCAGTTCATCAGCTCCCACGTGTACAAATGGGGGAACCAGTTTATATAGTCTATATAAACTATAAGTTATAGTCTAACCTCACCCATTTGTCCCAGAAGCCTCTATAGATCAAAGGGCATCCAAAGTCAGAAAGCAGAAAGACTAAAGATATTGAGAGTTTCTACAACAGCACTAGAACAGCTGGTACAACGAGCTACTACATCTCAAATTATCACAGAAAACAAATTACTGCCTCCTTTTCCGTGTTTACAGAGGGAGGAAGATGGGGAATAAAATCAAACTCAATCAAAGAAATGTTCATTAATAAAAACAAACATGCAAAAATATAAAAAGCTCAGAGATTGATTCTGTCATGAGTTGGCTTTCTGGAAAGCTATGGCCTTCAAAATCACCATACTTCTGAAATGAGATCACACTGAAATACTCCCTAAACTCCAAATATACAGGTATTGTGATTTTCACCTTAAACACCATTAAAATGAGAAATGGGTCACGTTAGGCGCTGATCAATGGACAGGACATCAATGAAATAGTGCAGCTCATTTTTCTGTTTGACACTGAGAGTCTTGTGATAAGTATGTAGGAGACAGCATGCACTCTATCAATATTATGTGATGTTGATGATCCTCCTTTGATAAATGCATGAACTGTGAGATTTGTGTATTTCCATAGCAACTTTAAGTCTTTGTTTATCTAGTAAAGGAAAGTACCATCAGTAATATCACTGATAGGCCAACTTTATTTACTTGCATGTAGGAAGAAAGAGGTATGGAGAGAGAGTGATAAATATGAAGGTTGTCATACTTGAGATACATATTGTTTCAGTACTGTAAATTGCTTTCTAACTATTTAAGTACAAGTTACATGCTGTTGCATTCAACTTATAAGTCCCATCCATTTGCTGATGTAAAAGTTAAAGATGTGTAACTTTTCCTCCATCTTGATTTGCTTATATACATTCAAATACAGCTTCAAGAGTCAAAACCCTAAGTGCTTAAGAAAAAAAGGATTATGATATCATTAGCTGCATCCCAGCTCCCTGAAAACCCCTCCTGTCATGATCCATTAACTGCAGCACTGAAGATACAGATTACTGGCTTCACTGTACACTGTGCTAAAGGTAAATAAACATTATCTACAAAGGAAGGTGCAAGCTTTTTGAGATTCAGAATGAGTGAAATATGAATCATCAGGAATAGGAAAGCATTCAGTGTCTGTTTTAGCAAGGTCTAATTTTTACTCAGAGTGAATGTTGAATAAACAAGCCAGTTACAGTAAGCACATAATGGTGCAATGGGTCTGGAGTGACTGGGACCATGGACATTCGTGGCCTGGGTACTAAAGTGGATTGTGCCCAACAGTAAAAGCTTCCCTCTTGCCACGTACCGCTGTTGCTGCCTTTGGCTGCCTGGAAAGGAATGCCTTGCCATAAGCAAAGCAATGTCTTTAGCAGCTGAAATGTTCCAGAATTTATCATTCCTGCTGCAGTAACATCCTGCATGTGTACATTTCTTCTGGTGATTTTTTCCTGCACAAAGGATCTCAGCAAATCTAAACGATTTTCTGTGTGATATGATGAGCATGTTCATATTATTCCATGAAGAGTACTGTCTCCTGCCTGCTAAAGGATCCACACACCTGGTATATATTTTTTGTAATATTTTCTACAGTTTGCCATATGAGCAGTTGTCAGCCTGGAGTAAAATATGTTTCCTGCCAAATTTTCTGTTCTGCTCCACATCTCACTTGTTTATGAACTTGATTTGTTATGGGTAGACTCCTCAAGGATATGCACTATGTCTCTTTTTAATTTATTTTTCAGCAAATGTAATAAAATTTTTTGAATACTTGAAAAAGTCAAATAGGGCCAAGTTGTTCAATGGTTTTCACTGGCATCATTCTGCCAGGCTTAACAGAATAGTGATGATTTAAATCAGCTGTTAACTTAGTCCATAAAAGAACTGAACAGCAGGTGAAAGTATTAATTACTCATTGTGAAAAATTAAAACAAAGTTCAGGAGCTCAAATTCTGTCCTTTAAAACCAATGAAAAGGAAAGCATGCTTTAGGTACATTTTATGAGTAATGACTTAGCTGACTGGGGTAGTACATGCACCATTGTGGATGATCACAAAACCATATTATCTCAGGAAAAGGAAATCAGCACAATCTCCCAATGTCTCTGTGGCTTAAGAGATGGAAGGAGCACACTAGAGTAAACAGCCTCTGCTTTGGTGGAATCCCCACATTTCAGTTCACGGTTTAAATGGTATTTTTTGTATTCTGCAAATTATTTTCTGTATTTTTGTGCAAAAATGCTCAAATTGATTTTGGAGTGACAGATGTAAGTACATCTACTTACTTCCTATGTAAGTACATCTACTTACTTCCTATGTAAGTACACAAAATATCTGGAGGAAAGTAAGAGTCATTATTTCTCTCTGAACTAAGGAATATGAAGCAGGAGAGTTCTGAAAACAGGGGAGGAAAGAGAGTGCTGATCCTCAACCTCCCTGTACCAAAATAGGTTCGAGCCTGCTGGACAGAGCAGCTGAGCCAACACACTTTGAACCCTCTTGGGATCCAATTTCACAGTTTGCAACGCAGGGCAAGGGCTCCATCCAGGACAGATTTACACGGAAAACTAAACGGGTGATCTCCTTACCAGCACTTTCCTCTCTTGCCACTGGAGCTTGCAGCAGCTGTGCCCTTTGTTTCCCCTCACATGTCACTGAGGATGCATCTTTCCCATTGCAGTTACAATTGCAGGGGAGGATTTACAGATCCACTCTGGTTTGTGCAGGGCCTTCAGTTTGCTGAATTTCCAGCAGGCAGGTGAGCTGGGCTCTTGCACATCACTGGATGTTTCACTCCTGTCCAAGGTGCAAGCACCAGACAAATTTCTGGTACCTGGCAGCAGCAGAGCTCAGTGTGGTGGCATAGCAGAACAGTGAGTGTCAGAGATGCCTCTGAACATCAGACAGAAAGCAGAGTTATGCACCTCCCTGATGCACTGGAACTAGCATGGAGGTTGGAGAATTGCATTTTGTGGTTTAGAAACTTAAATTGGTGTTCAAAGGGATGCATCCGCTTCAAGCTAGTGGAAACTTAGGCCCTGACTTTGTGAAATAGTCCCAAACAAACCAGAAGTGACCTATCCACTATACTACACTTATTCTACCTGAGCCACTTTGCATCTTATCCCAAAAAGAACTCACACCCATCTATTTTTCCTGGCAGGCAGGCATCTTTACCACCAGGCTATAACTGTTTGTTGTGTCTCTTCCACCTCCTTTTCCTGAAGATGCTGTGTAAGCATTTCCTCCCACCACTCAGGCTAAGTTAGAGACATCATGTTCTGTGACAGAGAGGCAAAGTATCTTGCTGTGTTCCCAAAATCTTTGCTCCAATCTCTGCTAAACGTTTGCTCACCTGAAAGACTAATCCCAATTGATACCTGGTTATTACAGGTGGCCACATATCATTGCTCTGGGTTGTGTTAGCTGGGATGGGCCACCTGTTCCAGGGTGGCTCTTTGAACTCTGGAAAATCCCACTTGCAGCTGCTCCTAACCCCTGCATGGTGGTTACAGACCTTTTTTAATCCTTTTGTAGAGTTTTGTCCTCAGGGAGCTACATTTTGTCTGAAACATCTGTATTGCTGAGTTTATTGCACAGTCAATCAAAAATACTGCCTGTTGCTCCAGAGAATAACTTGGATTCAGACAGTGGGATTCATGGGTCTATGATAGTCAGGGGGATGAGCTGAGATAAGCAAAGAATAAACCATTTTATCTGAAATTGGTGAATGCTTTTCATGTGTTTATGTTTATGTGTCTCTCATGAAGAGCTACACATCTGCATTGGTTAATTCGTCATGAAATGAAGAGCTGGTTGCAGGGGAACCTCTTCATACCATCACAGTACTGATACAGACACATCACCAGAACAGCTATGAAGTCAGGGCTCTATCTAGCAGAAAATTTCCATCAGCTCAATTAAGTGCTGCTCAGTAGTCTCTGCAGACAGAATGATGATCAGCAGTTGCTGCTGAACACACAAGACAGTTCATGCACTTACAGATCTGTTAAAGCCAAAATACCAGCAGTCAGTTGAATCCAGCAGATTGCAGATGCTCATTGGAAAATAAAACCTCCAAGATGCTATGCAGTGATGCCTGCTTACTGCAGAAATGAACCAGTGTGTGCATGGTGCTCATACATTAAGCTGCAGGAACGTGTCCTCATATTCTTTACTCAGAAAAGTCTAACAATCATGTCTCAGCCTGAAAACCTCTTAGAAACACTGATGAAAATTACTTTCCATCATCAAAAAAGTATTCACACCTCAGCAAGAAGCCAAATAAGGACACTGTTTTGGGAGTGTCCCAGACACTGAACTATTGTTTTTAATCCTCTTACTTAAATACGCACAAGCGCAGAAATCTCCTAAGGTGCTTAGCACTGTGCTTGACAGAAACAATCCATGCCTGTGCAAAGGTAAGGGAAAGGGAACTGAGCAGACATGCCTGCAGTCATGAGCAGGGAAAGTTCATGGCCTGGGTCAGCAGGCTTGCAGGCACAGAGCAGATCAGCACAGGGTCACAGGCATCCTGCCTGCTCTCTGACAGGAGGGCTGGACGTGCCTCAGGAGGCCCAAACACAGCCCAGATTTCAGATCCCCAGGGTCCTGGGGTCTCGTGTGCAATGCTAGGCTGGCCTTTCCCAGCAAACCCACTCAAGAGCCACAGCGTGGAAGGAGATCATCTTATGAAGTAGATTCTAGACTAACAGGAAGCTTCCTTTTATTCTTTTGTTTCTCAAACCGGTTGTATGAACCCAGCAGAATCTCTTGTTTGCAGTCTCTGCTGCACAAAAGCAGCTGGATCCACCCAATTCATCACTGTTTTCCAGAGCAACTTAAACAGCAGCCTAAGCAAGGACAAAAAGCACAGTTCTGTACCTCTGGTTCCTTTTCTCACATTCTTTCCCTTTTCTTGCCTCTTGTGTTCTCCTTTTATCTTTCACCCTCATTCTTTGCCCATTATTTTTTCCTCCTTTTTGTAATTTCACCTCCACTGCTATTTGTAACTCCTCCTAACTGTGCTACTCAAGAATAGTTTATGCACACTACAGAGCTGTGTGTACCACATAAATTGGAGGCTCTTAGGTGACAGAATCTACTCGTACTAAAATAGCAATCAGGATTTCTGAGATCTAATGGGAGGAAAAAGTGAGACCAAACCTGTCTGCAAGACTTCAGATAATAAATATGGTTTGTTTGTTGGGTTTGGAGTTTGGTTTGGGTTTAATATTAGTGAAAGCAAGTGACTACACTTCCATGAGAACTTACAGAGTTAGAAAGATAAAAATTAGGCAAAATAGGACACTCAAGACAGACTAAATGTCTATTAAAAAGTCACAACAAAATATTGTGACATCTTTGGGGGGAGGAGGGTGGGACTGGCTGGTTTTAATATCAGATTTTTTTTTTTCTAGGCCAAATTCCCATTATGAACATCAGAAACAACAGAAGTACATACAACTAGGCACCATGAACATTTCTGCAACTCTGAAAAATGTCAGAAATGGGGAGAAAATAAGTTGTGTGTGACAAGACCTAGAAAATCTGTTTGTTCCTGGTAGCTACCCCTTAGCAGCCATCAGCTCTTCTGTTAAAACAAACATCAAAGGTCTGAAATTCCACAATGACTTTTGATGTCTGCACAAGTTCAGTAGTTAAAGTTGAAGACTTGTCACATGAGGAGTTTATGCCAATTATAAAGCATAAAAAAGAAATCACACACATGCAGGCATATGTTCATTATTAAAACAACAAGTCCACCAACTCTCCTTCTCTGTTAAATGTTTGGCCTATTTTATGAGAAAATAAAAATGAAAAATAGCTCCAGTTTTCAAGGTAAAGTACTTGAAAGAAACAAATAACTGTCAGTAGCAGCTTTCCCTGCATGCTTTCCTGGTCTCTTTTTTCTACTGAACTGTGCTGGTACATTCTTCAGCTTAACCCTCACATGCCCTTGTTATTTTTCTATAATGGATACCTTTCCCCTGTTCCAATACAGGAGTCTGGATTGCTACTTTTTACAGCACTGCCCAACAGACAAGTTGGTTCCCAATGTCACCCAATGGCATAAAATATTTTTTCCTATTTATTCAAAAAAAGAAATTAGATTACAGGTTGTCTAAATGTTGCCAATCATTTGCTTCCTTTAGCTGCCCCTTAACACTGCCAACACTTCACAAGGCTGTATTTATACCCTAATGAATGAGCAAGCAGACCCCAAATTGGTGCAAACTGGCATAGCTTTTCTAAAATCATTTTCCAAATGTTTTCACAAGCAAAAGCTATAATATTTTAAAGCTTATGGGTGTATTAAGTGAGAATGACAATAGATAATTTACAAAGCAAAACCATAAACTGAATCAAGCCAAATTGCTCCACTTCCCTGTCAGGTAATGGGGTAGGGAGGGAAAGATTGTTTATCTGGAATGATTTTTAATGGAGTAATTTTTAACTTCAAGTGAAATTTTCCATAACACTCTAACAATTTTTTATTCAAACCTCATTTTCTTTCCAACAGGCACTCGGTGAATTTCTTGGTGAAACAGCTTATGGGGAATAGTGATGTATGAATATCTCACAGAAAGGGTGTGACATCTTCCCAAGACAGGCAGAGCCCTGTTAGAAGCACAACTGTGTTTCCTTCCACTTAGCCTGATCCACTGCTGCAAATCCACCTCCCCAGATCCTGCACTGGACAACAACCTTGCCAGGACTGCCAGAGCCAACCAGCAGGATACTGCTTGGAAACCCTCAAATCACAGCTGACATATTCAGGGCTTCCTGATTTTCTGCCACTCATTTTGGAGCCTGACAGCCACTCTGGCTCCAACCTGAGCAATCCTTGGCACTTCAGGGATCTTCCCAAGCTGCTTCCAACAGGTTGGGAGCTTCCCAGAGTGCCCCAAGGAAGCATGGCAGAGCCAGGAGTCAGAAGTTATGACACCTCTTTCATTTAGGAAAGCTTAAACCATGTTTTCCCATTTTTCTGAACTTTAAGTTTTCTCATTTTCCTTTGAGTGGAAAATTTTGAAATGTCACTTTTTGTTCCAATTCAGTACAAAAACATACTGAAATTCATGTCTCCTCAAGCACAGCTCCCCATCATAAAACTTCTGAGTCTCAGCTAGTTCTTCTGTCTTCAGTGTCTTTGAAAATCAGCCATGAAGCTCTCTCTGATGAAATCATAAAAGCAAATGCGTGCTTCTACTTTATATTCAGTCAAACACCAGATGTTTAAATATTCTCATCATATTCAACATACAAATATCTGTTCAAAAGTTTTGTTTCTCAATATTGTGGGAATTACTCTCCTTCATACAAAAGCTAATATTAGAATGTTGGAAAGACAATTCATGCATAAATAGGAGCATTTATGGCTATTCACTGTTTGTTACTTGGAGTTCATTTAGGTGTTGGTGAGTAAGGGAAGAGCAACTGACATCATCTGCCTAGATGTGTGCAGAGCATTTGATATTATTCTGCACAACATCCTCATCTCTAAACTGCAGACACGGATTTGGTGAATGGATCACTGGGGGTGGGTAAGGAATTGGCCGGGCAGTCACACACACCCACAGCCTGACCCCACCTTGAGTACTGCACCCAGCCCTGGGGTCCCTGGCATAAGGGGGATGTGGATCTGCTGAAGCAAGTCCAGAGGAAGCCATGAAAATGCTCAGAGGGCCAGAGCTGCTCTCCTATAAAGACAGGGTGACACAATTGGGATTGCTCAGGCTGGAGAAGATGAGGCTCTGGGGACGTGTTATAGCACTTGAAAGTACATAAAGGGGGCCTACAAAAATGTTGAAGTGGGACTTTTCACAAGGAGAGAATATGGATAATGGCCTGAAACTGAAAAAAGGTAGGTTTAGATTAGATTCTTTACTGTGAGGGTGGTGAAACCTTGGCACAGGCTGCCCACAGAAATTGTGGATGCCCCATCCCTGGAAGTGTTCAGGGGCAGGATGGATGGGGCACTGTGTAACCTGGTCTAGTGAGAGGTGTCTCTGCCCATGGCAGGGGGGTGGAATGAGACAATACTTAAGGTCTTTGCAACCCAAACCAATGTATCATTATTCTTCTTGTAAAACAATTTTATCACGCAAATAAACCTATGGTTTCCATGACACATTACAAATGAACAGGGAACAAAGCCAATGTAAGCAACAATCTGGGAACTTATTTCCCTGAACTGATCTGCAACAGTTAAACAACAAAGTTTAAAAAAGTTGAATGTACAGAAAAATAGTGAAAACTACCTTCTAAACACACTGCTAACATTTCTTCAGCCACCATGGTAAAAAGAGCACTCAGCATGAAGGAATTAGCTCTGCCACCTCTCCCCACTACCAGGGCGTGCCATGCTGCCTCAGCTGAGGAGGGGCTTTTCCACAGCTGCCTCTGGTCTACCACTGCTCCCTGGATTGTGGGAGCTGCAGGGCTGCTGAGGAACATGCCATTTGTGCTGGAAAGCATCCTAAAGCTTTTGAAATCCCAGCTGCCACAGGCTGCTCTTGGGAAAACAGGATCCATAAAATCTTGGTGCAAAACTGTGTCACTGCAAAATAACACAAAAGGGGTTTGTGCCATGGTAATCAGATCCCATCTACAGCATTCACTTTAAGACAAATAGGAAGTGATGAATGAGACTAAAATTCTTTTTGGTATGCACCAGCAGCCGAGATTTTGTTAAGACCAGAGACATAGTTAAGGAATGCAGTGGCCATATTTTCTTTTTGTATGAGCTGTTTTCAGTGGTTCCCTCCACAGTATTTCTTTAGCAATGAACTTAGAGCTGCTATTTGTTTTCTGGGAAATTGGATCACACAGACTAAGGTGAAGACAGAGACCAGGTAAGGTGCAGTATCCTCTATGTGAGCACTACTCCAAAGTGATATTCTGAGAGGGATATGACCATGACATCTCTGGGCACTCTGCTCCACTTCCTTGACACCCATTCCTAGAATAGTTATGCATTCCTGGCCTCACATCTTTTGGAAATTCTGAAAAACATGGAGATTCTGTTGGCTTTTATCAACAGATTAAGGGCTCTGAACAGCTCACAGGATTACACCCTATCAAATATAAGAGCCCTTAGCTATAATATCTGTTTGTCATTCAATTCTTTAACACTCACATCTTGGGTTTATGGTTTCCTCACCCGAGATTCAGGTGGTGGTTCGAGTGAGTCTTTCTTGCCCTCTGAAGGCTTTGAGCCTGGTGCGAGAATGAAGCAGAGTCTCAAGGTCTTGTTCTTTCTTGGTTTCTCGCGTTGTTTATTAATTCTTATCTTA